>CM031243.1:81583039-82160539 GCA_018340775.1 Taxus wallichiana var. yunnanensis
GAGTTGCTCGGCGAATCGGGAGCACACCACGTGTCATCCCGGTGGCGAGGCGCGGAAGAAATTTAAAATCTGTTTTCACCTATTTTGTGCCCTAAATCTTGGTCGACATATCTTTCGATCCAGAGCTCAGATTGCACGTTCTTTATATCAGCGGAAAGCTTGTGAGATTATCTACATGATTAGGGGTCAATCTTGCATTTGGTTCAGTTTGGAGAGAAAAATCAAGAAATGCCTCTGGCGCGAAATATGGCAAGAGTAATGCTTGACAAACAACTTTAATGCAACAGACAGTTCGCCACTTACATTGACAACGGCCGTCATTTGCCGGGATCCACCGCCATGTCATAATGAGATGAATCAGAATGCAACTTTGGAGGTGTTTGGAGTAGATTTGGCTTTCCCCTCTCTCTTTCCTCTCTCATTCTTTCTATATATTGTAAAGAGGAGCTTCTTTTCAAGGTCGAACATTTTTCTGTTTTGCCTCTCCCTTCTTCTCCTCAGGCGAATTTGTGGAGTTCGAACCTCTCATTTGAACTGTAATACTATTCTGCCTCATGGCATTCTGTAGTGTATTGTATCAATCTTTGGAGCAAGTAATGCATGTCTGTGGATGATTCTCAGCCCTCTCTATGTTCATTTTGCATCCTCCTGGTCTTTCACTGCAGGTTTTGTCATCTGTGCATGATCTTATATCACATTCAAATGGTCTGTGTTTACTGGCAAAATAGGTGTTCTTCATTCCTCGGTGCATCACCTCTATTAGCTTAGATTTATTTTATGCATCTTCTTACCTTGTCTCCTTGGCAGATTAGATTAGGTTTTGAGAAAACCCTCTGCATATTTCGTGTGCATCTGCAACGAGCAGGAGGAATAGGAACCAGCCTTCTCTGGAGAATCCTTTCTCATTTTTTCAAGTCCCACACTTGGAGAAAGGATTCAATGTTATGCAATCACACTGGATGCCAAAGTGATCAACCTAGAAACCTGATCTGCATCCGAAGTCTTTGTGATTTTGCACTAACAGTTTTGGCACGCCCGGTGGGACCTAGAGGTCTCATTTTTATTGCAGCAAAGTTGATATGCATCTGCTGCAATTTTCTTGCTTGAAAAGAGCTATTATTCACATATCTGGTGACTCCAGAGGAAGATCAAGCTGGTTTCAGTGATGCGGGCACGAAAGCTTATGAGAAGAATCACAAGGTCAAGAGTTGGAGAAGAAGAAGTGTTGTTTGAATACCTACATTATCTCGAAGAAAGGCCAAGAGGAAGAAGGATTCAAGGTCTCCATCTCCACCAAATAGAACTCTCTCAACTCCTCCACCTTTCGGCCCTTCATTCGGTATTCAAGAGTCCTTCGACCAATCGAATGGCGCGAACCAGCAAATCCCTTTGTCAATTTCACTAGCGGCCCCACTTGCCCTCAATGCACGAAATCCAGTTCCAATTGCGGTGTTGAAGAACATTCCATTTTCACTTTGGAGAAAATCATACCACTCCACGGTGATCATGTCAAAGACATTGCTAACGTCTGTGCGATCCATGAGATAAATGAAATGGATGTGGCTATCAAATTCTTTGGCATCATCATTCAAAGGAAGGCATTACATGGTTCGGGAGCCTTACAAATTGGTTCTATCACAAATTGGAATCGATTATGCATAGTTCTCCATGAGCGATTTGGGGAAAAGGAGACAATTTGTCTCTCTTTGGAACAATTAACAACTATCGAGAGAGCTCCCAATGAGCGGTGGCCCGACTTGAACTTCAGATTTCAAAAGTCTTGGGATAGGATTCCGTGGCGATCGGGCCAATGCCAATGAAGGTGCTTTTCTATACTATCTTAAAGTTTTGAATTCGATATTTCTATGTTAATTCAATCAATGGGAGGCACAACCTTACCTGCTGCTTATAGCATTGCCATTAGAGCTGAAAACTGTCTTATTCAAGCTGGTAAATTGGCTCCTAGGCCTCCAATGCCATTATATCCAAGTTTAGAGAACCCAGGTACTAGTCAAGTACCTGTCTTAGCTCCTTCTCCCACTCCTAGAAATCAGAGTTCAAATGAAGCTTCCACTTCATCTCCAAGTGCCCCAAATGAACTTCAAGAGGTCATGAAGCAACTGCAAAATTTAGGTAATGAGCTGGTCACACTCAAGAGACAGCAAGCTCAAGGTTTTAGACCTTCGTATCAGCCTCAAGCTCAACCTAATAGGCAGCTATATCAGCCTCAAAGGCCACCCAATCCAGCTGCAAATCAGAATCAAGCAAGGCCTCTGCCCGATAGAACATTCCATTACTATAATCCAAATGCCATATCTACCTCTAAGGCATTAGTACCAGCCTGAAAAACAACATTGTCCGGGAGTATGATTGGTGTTTTCCATGTAATGAGCCACATAACCAATCAATGTGCTTCAATGGTGCTTTGACTCAAGCTTTAATGGTAACAACTACTGGTGTGGAGGGTGAGAACAGTCAAGAAAACAGCCAACAACAAGAAACATTCCAACAGCAATCAGCCCCAAATGACACCACATTGGTAAATTGGCAAGCAGAGGATTTTTGTGGCATGAACCAGGCAGTTTCTCAAGGTGTTGCAGCAAACACAAGGTCAAAAAGGAGAAATTTGGGTGAAGAGCAGCCATTAGCCCCAGCCAATCCACAACCTTCCACGGCTCCACAAATGATTGTGCGAACCCCATTTCAAATGCACAAGGGCAGCCAAGAACACAGCCCTAAGCTGAACTCAAATGCATTTGTTGCTTTGCCCACATACAAGGAGTAAATGTGCAAACCAAGGGACAGCGAGAGATCCTTCATCACCATTCGATATCATTGATCGGATGAAGAAGACAAACGTCATATATCTATGTGGGAATCCCTATCTACCCGGCCAAAGAGATGCTTTGCAAGCTGCCATGAAGGGCGCGACTTGAAATCAGCGAGATGCAGACAAAGTGCTTACAAATGCTGCCCAATCGAAGGAAATCATGGAGGACAACAAGGTAAGATGTTGAAACCCCCTCCTTTCATGTTTCATTAATCATTGGAAATCAGCTAGTGCATAATTGCATGATTGATTACGGAGCAAGTAGCTCTGTCATGCCCAAACAAATAGGCGATCGGCTAGGGCTTGATGTGAAACAACATCGAAAGGGTAGTGCGGTTGGATGGGACAGCAATAGCAGCAGTTAGAGTGATTAGAAATTTGAGTCTTACCTTGCACGCTGTCCAAATGTTGTTGTTTTATAAGATGTGTCGATCATAGACCTTCCACCACTCTTTGCCCTATGTTTGTCGAGGACTTCTTTGCCAAGATTGGGGATATTTGTCTGGCGATTGGTCTCACATGCTATTCGGGACAAGATATGAAACTAAGACCACAATCGAGTCTGAACCTATTGCAAACTTCCATATTAAGCCCTACACTCCAAGTCGATTAATGCCAATTGCTCGGCATTTGATCAAGAAGATCACCCTAGCACGATGGCCCGACACTAAAGTTGGAAACATCCGGATCTAACTCTTGATGAATGGGCAAGCAAGGTGCATGTTTTGATCCTTATCGAGGAATAGAAGAATCGAGCTAGGAGTCTATTGTATACACGAAGAAATTCAACCTATTCCTAGCATCACCAAGCCAAACCACAAGGATGACAATGAGGTATGGCAGCTATTTTTTTGATGGATCAAGAGGTAGACAAGGTGCGGGGAGGTGGAGCCGTGCTTGTTTCACCTCGAGGAGTAAAGTACTATTCAGCTTTTTAGATTTCAATTTACATGCTCCAATAACAACTGTTGAATATGAAGCCTTGGTGCGAGGATGCATTGGGCAATCAAGAAAAAAATAAAGAACTTGCAAGTCTTTGGGGACAGTGAATTGATTGTAAATCAGGTCAAGGGACAGCATGCGGCCAAAAATGATCTACTCAGGTGCTACAAGAACAGGGTGTGGGACCTCATGGAAGATTTTGAGGGTTTCGGCATCAAAGCCATTCCTAGGAAAGAGAATCAAGCTGCTGACAGGCTTGCAGCAGTAGGGGCAGCCTTTGACATTGTAGAAAACATTCAACAAGACAAGGTATAGCCAAACATCCACGTGATTGTCAGGCCTTCGGTGCAGATAACGATGTCAGTTGGCAAGTATTTGAGAACGACCAGAAATCATCCATTTCTTGCGAAGAAGTTGAGTTCTCGGTAAGAATCAAGAAAAGTTGGAGCAGCAATATGGTGACCAAGTGATACAATGGTGAGAACCGACAAGGCATCCCAGGACTTATCACTTTGGATTCCATTTTTAACTTGATGATCGGTTTAGAAAGGAGAAAGCAAACATTCGGTCAAGAGAGAAGATTCGGGTATCCATCTTGGTAGAAGAGAACAAGCCATTGCAAATTGGAAAGATGACAATGAGCAAGAAAGATGTGAGTTCATATAGCTATGTCAAGAGTTCACTGACGTGTTTGCTTGGAGCTATGAAGACTTGAAAGGTTTGATCCCAACTTAGCTCGGCATACCATCGAATGGATCCAAATACTAAGCACATCGTCGGTGCGAAAGCAGAGACCGGTCAATCCACACATGGAGCCTCTCATGAGGAAAGAATTGGACAAGTTGATTGAGTCAAGAATCATATTCCCAATCAAGCATTCTAGTTGGGTTTCCAACTTAGTTCGATCGAGAAAGAAGAGTGGAGAGATCGAGGCATGTGTTGACTTGAGAGATTTGAATAGAGCCTCTCTCGAGGACCATTATCCACTCCCTTCCATGGAGTAAATATTGCAGGTCGTAGCTGGTTGAAAAAGGTTTTCACTACTTGATGGTTACTCGGGCTTGAATCGATTATGGTAAAGGAGGAAGACCGATTCAAGACACCTTCACAACCAAATGGGGCACATATGCTTACAAGAAGATGCCATTTGGACTGTCGAACGCCGAGAGCAACATTCCAGCGAGCTATGGATATGGCATTCAAAGGCTTGATCAACAAGATAGTGTTGGTATACCTAGATGATATTACTGTCTTCTCAAAGAATGCAGCAGACCATTTCTTTCACCTCAGGCAAGTGTTTCAGAGGTGTAGAAAGTTCGGAGTGTCCTTAAATCCTAAGAAGTGCATCTTTCTTACACATGAAGGGAAGCTCCTTGGCCATATTGTCTCCAAGGAAGGATTAGCGATTGATCCAGAGAGGGTTGAAGCCATAAGAGCTCTACCATTGCCAAGCCACAAGAAATCCCTTCAGAGTTTCCTGGGAAGGATAAACTTTGTTCGGAGGTTTGTCCCAGATTTTGCAGCCCTTGTCAAGCCCATCACCAAAATGTTAAGGAAAAGCATGGCTTTCAAGTGGATGGCAGAAGGCAAGGAGAGTTTTGAAGCAATCAAAGAAGCCATCTCCCAAGCACCCACTCTCATCAACCCAGACTTTTCCAAGGATTTCATCCTCTATGCATTTGGAGGTGATGACACTATTTCTGCCATTCTGGTACAGCAGAACAAAGATAATGATGAACAGCCGATTGCCTTCTTCAGCCAAAGCCTAGATGACTGTGAAGTGAGGTACTCTTTTATTGAAAAGCATGTGCTTGTAGTAATCAGAAGCTTGAAGAAATTCAAGCATTTAGTCTCAAACAACAAGGTCCAATTGCTGGTCTCACATGCTGGGGTTAAGGACTTCCTCCTCAACAAGGATTTGAATGAGAAAAGGGCAGGTTGGATCACCCGTGTCATGGAGTATGACATTGAGATCAAGATCACCAAGCTGGTAAGAGGGAAAGGATTGTGTGAGCAGCTGGTTTTGGGGAAGCAAAAGGAAGTATGCAATGAAGAAGAGGCTGTTTTGACAGTTCAAGACAGCCATGAGCCGAGTGGCAGACAAGAAGAAGACAATGCTGCCCCGACTCCTTGCTGGACCCAAGGCATTATGCACTTCCTACAAACAGGCCTGTGCCCTCCAGAAATGAGCAAAGCGAAGAGGAGATACTTCAGGTTGCAGGTTGTTCCATATACCATCATTGATGGAGTTTTGTTCAAGAAGGATGTGAATGGAGTGCTGCTGAGATGCATTAACACAGGTCAGATCCAAAGGGTATTAAAAGAGTTTCATGATGGACCAGCTGGTGGCCATTTTGCACCAAGAGTGACAGCTCTAAAAATCATGAAGGCTGGTTATTATTGGCCTAAAATCTTTAGTGATTGCTATGCATGGATCAAGAGATGTAAGAATTGTGCATTCTTCACAGGAAAAGAGAGACTCGCTGCCCTTCCATTACAACCAATCTCAGTTGACCAGCCATTCATGCAATGGGGTTTAGACTTCATTGGAGCCATCAATCCCAATTCAAGCCAAGGGCACAAATGGATTTTGACAGCCACGGACTACTTCACCAGATGGACAGAAGCAGTAGCACTCAAAGAGGCGAATGAGTCTAGCATCTTGGACTTTTACGAGGGGATAACTACCAGATTTGGCGTACTGCTACTGATAATCTCGATAACGCATTGGCATTCATTGGATCTAAGGTGGTAGTGGGCTGTCAAGAAGCGGGATCTACCTAAGCACTTCATCAAACTATTACCCTCGAGGTAATGGCCGGGCCGAGTCTACAAACAAGAACTTGTTGAGGATCATTAGGAGGACTCTTGATGAGAATTAGAGGGCTTGGCATACCAAACTGAAATCATCCTTATGGGCTGATAGGATCACTCCCAAAATATCCACGGGTAATTCTCCATTTAAGCATTGTCATGGAAGAGAGGCAATCTTGCCCATGTCACTTGAGTTGCCAACATTGGAACTCATGAAGCAGTGGAATTGCTTGAATTTGAGCCTATGGAGGTGAGATATGCGAAGTGATGGAGCTGCAAGAGATCGAAATCGGGCATCCCAAGCATGGAAAAGGATCAAGCTTTGATCAAGAAGACCTTTGTGAAAGGCCAAGGATAGATCTTTTGAAGTTGAAGATCTAGTGTTGAAATGGGATGCGAATCGGGCAAAACCGGAAGGCATTTCAAATTTGATGCCATTTGGAGTGGCCAATACATGGTCACGAAGCGCAAGAAATAGCAATGCTTTCCAATTGGCCTCATTGGATGGTGAAGAACTGCAGATTCCAGTCAATGGAATCTATCTCAAGCGTTGCCTCTAGAGGGAAGTTCACTACCTTGTAAATATTAATTAGATTTTCATTCCTCCAAGTGCTTGTGCACATTGTCTTGTTGTAGTTAGGTTTCAGTTTTCCTAAGTGCTTGGCACAGGTTTTGCTATGCTCTCAGGTTGTTTTCTACAGTTCAGAGTGTTGTTGGAGAAGAAGTTGCAGTATCAGGCTCGGGATTAGATATCAGGCTCGTTTCAGGTTATTGCTTATGACTCCATGCCCAATAGATCACTAAAGGCCACTGATCTTCTACCTAGCAGGCAGGTGACCCCGCTGAGTCACCAAATTGTTATCCAAAATTCACCCCCCCAGGGTTAATTTGATAACATGCATCAGAATTCTCAAGTCCCAGGCAGATAAATTGATTCAGGGCAAAAAGTCATGTTTCTAGGGTCCCTTCAGAAATTTTTCTAACTCTCCCGTCCAGGTTGAAAAGAGCAAGCTCTGAGAAGATGCGAAGAAGTTGCAGAAGATAAGCTTGGGCAGAAAAATGTGAAAATCGGCTAAGTCCTAGTCCCCGGGACAGTCGGGACATTTGGGACATCAAGGCGCGGATCGGCCGAAAAGCCTACAGGCGGCCCAAACAGCAAAGGGACAAGTGGGACAAGAGTGCGCGAAGGACGCGAACCGGCCGGTTCGGCCGAAACAAGAAACTTCAGCACAAGGAAAACTGGGACAAGTGGGACAAATGGACGCGGCGGACGCGGAAAGCCCGGATCGGCCGAAAAGGAGAACTTTCGCACTAACTGCTTTGGGACATCTGGGACAAAGATACGCGAACCGGCCGGTTCGGCCGAAATGAGAACAAACAGTCCGGAGGCAAATGGGACATCTGGGCCGTGAGGACGCGAATCGGCCGGATCGGGCGAACCGGAAGAATTTGTCCCGCGAAGCACAGGGACAAGTGGGACAAATGGACGCGAACCGGCCGAATCGGGCGAACCGGAGGATTTTGTCCCAAGCAGCACTGGGACATACGGGAAAAATAGACACGGTGGATGCGAAGGAGTGGAAAGGGCCGAGAACTAACCAAATCATGACACGTGTCACAAAGGAAATGGTCAAAAAGTCTAAGGGTGAGTTTTGAAGGGTCAGCCCGAACCAATGGGATAGTGCCACGTGTCCCGGCTTAGGGCCTGAGGAAATTTCAAAAGAGAGCCCGCCGAGAGGTGGAGGAGAGAGAGTTGCTCAGTGAATCAGAACCTGCCACGTGTCATCCAGGTGGCAGAGCGTGGGAAGAAATTTAAAAATCCGTTTTCACCTGTTTTGTGCCCTAAATCTTCAGATCGACATATCTTTCGATCCAGAGCTCGATTGCACGTTCTTTATATCAACGGAAAGCTTGTGAGATTCTCTACACGATTCTGAGGTCAATCTTGCATTTTGGTTCAGTTTGGAGAGAGAAAATCAAGAAATTCCTCTAGCGCGAAATAACAAGCAGAAGTAATGCTTCAACAAACAACTTTAATGCACAGACAGACGCTTCGCATACATTGGCGCCGTTTTTTGCCAGGATCCGCCGCTTCTGTCATAATGAGATGAATGAATGCAACCTGGAGGTGGTTGGAGTAGATTTGGCTTTCCCCTCTCTCTTTCCTCTCTCATTCTTTCTATATATTGTAAAGAGGAGCTTCTTTTCAAGGGTCGAACATTTTTCTGTTTTGCCTCTCCCTTCTTCTCCTCAGGTGAATTTGTGGAGTTTGAACCTCTCATTTGAACTGTAATACTATTCTACCTCATGGCATTCTGTAGTGTATTGTATCAATCTTTGGAGCAAGTAATGCATGTCTGTGGATGATTCTCAGCCCTCTCTGTGTTCATTTTTGCATCCTCCTAGTCTTTCACTACAGGTTTTGTCATCTGTGCATGATCTTATATCACATTCAAATGGTCTGTGTTCACTGGCAAAATAGGTGTTCTTCATTCCTCGATGCATCACCTCTATTAGCTTAGATTTATTTTATGCATCTTCTTACCTTGTCTCCTTGGCAAATTAGATTAGGTTTTGAGAAAACCCTCTGCATATTTCGTGTGCATCTGAACAGAGGAATAGGAACCAACCTTCTCTGGAGAATCCTTTCTCATTTTTTCAAGTCCCACACTTGGAGAAAGGATTCAATGTTATGCAATCACACTGGATGCCAAAGTGATCAACCTAGAAACCTGATCTGCATCCAGGGGTGCTGTGATTTTGCACTAACAGAATTTTTACCTGTAAGGCGGTAAGAAATTCTCCCTTGCCTACTGCCTCTAATTTTCCCATTGTGACTTAAGTGGCATTGCTTCCATGGGAAAAAGTACCCTACTAGGCAGGTACAAAATTCTCACCTGCCTGCTGCCTCCAAAAATCCCATGATCCACTTCAAACCCTCTTTTTCCAAAAATGCGGCCAGCCCAGAAGAGGCTTTTTGGTGCACGACTTTGTCTTTTCCTAGAGAACTAGACCTCCGATGGCAAATTCCTTCTGGAACAACATGCGTATGTGATCTCCAAATACTCCTGGCCAAGAATCAAGCCAAACCAGTAAAGGAATTGATCCGAGATAAATTTCATAGAAAATGAAACGGAAAAACAAAAAATACAAAACGTTGCGGGAAGTTACAAATAAAGCCCAGGATTCATTTCTCAATTAAAACCCTACCAATATCTTTGGAATAATGACATATACGATCACAACAGACTTAAGCTGGAGTGCAAATTACCTCAAACAGGGCTCAAAATAATTAAATACAAATTTCCATGCAGTAATGCTTTGTGAATGAGAATATAACAATTTTAGGCATTTGGGTATTTGGCGAAAATGGATAATATGGCTCCTTGGGAATATCTTGACACAATACAAGAATTTTCTCGACAATAAAAACACAAAACCACCCATTATTTTTAAAGTACAAAATTATTTTGGATTGGGTAGTCTCAAATTTCAAGATGAAATATGAGGACACCCGATCGAACTCGTCTGTGGACATCTTTTTCTTTGTCGAATGACAAGGGAAAAGATGAGATCCCAAAGATCTCTTGTTTTGTATCTTGTCTTTTGGGCATAAGGTCGGAAAACAAAAACAACACAACACAAAAACAAAACAAGGAAAAAAACAAATTTTTATTTATATACATATAGGTTTTACCCTGCTCTTCATGTCCGGAATAGCTTCAAGTGTTTCCCATTGAAAGGAAACAACAATTCAACTCCATCCTGATGAGCAAGAATGAAGCTATCTACTCCGGCGATCTTCTTAATCACAAAAGGCCCTTTCCATAGTGAATCAAATTTTCCATGCATGCCTTTTGCTTCTCTTCTTTTGTCCCATAAAAGGACCCAGTCATTGACTTCAAACTTTCTTTCCTTGGCTTTTTGTCGAAGATGATTTTCACCTTCTTTTGATGCTCTGTCAGTCTATCTGCAACTTGAGTCTGTACCTCCCACAATTCAGTCAGTACATTATCCATTTATCAATAACATCAATGAATGTAGAATCCTCCAGGGCTCTAGAAAGTTGTAGGGCAGGCAGTTCCAAAGTAAGAGGCAGCTCTGTGTCTCTACCATATAATAGCTGAAATGGGGACATACCTATAGCCCTTTTTGGTGTAATTCTATCAGCCCATAATGCATCAAACAACTTCTTATGCCAAGTCCTTTGATTCTCCATTACTAGCTTTCGCACGATAGTCACCATGTTTTTATTACTTGATTCAGCTCTTGGCCATTCCCTTGTGGATAGTAGTTAAAAGAATGTACCATTGGATCCCATGAGTGTAGTAGAAATCAACCAGGCTCCTCGAAGATAGATTCGGAGTGTTTTCTGCTACTATCTTATTGGGCACGCCAAACCTGAAAAAAATATTTTCTTTTATAAAACTGCACACCTCAGCAAAAGTGGCGTTATTCACAGGAATGGCTTATACCCACTTACTAAAATAATCAATAGCTGTCAAAATATAGTGATGGCTGGCACTGGAAGCCGAGTTAACCATACCAATAAAATCCATTCCCCCTACTTTGGAAGGTTCTTCAATTACAATTGGTTTTAAAGGTAATGCAGGCTATTTCACATGCCCAACAAAGTGTTGGCTCGCTTGACACTTAGATACCCACTCTGCAGTATCTTGAAAAAGTGTGGGCCGGTAATACCTTGCTCTAAGGATTTTTTGTGTAGTGACTCGGGCTGAGAAATGACCACCACAAGCCATGTCATGAAACTGTTGTAAGAGCTGATCCTGCTGAGATTTATCCATGCATTAGAGAAATACGCCATCAATCCCTCTTTTGTATAAACCATTATCCCATAGAACAAAGTCTTTGGATTTCAGTTTAATAGTTCGCGTCTCTTTTCTAGAAATTTGATCCGGGCATTCTCCATACGTCAGAAAATAGGCAATGTTACTGTACCACTCCTCCACTAGATCTATAAAAATTACCATAGGAAAATCTTCATCTACCTCTTCTTGATCTTCCTCTCGATGTTTTTTCTTTCATCTCTGTCATCAATTCACACAAACCTCTTCCTCGAACTAGCTTTGTAGGTTTGATATCCAGGTTGTATTCTTGAACTTTTTTCACCCATGTGCCTCTTAACAACCCTAACTCTTGTTGAGTGAGGATAGATTTCACTTTGCAGATGATCTGGAACCAAGACCACCGCGTGTGAGGAAAGATAGTTAGGAAATAGTACGGTTATGTCGCCGCAACTCTCGCTTGAAAGGCTTTTGTTACGGTTTTATAGGAATGTAGTGTTGAACTTCTACAAAGGCTGATATGTTTTCGAGATCTTGGTAAGACCGAGGCAAAAACATCCATGTATTTCTTAAGCTCTGTAAAAGCTTCTCTTTACCTCTCAGCAACACTTACCCAAATTTACTAATTTGGGGTCATCGTTAGCTCCCAAATTTAGTAATTTTGTATCGGAGGAAGAACCCTCCCCACTTTCTTCATTCTTTTTAAGCATCGGATCATGCTTGTCGAACATTTCCTCAAGTGATGCCAAGCCTTTGGGAATTTTATTTCCCTTTAGGCTGGATAATCTCTGACTTCCTGAGATGTCTACATCCATTTCTCCCATAGTAGTTTGCCTCGGAGGTGAATTGCTTCCCTCATAGTAGATCTCTTCGAAGTTGTCCTTTTGTTGGAGAAATGCAGCAATTTGCTTGTCATCATTAAAAACCTACCATTGCTAGACGTTGTTAGGAAATTTCGGTAGAAGACCATCTCAACTTTGTAATCTCCCTTTGTTTGAAAATGTGGGAGGCTCATCTAGATTTAACAAAGTTGCAGATCACTGCAAGTGAATCAGCTCTTGAATTTTGTTCTCTTGGAATGTAAGATCTGAGAAAGTTAAAAATCCAGGATAACGAATAGACTCGATCTTTATAATGCCGAAGTTTATCCTTTTTACTTGATAGAGACCTCTTTTCTACTTACCAATTAGTTCAACATCTCCCTTTGTGTGTAAGAGCTTGATTCCCATTGTTCTTTTCTGCTCCATGCCTAACAATAGTGCTTCATACTCTGCTATGTTGTTAGTATTTTCGAACATCAATTTGAAGGAATGTGCATGCACTTTTCCCTCAGGAGAGATAAGAACAATGCCTACACCGGATCCAAATGAACACAGCTACCATCAAATTCCAAGAGACCAAACCTTGTTATCAAGTTGATGTGGTTCTTGAATCATATGTTGAACTTCTTCTTTATCCATTTCCAGATAATAGACTTCATGATCAGATTCTTGAAACAAGATCTAAGATCTAGGATCTTCAAACTTTGATATTGTGTACTTGGATTTCTTCTCAGGTTCTAACTTCTGATTAACTCCTTTGATTGGTATGTGTGCACAAGACCAATCCATCTTGACTTCTCCACCCAACTCTTTACAGAAATTTCTACTTAATAGCATGTCGTAAGAGACTGGGATGTCTGCTACAAGGATAGTCATTTTCAATCTTTTGTCTGGGAAAGAAGCCAGTACTGCCTACGCATCTTTGATTTTCCCAACAAGAGGAACTTGCCTTTTCATTGAATAGCATCTTCCGATAGTTTTTGTCAATGTGAGATCCAAGGCATCAAAGAAATTTGGCGAGCATGTCATTGTCCAAGCTCCAAATTCCAAAATGCAATTGCTCAATTTGTATCCATTGATGAGCAAAGATACATAGAATGGCTCGATCCTTTCTAATGTAGCAGGAGAAGAAGTAGAAGGAGAAGAACTTGCAGCCACATTATTTGAAGGAGGAGTAATCTTTGGACTTGACAAGATACCTCGTGAAGTATTATTTGTTAAAGGGTTGGGACCATTACTTTACACATATTTGACCAATCTATTTAGTTGGTCAGGAAATGCCCTCAAATACTCAAACTTCCGACATTTGGACCTTGGTCTTTTTATATGATCGATGATGCCAAAATCTTGACTTTCTTCAACTGGATGTGTGTTGGCCCTTTGCTACGAATTGAAAGAATTTGAATATTTATCTTTGGGCACTAATTAAGAAGGAAGAGGGCTGCCTCTTTTCAAAATAGTAACATCCGGCCTAGGATCTTCTCTTTCAATTCTTTGGCCGCTTGTGGATGCTTCAGAATTTTGGCATGTCTGGGACTTTTTGAACACCTTAAATGTGTGACCATTAGAATCTTCAAAAGATTCATAATATCCATTGTTAGATTCATAGTCCAGGTAACCAATATTGGAGTCACCAAAGGGATCTACAAAGTCTTCATCATCAAATGATCGTCAATTCCTAGATCTTCTTCATTAGTTTCCAAGTTATTCCTTGGAGCGACTTTCAATTGTTAATCGTTGTGGTGCAGCAGTAAGTCTGTTTTGATTTTGATTTTGATTTTGACCATTAAAGGTCCAAGCAGGACCTATTATTGAAGGGGTCGCATTCCCTACTTGAGAGATCTACTTCTCTATTTGCAGCATGTCATTAGCCAATCTTTGCAACAAAGGATCGAAGTACTTGAAGAAGCGTCGTCACCTTTGTTAGATGGTTGTTTGAGTTTTCTAGCCATGATCAAGTTATCTTCAACTTCCACGGAAACATTTTGTGCTTCAAGTAGATTCACAAGTCTTGCCCTTCTTAGCTGATATCCAACTTCAGGCAACAGAGCCTTTATAAAAACATCTTTTAATTTTCATCGCTCAATGCAACGGAAGTAGGAATTTTATATAAAATCCTCTCTGAACCTTGCAATAAAGTCTTGCATGTTCTCACTTGGCTCTTTCTTCAACGCATCGAGTTGGGTAATCAATGTGCTAGCGTCCTCTGCAGGCTTGAATATTTTTAGAAATTTCTCACGCATAGTCACCCAATTGGTTATGGTGTTAGGAGCTAGCCGATAGAACCATTCACCAGCCAAGTCATGTAGAGTCTCAATGAAGAGTCTGATGAGACATCTTCATGCTCCACTGCAAGCACACCACAAGATATGAAGAAGGCCACCAAATGATCATCTGGGTTTTGCTTTCCATCTCCAAAGAATTTTGGAAAATTCTTTCTGGATCCTTTTGGCAGATCGTGCATAGGTGGAGCCAAGTTTAGTGGCCCAAAAGCTACTCCCCATGGGACAGGTACTATCTGGTTCTAATTTTCCATGATGAATGGAGCACGTCTTCTCCTTGTGTAGACTTGGTGGATAATTCCAACCATCGGGTTATCTTGAGACGATCCAGATCTGGATGGGTGTGCACTTCTAGGTGAGAGACTAGATCTGCGGCTTCTAACTTGAGGAGGATGATTGAAATTGAATTGCTCCTACAGTCTGAAGAAATGATCAGTCCTTCCTTGCACCTTCATGGATCGGGTGAGTGGACGTTGACCAAGTTGATATTTATATGGAAAACATTCTCGATCTTCAAAAATAAGCTTTGATCTGCAAAGATAGTTGTTCCCAAATGGAATCACCAAAAACTATTTGCTAGATTTTCTCGTATAGCATAAAACCTAGGAAGTCATGAGATAAATCTCCCTCATTTATCGGTGAGGCTCCCATGTCGATTTGTCAATTAAAATATGTTAGTATCTATATGGGGTTTTACTTTAACTATTCAGCTCATGAACCATACCAGCATATTCTGCAAAGCAAGTAAGTAGGCTTGTTTAAGAAAGGAAATATTTAAAGAATAAGGGAATTATATAAACACGAAGAAATGGGGAAGATTTGCATCCCAATCAATAGATAACAAAGTTGATTGCATGTATATAGAAGAAACCAATAGATATCAACATAGAATTATAAGCAAAGGTAGCTCTAGATCTAGATTTAAAATAACACAAGTCTATTAGAAGATCTAAGATAGAAAGCTAGAAACAAATTGCATTGTGACACAAAGTTCTCTGGAAACTCTGCTCCTTTATATTCCTTTGCTTCAAGTGGATATCGAGAGGTTTCTACACAAATTCTGTAACACAAGAATGCTTCTTACCAATTCTTATCATTAACCCGAAGGTTCTTCTTCTACTTATAGAATGTAGAAGGGAAAGTACAAATGGGAAACTCAATTGAACTGAAACATAAACAAGAAGTAAAGATGACATTTGGAAATCATCCTCCACTAACTTCTCCTTAAGTGACACATGTATCACTTAACTAATAAAATTGTTCCACATAACTTAAAGTAATGGTTTTAAAACCAATAACTTCAAAGTTTTATAATTTCATCCAGAACATGTAAAATAGAAGAAGAATTCAAGCCATTTATGTAACATTTATATCTTCTTTTTGTTCTGATACTGAATATACTTGTCGAACATGTAATTCACCATCTTCCCATCTATTTTAGCCATAGCTTCCTTTTCTGTCCTGAACTGCAGCAATCCTTTGTTCAACACCTTGATACATGCTTCCACATCCTCTAAGCTCGGCCCAAACCTTGCAATATCCGACTGCAATGCCACCAGTCTGCTAATGGAATTCATCGTGAAAGGCTTAATAGCTCTATCAATTCTCCCTTGTACCATCAAAAGAGACCCTTCCAGGGAATTAGGCACTCTGCTAGGAATGATCTCGTATGTATGAAGTAACATTTCCGACCACTTCCTCCTCAGTGAAAGCAATGATACGATCTAGTAAAGATGATGTCTTACTCTCAAGTGCCTGCATCCTCTTCAAAACTCTGCAGATCTGCAAATGGAAATACACATCAAACTCCAGCTACTTCCCCTTCTAAACTGATCTGTCCGATACTGATGCTTCTACAACCAACACATCTCTCGGCAGACTTATTGATTTCGGAGAAAGTACTTAAGTTACTCTCGAATCGTGTTCATATCTACTATGCTCGTCACCAATTGCTTCATCTAATCTGCTGCATCATTCATAACCTCCAGGTAGGCTAGCACCTCTCTAAGTTGTATAGAAGCTTGACAAATAATCAGATTCTTCCATTCGTCGATATCTTTCACGTGATTGCTTGCATCTTTCATCTCCTGCATCAGATGATCACTCACCTACTCTTAAGCTGAAATGGGTTGAGTGGAATATTTAGTAACCTTGGCTATGATCTCACACAACTAAGATACATGCTTCTGAAGTTCGTCTTTCTCCGCCTTTTCTCTATCAAGCCTGAGGAATAAAGCATCTATCAATGTCTGTGTATCCTACTTCAATCCTTCTATGGTGGCTTGACCGATGGGTACTTTGGTTACTGTTATGTCTTCTGCCATGAGCTCATCCTCTCTCTTTCCTTCCGCCAGAACTGACATCTCAGCAAACTTCTGCCTCGACTCCTTGATAATCAACCTTGAAGTTACCTTAGCAACTTTAGGTTTTCTGTCTTTTCCGCCTAGACTCAGGAGTAACTGCAAGTCGTGTTCCTCCAAGTTCATTTCTACTCTAGCTTCTGGAACCAACTGCGAAGACAACCATTCTGAGAAATTACTTCTCGGAGAATGAGAAGTTGCTGAGTGTACTACTATCTCCCGCTCTAATTCCTCTCCATCAGAAACTACTACAGTGTTATGGTTGTCATCTTCTTAATAATCCAAGGACAAATCTCTTTCAAATTCTGCCATATGTAGCTTCAACGTATCTTCTCGAAACATGTGTCTTTGAATGGAGTGGCTGAGGAGAGAAGATGAATGTTGCCAGATTTAGTGGAGGCATGGAAGTGTCCTGTTGAGGTGTAACATTCGATGAAGTATTGGATGCTAGAGAGGCCAGAACTAATGTCATTACCATGGAAGTGATCTTCTCCTTTGATTGAGACCTTCTATGCACTTTCATCTTCTCAGGCCTTCTGCTTCTTTCTCCTCTGTGCTTCCTCTTGAGGGAATCCCCTACACTGAAGTTTCCTGTGACTTGCTTCATCAAGGCAGTATCCCTTCGTCAACAACAAATTTGAAGTATTCACTAGAACAACGCCAGACCTTTCTTCAATCGTATGGCAGCCCCCTATGTTCTTCTGAAGTACAGCTCTATCTCCTCCCATTTAATGGTAAGTGTCAAGTAACACATTCCCATCATCTTTAAGATCCGCAGGTATCCGTGTTAATCTAAATTCGAACACTTGTCATGTTGATAGCCTGCTGAAATCCTTCTTTCTAACCTCATACTCACTTTTGCACTTCATCGAGAAATCCTCTAATGAAGGCACATGTGTGTACTCCTGGGAGATCATCTTCCTGGATCTGATGGATTGAAGTTCACATCTTGGGAAGAACTCTTTCTCGTACTCAGATAACATTTCCGCTTCCAATCCTTGGGCTTTATGAATGCTCTGGCAGCTATAATGCCCCACAGTGATCGGGAAGAAGCCCATAGACTTGTGTTGTTTCGATTGAAGGTCATGTATCTCCACAAGTTGTCTTCTCAGCTCCATGGTGATCAATCTATCATTCAGATATCTGGGCAGCTTAACTAGTTCTCTAGAAAATTTAGTAACCCTGAGGTATGTGAAATCTACAAACTGAATGAATAGATCGCCACTCTGGATACTGACTTCCCATGCTTCCTAGCTCACCCTGTTGGCCTTTAGGTGCCTGTCTAGCCTACAAATGAATTCGTAGAAGAATCCATCGTTGACCACTTTGAAATCTTTCATACACGCAGTACAGTAATCTGGGTAGCACTCAAAAATGGGGTCCTTAGAAAGAATGCCACATCTATCTAGTTTAGAGAAGATGCCTTGTGAAGCTCCTGCATATACCAAATAAGAAGTCATTTTGAAGCTGAAAGTATGATTCACGTTCCGGAGTTGCTCACCAATGTTGTTGCTAATAATTTCTTACCAATTGATTATTGAATTAGCCTTGTTGATTTTAATGGTCTTGATGAAAGCATACATCCATGTATGGAAAGTGTGAGCGTTCACTTCGCCATTTATCCTGCATAGCAATTTGGCAATATCATCTACCTCCCGAACTGCATTAGATTGCGGAAGAGTTCTTGGGAACTTGGAAGGAGATCTAGGCTTCTTCATGTATCTGTTGTTCATTATGTTCACGCACTCAACTCTATGCTTCTCCCACCTACTGCTGGCATCATGTATGCTGATAGAAGTCACCACCTTTCACGCCGGAATCTTCAAACAATAATTGATGAACTAAGGTCCAACCAATTATTGTTTTCCCGTAGCATCTCACATTGATCTGGATAATGGATGGTAAGACCTAGCACACTCCATAATGAACTCTGGCAACCCAAGTTGTGTATGGAAAGGCTGCAGCTCGAATAATTCCGCTGCTTTTAACTGCACGCATGAGGGAAGTCTTTCCTGCTCTAGATCTATCAATCAATTCGGAAAGAGGTTCCGGACCTAGATTTGTGTCTCCTATGTCTGCAAATTTGGAAGTGATGCATGACTCCATTGTGCTTTCTTTTTCATCCCTCTTTGCCATGGTTGTGTCTATCTTTGTCTAAACAATTCTTTTTCTTCTTACTCGGAATTCTTCAAAACTGGTGCAGATCTGGATAATTCTTCAAATTCGGAGGATATATTCAATGTATTGAACATTGATTTAAGCTCCTTTTCTTTTGTAAAGCACATGTAACAAATTCTTACAATTAATTCAGACAAAGATGGCAACCGGAACATGTACAGTGGATTTTAATCATAAAAATCTACATAATTCAAGCCTGCTGCCCCAAAATTTGATGTTTTATTTCATGCAAAGAAAGCATGAATTTTACCAACTTCACTTGAGCACATGTATCACTTATGCAAACAATTATACAGACACAAATCAACCTCCTTCAACCTGTGTGCCAATTCTAGAAGCTTTTAGCATTAATTTCACCTTCTTCTGAGCAAAAATCTTCTCCAAATGGGACACACTTTTCCTCCGGCTACACTTCTCTCGCCTGTGAATTAATTAATTCATCCTTATGGCAGCCCCTAACGCTTATATAATCCTTATGATTCTATAATTAATTAATGCATTTCCTATTTATGGCAATTAATTAATTAATTAATAAGCTTCACTTTTTAAATGGGGCGCCTATTTTGTGCATGTTTATGGTTGCCATTAAATAAATTAAATTTATTTAATTTTAGACTTACCTTTCCACTTAACTTAAGCCTCATAGTATGTTTTGACCTTAGCCACTGAAAATAGGAATTAATTTAATCATTTAATACTTAAAAAAGTATTATTTATCTCCCAAAAGGGGCGCACTTTTTGACATAAAGGGGTTGCATTAAATAAATATTATTTATTTAATTTTAGAATAGTCTATTTTCAACCTCCTTTTGTCCATTTACCTCTGTTGACTTTTCCACAAGCCTGGGTGCCAAAATTGGGTGAATAAATATTAACAAATATTTATTTAATGCATTTATTATTCACCCAAGGTGGGTCGCACTTTTTGAAATAAAGAATTTCTATTTTTAAAAGTCACATGTCAATGGAATTATTTACCCTGCAAGGTAGCCCTTAAAATCCCATGATTCACTTAAGTCATTTGACTTTCATAATGGGATTATTTACCCTGCAAGGCAGACAATAAAATCTCATGATTCACTTAAGTGATTTTTCTTTTATTCCACAATGGGAATTTTTACCCTACAAGGCAGGTAAGAAATTCCCACCTGCCTGTTGCCTCTAATTTTCCCATTGTGACTTAAGTGACGTTGCTTCCATGGGAAAAAGTACCCTACTAGGTAGGTACAAAATTCTCACCTGTCTGCTACCTCCAAAAATCCCATGATCCACTTCAAACCCTCTTTTTCCAAAAATGTGGCCAGCCCAGAAGAGGCTTTTTGGTGCATGACTTCATCTTTTCCCAGAGAACCAGACCTCTGATGGCGAATTCCTTCAGCACAACATGTGTATGTGATCTCCAGATACTCTAGGCCAAGAATCAGGCCAAACCGGCAAAGGAATTGATCCAGAGAAATTTCACAGAAAACGAAACGGAAAAACACAAAAACACAAAACGTTGCCAGAAGTTACAAATAAAGCTTAGGATTCATTCCTGGTTAAAACCCTACTGGTATACTGGAATAATGATATGTACGATCACAACAGAGTTAAACCGAGTGCAAATTGCCTCAAACGGGGTTCAAAATAATTAAATACAAATTTCCCGCTAGCAAATCCCGACGACAGAATATAACAATTTTAGGCATCTAGGTATTTAGTGAAAATCGATAATATGGCTCCTTGGGAATATCTTGACACAATACAAAAACTTTCTAGCAATAAAAACACAAAACGACCCATTATTTTAAAAGTACGAAAAAATTTCAGATAGGGTAGTCTCAGATTTCAAGATGAAATCTGGGGACACCAATATTATATTAATTAATCGAAGGTGGCTTAGAGGGTTGCGACCCAATTTTGGGTGTCTACATGAAATTATATATCAACCGAATGTGTTTCGTTTAGGAATGAAATGCTAATTTCTTTGCCAAATGAAATTCACTTTTCTTGTCGTTGTAGAATGCGAATCCTCTTGCTCATTTCCCAACTCTTCCATGAACCTGGTCATCCATATAATTTCTTTTTTATCCTTTGTAGCTACAACATACTCAACCTCTGTAGTAGACAAGGCCACAACCTTCTGCAATCTCAAAATCTAGCTAACTGTCGTCCCACCTACTATGAATACATATCCAGTGGTGCTTCTCCTACCATCCAAATCTCCAGCCATATCTGAATCAACATAGCCCCGTAAAGTAGTATTTGACCCTCCATAACATAACTACATGTTAGATGTCCCTCTCAAATACTTGAGAATCCATTGGACTGTTTTCCAATGCTCTTTACCTAGATTGGCCATAAATCTACTCACAACTCCCACTACTTGTGTAATGTCTAGTCTGGTACAAACCATAACATACATAAGACTTATAACTGCTGAAGCATATAGAACTCGTGCCATGTACTCAACCTCCTCATGTGATGTAGGACATTGATCTTTTCTCAATTTAAAGTGTCTAACCATAGGTGTACCTACAGGTTTTTAACCTATATTTTAAATATTTTCAACACCTTATTGATATAATCCTCCTGAGACAAATACAATTTCTTGTTCTTCTGTCTCTATGAATTTGCATGCCAAGGATTTTTTTTGCAGCTCCTAAATCCTTCATTGCAAATGTGTGAGCTAACTTTTTTTTAAGCTCGCCAATGTCCTGCATATTAGATCCTATAATAAGCATATCATCCACATACAGTAACAAAATAATATAGCTTCCATTTTTAAGATTCTTGAAATAAACACAATGGTCAGATCCACATCTCATATAACCATGATCATGCATAAAATTGTCAAACCTCATATACCATTTCCTTGGAGCTTGTTTGAGCCCATACAAGCTCTTTTTCAACCTACACACATGTTTCTCCTTACCCTTGACTTCATAACCAAGTGGTTGATTCATATAGATCTCCTCCTCCAAATCACCATGAAGGAAATTCATCTTAACATCAAGTTCTAAATGTAAATCTTCTACTGCAACTAAACTCAAAATAGTACGGATGGAAGTCATTTTAACAACAGGAGAAAATATCTCACCAAAATCAATACCTAGTTTTTGTGCAAATCCTTTTACCACAAGCCTTTCTTTGTATCTTTTTTGTCCACCCTCTTCCTCCTTGATCCTATAAACCCACTTGTTCTGCAATGTCCTCTTACCTGTTGGCAACTTGACCAAATCTCATGTCGATTTTATTTCAAGGAATCCATCTCCTCATCCATGTCATGCTCCCACTCAACATGGGTATCTTGTTGCATTATTTCTTCAAAACTTTCTGGTTCACCACTATCAGTCAATAAAAGATAAAATAATGGAGTAAATCTTTCTGGAGGTTTACTTACTCTTTGAGACCTTCTTACAGAAATTTTGGGTGCCTAAGGCTCATTCAAGACCTCTTGAGCGTTCGTGTCTAAATCTGAATGTGAATTACGTTGGTCACCTGTAACCGATACCGGTTCCTCTATAGCCGACGTCAATTCACCTAACCGACATCGGTTCTGCTTTGACCAACACCAATCACCCTTTGGACCGACGCTGCTCGTGGATTTTGTTTTAAATCTGAGAATGCACTTTTCTCAATAAAATCTTCACTGGTTCATTCTTGGGTACCAAAACCTGATCCATGTACATTCTCTTTTCATTCCAATCAATGTTACGACTCCTAACAATCTTAGCATCTTCTAAATCCCAAAACTGGAATCCGAAATCACCATAACCATAACCAATGAAAGTGCATCTCTTAGATTTAGCATCTAACTTCTTCTTATTTTCTTTATCAACATGCACAAAAGCTTCTGAACCAAATACTCTAAGAAAAGAAAGATCTACCTCTTTTCCAGTCCATGCTTCTTTTGGTATTCCACCATTCAGTGCACTTGAGGGGCCATGGTTGATCAAATATACCATTGTATCTACTACTTCGCCCAAACTGCAAGGGTAATCCAACATGTATCCTCATGCTTCTAGCACGTTCCATAATAGTTTTGTTCATTCTTTCTACCACTCCATTCTCCTATGGAGTTCTAGGAACCGTTCTTTCTCTATGTATTCCATTCACTGAACAATAATCATTGAAAACCTTGTTGCAGTACTCACCACCATTGTCAGATCTAAGGCACTTCAACTTCAAATTAGTTTGATTTTCTACAAGGGATTTCCATCTTTTAAATGTTTCAAAAACATCATATTTACGTTTAATACAATAAACCCATACCTTTCTTGTGGCATCATCAATAAAAGTCACATAGTATTGGGATCCTCCATGAGAAGCTACCTGGGTTGGTCCCCACACATCTGAGTGCACAAGCTCCAATTTATGCTCCTTCTTTGTTGCCCCAACTTTAAGAAACCTCACTTTCTTTTTCTTTCCAAATATGCAATGCTCACATAAATCAATATCTACATCTTTCAAATATGATAACTTACCATTTTCCTTTAAGATCTGCATTCCCTTCTTACTCATATGGCCTAGCTGATTATGCCACATGATTGCATCTGAATCTGAAGTAGATTGCATGAAAAAGAAATCGATGTACTGGTAGACAAATATAATTTTCCTACCTTCTTGCCTCTTACTACAACAAGAAATCCCTTGAAACTTTCCAAGAATTGGTTGTGAATGTAACCATGCATCCATCTTCACCTAATGCATCCATCTTCACCTAATTGTCTTGCAGAAATAATATTTCTCCCGAGGCTTGGCACATGCCTCACATCTTTCAATATCCATGTATTTCCATTCTGTAATTTAAGATGAACTTCACCTTTACCAATAATATTTCATGGTTCATCATCTCCTAAATAAACATGCCTAAAATTACCCTAGACATAATTTCTGAAATAACCCTTATTAGGGGTAGCATGGAAAAAAGCTACTAAATCTAAAACCCATGATTAAATTTTATTATCCAAGGAGAGAATAAGGGCATCTTACATTACCTATGATGCTACATTTTCCTCTTTACCTTTCTCTGGTACATTCTCTTTGTTTTCCTTGAACCAACAATCCTTCTTTGCATGTCCTTTCTTTCCACAATTCCAACAAGTTATTCCTCTACCTCTAGATTTAGATATGTCACTCTTAGACTTTGATTTCCCATTACTCTTGCTCTTGGATCTCTCCTTTTTCCTTCCTCTACTTTCTACATTCAAAGCATTCCCAGATGATGATTCTCCTAAACTTTTCCTGTGTATTTCTTCATTTAGAATTATACCAATCACATCATCAAACTTCAAAATATTAGTAGCAGATGTTGTATTACTAACATACCATTACCAAATTATCCTAACTATATGGCAAAGAACACAAGAATAACAATGCTTTAACTTCATCGTCAAAATGGATATTAACCAATTTTAATTGATTTACAATAGAACAGAAATCATTCAAATGATTAGACACATATCCACCTTCTTGCATTTTATAATCAAACAATTTCTTCATCAAATAAACTTTATTCGACGCACTTGGTTTTTCATATAAATTAACTAAAGCTTTCATTAATTCTATTGTGGTTGTTTCTTCTGTTATATTCAAAGCCACAAATGCTATCAGGCTTAATCTTATAGATCCCATAGCCTTTCTGTCAAGAATATTTCATTCTTCATCACTCATATTTACAGGACTTACCTTATCATCCAACGGTAAATATAGATCTCTTTGATATAGATAATTCTCTACCTACATCTTCCATAGTTGATAATTATGACCTTCAAACTTCTCTACTTTGTATTTACTATCTTATGCCATTGTTGTGCTCCCACTCAATCAGAAATCCTGTGAGTAAATTTTTCAACACACGCAACCCTTAAACAAATCTCTTAGACCAGTTGTTGGGGTTAGACCAAACCAGTTGTACAAATATATATATCAGATTAAATCATACAAGCAATAAACACATAAATAACCAATAGAAGAAAATACACAAGATATAACGTGGTTCACCCAGTGTGGGCTACGTCCACCAAGAAACAACCAATATATTATTCCATAGGTTATATAATTGAAGATCTGTAATCTTCCACACCTTACACGATGTACAATACTTTTCCTCTCACAAGCTTCTCTAAGCTCTCTCCAAGAATTCCTTCTTACAATTCTCCCAATCTAACCTCTAACCCTAGTTTCTTAGCTTATATAAGCCTATACAAACTTAGGAACTTTTTCCATTCATTTACAACCATTAGATCAACTTTATAACAAATATTAGATCTAATTCCCATGACTTAAATATAAACAATCACGCACAGTAACCGATGTCGGTTACCCTAACCAATACCGGTTAGTATGTTAGGTGACCGACGCCGGTCACCGAACGATGTCGGTTATTGTGTAAACCTACAAGTTGTAAATAAGCTCCTTCATGAGTCAATTTATCTCCACAATCTCAAAAAATTTAAGCTTGACCTACAAGATCAATCTTGCAAAAATATGAAGTTAGGCTCATTGAATGTAATTGAATGTTTCTAACTTATGGATTACATGAAATGGGTGTGGAGCACTACATCATGTGACATGAATCTATTAGGATAGAGAGAGAGTAAGGTAAATAGGAAAAGAAATCAGTTGTATGGTGGTATTTGAGGGAGTAGGAGAGTGTGAGTCATGGTTCCTCGAAAATAAGGAGGATTTGGATAATGAAGGAGAGGAGAACAAAACAAGAACTATGAAATTTTGTATTAAGTTCAATATGTTGGATCTAGTTTGGTATCCTCTTGACCGTGTGTCTTGTTGTCTAACTTTCTGAGTTGGTTGGTGCCTCTCTCATGATCATCTTGAAAAAAATTGGTGCTTTGAAATAGATATTCAAGAAATTAATAGTCATTTTGTGCCTCTCAAGTTAACACAGTCTTGGGAGACCCTAGTCTAGGGTTTGAATACTAAAAGTTGAACTGTGTAGACTCTATCCATCAAAAAATGTTGAAATTTGAAAGGTAATATCTTGATATACTTATCTAACATATTTTTGAATAAATTTGAGTTTTAGAGTTGAGAATTTCAATATTTTCTAATATTCATACACAGGCATGTAGACAAAAACAAGTGACCTAGTGAGAGAACTAAGAAAATGGGGTTTCAAGATAAGGTTCAAGATTGAAATTTTGAGAGTAGAAATATATGAAAATGAGTGTCTAAAATTTTTTAAAAGTGTGTCTTGAAAGCTCACAAATCCATAGTTATGCTAAAAAGGGATTAAAACTAGGGCTAGTAGAGGTATTATGGGCCTAAAAGAGAAAAGGTGGGATGGAAGGTAGATGAGAAAAGATAGGGTTTGAAAATTATGCATACACCTTGAACAAGGTAAAGGGTGTTTGAGAAAGTCAAGAGTTGATTGTGAAGGCTACAAATTCCTTGAAACTTGAAGATTAGCTGAGTCTTGCTCTTAAGAGCCATTTGAGGGTAGTTTGGGTAAACTTGTGAAAGTTATTGAATTTTCTTAATTAATTTAACCTCTTGATGAGTGGTTACAGGTTGGAACAATCATGATGGAACAATTTAGTGGGTTGGAAGGAGTTCATGAAAGGTAAAAAGTAAATTGTGATTGTTTTTGGGATGGAGAACCAAGTAAAAATGAACTACAATAATGAAGGTGAGAATTTTCATGAATGGTGGCTACTTCATAGTTTATTGGGAGTTGTATAAGCTTGACATAACAAGGTAGAGTGTATGGTGAAGACTTTTAAGGTGTATAAGGTCAGGCATAACATATTTGTGACATAGAGCTAGTCAAGCAAACATCCAAAACAGGGCAGTCCTTTGAATGAAAGTAATCTTATTGTAATGAATGCATGGGATTAGTTCAATGGTGCTACATCAGATTGCATCACACTTGTGGGAAATAAACACACTTTGCAGAAATCAAACACACTTGCATAAATCAAACACATTTGCATCGATTAAAAATGCTTGCATCAATCAAACACAATAACCAATATTGCTTAAATGATATTTGCATGAAAGGAATTAAACAAAAATTACAATAACCTGCTATCTATCTATTAGGATTCCCTCAAAAATCTGAAACTGAATTGCAAAAATTACAATAACCCGCTATCTTTCTACAAAAAGTGGGGTCATAGATCCTGGATTGCATTTTTTCACATAAATCAAAAATCTGAAACTGAATTGCCTAGGTATCTTCAGTTGTGGTGTTAAACCCACAACCAGCCTTTGTTTCCTGCCACCACCTATCAAATTGTTCAGGATCCCGATCTTCCACATTTTTCCATGGAGACATAGGTGTGAGAAGGAGAGGGGGCCTAGTTCTCATGCCAATCCACATACCTCTTTCCTTTCTTATGACTTGAGGAATTATTGTTGCCAAGGCTCTAGCTCTTCCCAAACTCCACCTTAAGTTTTTTGGAGAGATGACTTCCCTCCTCTTTAGGGGTACAGTAAGGTGGTTCCACATTTTAATACAAGCAGAGAAATCCTGGTCAAAGCGTTGTTACTCATATGATGTAAAAGCTGCAATATTTCATTCCAAACTGGAAATATAATGTTCTTTGAACTTGGAAGTAAAAGCAAGAGATCTGAAGTCGTTGACTCTGCAGATGTACGTGGATACTGAGGTCTCATGTAGAGGCCAACTAAGCTAGCTTTTATCATATGTTCTAAATCTCTCTACTCCCAAGATTTTTGGTTTTACAATGTGGAAATGAATGCTTGAAGTTGGCTCTCTCCAATATACAAATTGATTAAGAACCTTGTCATATCTTCCAACATATAATTACACAAATAAAATTCACAAAGAAGGTTCTTTTGTTCAGGGGTGGCTAAGGAGTAAGCAGCCATGAATTATTTCTCATCTTTCAACTCATGTGGGAGGCCACATGCAAGCCATCCCAATTTCCATCTAGATGAATTGTTCTTCCAAGAAAACACTGTATGCAGGAGAAGGTCTCCTACATGCAAGCAATTTTTTTCCCAACAAGCATGCTACCTGAATTTTTGTTGCACATTTGAATCTGGCATTTTCTTCCTTATAAAACTTTTCTTCCCATTCTCTCCTTTGCTTCTTCTCCTCTTCCATTTTAACCTTTAACTCCCGATTCATTACCCTCAATTCATTCAATCTCCTGCAAGTATCATCCCAAAGTTGTTTGACTAGCAAGAAATATAATTCGGTCTGAGTTTCTTGATCCATTCTACCGCTAAGTAGGTACTTTTGACTTCCATAAAACAAGTTCTTTTTCTCTAACATCATCTTGTTCTTTTCTCAACTGTAATTCCCTATCTTTAATTTTTGAGTCATGTCTTAATAATTCTAACTCTTTATCCTTGTTTTCCATCTCAGTATTTAGTTGTTCTAGCTCATTTTGTAGAGATAGGATATGAGTTTCTCTATTTTCCACTTTGAGTTTGAGAAAAACCAATTCTTCATCTTTTTCCCTTATGATAATTTCTGCTCTTGACAAAAACAGAGCTTTCTTGACTTGTTGTTTCTCCTCTTCTGATGTCAACTCCACATGAGTTGGATATCCTTCTTCCTCGATCATAGGAGCTTTTCCTTTTACCTTCCAAGATGCAAGTTGCTCTTCAAAACTCAATTGTCCTACAACATCCTCCTCTTCATTTATGGGCATGGATAAATCACCCACCTCTTCAAATACATGTCCTATTAAATCCTCATTTTCCATCACTGATTGCTCCTTTTCTTCTGGTTGAGTTCCAAGAGGAAGTAAAACCCTCATACTATCAAGAATGTTAGTAGCTACTCTTTCAATGTCCTCGTGTACCTCAACATTTTCTGCTTCCTCAGTCCCTTCAATCCTTCTCCTTTTTGACACGCTACACTCTATTGTTTCTTCCTGCTTTCCCTCCGATGTACCAATTCCCAAGTCCTTTTTAGGGGTAAATGGGGTTGGGATTCCCCTTCTGATTACATCAAGGGTCTGCTTAAATTTATGAATAAAATTCATCCATGCTTCCTCCCCATTTTTCTTATTGAGAAAGTGATGCTCACATACTAACTGAACCAAACCATGATGTCTAATCGTGTCAATGCACCCCATGAATACCTTTGGGCCATAGCGTGAATAGAGTCATAAATAAATCCAAGGAGGTTTATCATGTACTCTTGTTTTGTGTTTCCATATTTCAAATGGATTAACATTTTAACAACCTCCTTCCCAACATTTCCATACTACCCATCACAGGTGAGATATTTAACTACCCAAAAGGCTACTCAAAAGGTTTGGGAAGGCTTGCTCGCCTTACTCCCTTTATGAATTTCTTGGATGTGAAAATATATTGGGGTTCAGGGTCACCTTCTTGGCACATGACTTCCACCAGTTCTTTCAAAGAGCCTTTGGCAGGGTTTGGTGTATGGGAAATCGGAATACGATATTTGACTGATTATATTAACAGTAAAAGGAATTATAGCACCTTTCACTTTATCTTTAAATTGTTCCAAATTTGTAACAAATTCTCTTACCAGTTCGTCGTTTTACTTGGAGAATTTCTTCAGAAACCCTAGCCATCTCGCATGCTCAAAGATGGCTGCTACTTCAGTATCTGCAACAAGTTCAGTGGCATCTTTTGGTTCGGATTTCTTCTTGATTCCCATGGCTATGGAGAATTCGTGTTTACCAAACACCTGCACCATCAAAATACCTAGCTTTGGAACCTTTACACTTAGTTGTGGAACCTACCACGCTTTCAATTTAAATCAGTTTCGAATATGCCCTACTTCAAATTTATTACAATCTCTCATAGGTTTTCCAATTTCGAAACGTATATTGGGAAATGAATTTTGAAACTGAATATCGGAGGTGGTTTCTTACTCAATATTGAAGAAGAAATGTAGCAAATAAAAGAAGTAATTTGTTTGGATTGAAGATAGGGTTTATAGACACAATCTACGAAAAACTTAAAAACAAACATAAAATACTTATCATTTCAAAAGAGTAACACATTGAATATAAAAAGAAGTTGGAAAAAAAAATATAATAAGTTGTTAAATTTTATGAAATCACACTTTAATACAACATAAAATTAGAATTAAAGTTTAATAAAAATATATAAAAGGATAAAATTATCAAATATAAAATAGATATATATTATTATAAAGATAATAACAATTTTAAAAATATTCTAATATTAATTAATTATAACTGAAATGGAAAAGTTTGTTTTATAGAAATAATATGTTTAATATTTGTATTATAATAAAAATATTAAAATGTCTAACTTATTATTAAAAAGGTACATTTTTCTTAAATTTAATTAAGATATTGACTTTTAAAACACTAACACTTATATAAAAAAGTATTTGAGAGTCTCTACACACCATCTTGAACTCTTTGAATGAGTTTCAGAACCAAAGAGGTAGCTTTCGGAACTATCTACCGAGGTTCTAGAGCTATCTCCATTAGTTCTTGATGGCTTGAAATCGAATTTGTGAGCTAAGAGAGTCTATTTGTGAGCTAAGAGAAGTGCAAGAATAGTCCAAGATATTGTGTTGTCAGTATGTAGCTATTAAAGGTCAGGATGGTCAACAAATTCCTTTAATTGTGCTTGTATAGTTGAGATATAATCTCACCAAATATAGGAATTTAGGCCTAGATAAGGACTACCATAACTCACTCAAGAAGATTCAGGGATTTTAAGGGATTAGAGGTCAAATTCCCTCAAGGAGAGGATCATAATGTGATGTATATGATGTTTTAAGAAGAAACAATGAAGAAAAAGGTTGAGTTTGTCTATCTCTTTGATTATTTCTTGAATATTTGAAGTGTTCATACTATGAGATTAGCATTAGGAATGATCTGAGAGGTAATGTGGAGTTATACAAGGAAATGGAGCTATTCTACAGTGGTTTTTGTAAGTATTATGTACATTTATAAATTCATTCTAATGGTAGGGTTTTATTATCCTAAAACAAGTGTTTGTGTGAGTTTTAATCTTTAATATTAATGAACCTAGAATGATTTGGTAATATCAAGTAATATTCGACTTGGGAGATATAATTTGAATGTTCTAAGGGTAAAGGAATAAGAAGGATACCATGTTTCCAAACATCTGTTTCAAGTAATCTGAGTACATAGTCAAGGATAAGGCAGATAGTGGGATTTGGCAAGCACTAGATGTAATTTTGTTTGGTGATCACTCAAATACAAAGGAAATATGATCCTAAGGTGACTAGAAGACATCTTGATTAAGTGTTACACAGGTTAAAGGTCAATAGACCATCTAAGGATTTATTGTATGCCTAGAAACCCTTGCATGCTCAGATTGGGTGAGAGTAAAGCCTCAAAAGGGAGTGATTAGTGCAGCCTTCTTAGCTCAGCTATCCCTCACCTCATTTTTCATGCTATTGACACAATCAAGAGATTTCCCACATTTAAAAGGTGTTGAGGGTCTCATACCCACTATTTTGACAGAGTTCTTTAATACAATTCGCTAAGAGCATGTTAAATCCACTGAAACAAAGGCATCTCCATCATAATTTTCATTATATATCTTTATTTCATCTTTCAATAACTTGTTACAAGCTTCCTCTATCAAGTTATTCATTTCATTATGTTTTTCATACCTATTCTAGCTCCTTAAGAAGCTCAACTAGCTTCTAATTTGACCAAGTCACCCCTAGGAAGGCTCATAGAAATTACATCTAAAATACATCACAACTCGTTACATATCTATTCTTATGGTCTTCATGACCTTATCTAGCTCATGCCAACTCATACACACCTATTCAACCTCCCATACCTAGTCAAACTTGACATATTACCTTGTTACAATGTTTTCACCTTCACAATTACAATGTACATTCAAATTTGAACTTGAACAATGACATGGATGGAGAGAGAAAACTTTTGACAACTCCTTATATATGCTTAATGCCTTCCATAGGCTTATTCTAACTTTATTGTGCTCTCCAAGCTACCAGGATGATGCTCCTACATCATTGATTTACAACACCTTCATGATTAATGTTGATAAAATCATCTTTAGAGTGTTGAGACAAACCTAATCGTGAAATTTGAGATCATGATTCATAATATATTCAAAGATATTAACAAAAGAAGCTTATCAGGTTGAGTAGTTGTCTAAAGTCAAGATGCAATAGGGCTTGAAAGTAGAGAGGGAAAACCAATGTTTTTGAACCTGAAATTTTGTATGAACACTGTTGAGGGAAGCCTTGAAGGGATTCAAAAGAATTTTAAATTTCCACCGATTATTTTTTGATGCAAGAGCATCCTCTATGATGTTTAGAGAGCATAAATAAGTTTGGATAAGCCTTGAAAGGCATGCAAACATGTAGTAAGAGTTAGTTTAGTTTCCCTCCAATTGTCAAAATTTGTAATCTCATGTTGTAATGAGTTTTTTCTATAATGTAAGAGTAAAAATAAAAAGGAATGTACAAGTAAGTTGTTAGTTGTTAGGTGAGTGTGAGTTGTCTTTTCTACGTGGATGAAGGTTGAAGACCTCTTCTTCTAGGTTGTAATAGTTGTTTTAAAGTCAAATTGGGATGTTGGTTCCTATTCCCAAGCACAAATGAAGGAGTATCACTAAAAACAAGGAGATTTAGTCAAAAATGAACCAAGAGACAAAAAATTTGGGAGCCTAATAATGAAGATAAAGGAATATGAGGTTGACCACTACCAAAAAGAAGACAGAGAAATAGGATTTTGTAAAAAAGAAGGGAGTACATTGTGTAATTTGAAGGATTGATATGAAAGTTCAAGATGTAAGTTTTTGTTGCAGTCATGAATGTGAATCCATTTGAGGTGTATGACTCTTCAACCTCCCTTATTGCATGTATTTAGATGATTCAAACTATAATTATGCTTGTTCCATACACTAGAGGAGATGGTTTTTGTGTATTGCATGTTTTCATGGACCGTGTGTGAAGGTTTAACTCAGGACAACAAGCTTAAAATATAACAGTCATCTAAAGCCACACCTAAAACCCTACTGTCATTATGAAGAGGAGGAATGGATTACAAGCTAGGAGAAATTTATTTCAAGCCTTGACATTGAGTTTGAGAAAATTACAAGTAATTTTGTGGTCTCCTGCTCGAATTAGGGCTTGTTATTACTCTAAATTTCCTGCTTCAACATTTGGTAGACTCACTCAATATGCCTTGTTTCCATTCTCGAGCTTACTTTACTTTATAATTTTTGTTAATACTCAAATTTATCCCACCTCACTTTATTACACTTGATTACACCTCACTTTATCTTGTTACATTGTTTCAAGTAATTTGAGTACATAGTCAAGGATAAGCAGAGAATTATTATCACCCTCTCTAGCAAGATATTGGATTTGGCAAGCACTAGAAAATCATTACATGCTCGGGGATTGGGTGAGAGTAAAGCCAGAAAGGGAGATATTTATAATACCTTCATCATTGATGTTAAGAAAATCATCTTTAGAGAGTTGAGACAGACCTAAGTGTGAAATTTGAGATCATGATTCATAATATATTGAAAGATATTAACAAAAGAAGCATCCCAGCCGAGTAGTTGTCTAAAGTCAAGATGCACTAAAGTCAAGATGTATAAAATATAACAATCACCTAAAACCCTATCGTCATTTTGAAGAGGGGGGAATGGATTACAAACTAGGAGAAATTCATTTGAAGCCTTGACATTGAGTTTTGAGAAAATTACAAGTAATTTCATGGTCTCGGCTCGAATTAGGGCTTATTATAGCTCTAAATTTCCTACTTCAACATTTGGTAGACTCACTCAACATGCCTTGTTTCCATTCTCAGACCTTACTTTCCTTTCTAAGTATTTTTAATACTCAAATTTATCTCTAAACCCTAACTGGTTGTAAATGAGCCTAAGAGCAATCACTTCATTACACAATGTGTTATTCTTTGATTCAAGACCTTAAATTGATCATGGGGGTCTGTCTCCATCTATTTGACAATACTAATTGAGAAATGAAGGAGTCCAAACAAAATTTTCCTCACTCCATGATCCTTCATGACTGTTTGACTACATAGAATAGGGTATGGAGTCTTTTCTTGACTTAATTAATGTCTCATACTCTTATTCATGTACAATAACCTCCTGCATGTTCAAGATTAATTCTCTCAATCCTTCCAAGGTTATCACTCTTCACTATTATCTTTACAAATATCAAAACAAACAATAGTTCTTCAGTTCCTTAGTGCACAGTTACAGTTTCAAGGTAATGCACAATCACTCCTTCCACATCTTATCACATGCAAAATAACTTGTTTGATGACTTCACCTCAGTGGTACAAAATACCAATCTCAAAGGATAGTTAGCATGAAAAATACCACCACATTCTCTAATATATTTCTCAGTCATAGTCCAGAAATGATCTTTTAGCACTCATCATAGAGCATCTTAAATAAGACCTTACCTCCTTTTTGCAAAGGATCTTTCCTTGTCTTGAGCATGATTTTGATGTCTCCAACACTCCTTGTTAAGTTCCACCACAACTCATTGGAAATTGTTTCACAGTCTTGATACAACTTCAATCAGTAGCTTCTCATTACAACATCAAAACAGGGATTAGGCTATCAAATTCACTTCTATTTCAACAAGACTTAATAAAATTCCCTGCATAACACAGTTATGGCCTACCTATCAACATGCATAAGACTTCCCAAGAACAATCAAAAATCACAAAAGTATACATACACAATTACAAGTCACAAAATGCATGTAAACACATTTTTCTCCTTTCTTGAAGCCTTTTCTTGATTTCCAATCGATTGGGAATGAGATAGAGTAGTTACATTTGCATCTTTATGTGAATCCCATCACTTAGCAACCAAATACACACCCTAAATACATTGGTCATATGAGTGACCTTACCCTTATCATTAAGTTTCTTAGGTCAAGACCAAGTCATAGAATTTCTAAACTCACATTATGTATTCTAGACCCATATATGGACTTATGACACTTGATTACACCTCACTTTATCCCATTACATGTTTATAGGCTTCAAGGTCCCATCAAAACAACCATTACATGTTTTATGCCCATACGTCAAAAGGCAAAAATGTATGCAATAATTCATTAAGATAAGTGTCTTATACGACATAGGTGCTTTACTCAACTTGCTTCAAACTATCTACCCAAGTTCCGAGCTATCTCCATTAGTTCTAGAACACATCTTGTATGGATTCCGTGATAGCTAGATTATATTCGTGTCACATTGAATTGTTCACATAACCATAAACCCATTCATTTATTAAGGAATGATCATTCGTTAATTATTTACATAAACTTGTATTTTGTTTGTCTCACATACCTCGACCTTTGTAATATCATGTGGTAGTGTTGTTTGTGGTATACACACTATGTGTATACCATATAAGAGATAAGAGGTGGACATTGTTGAATCCAAGATATTGATATTGACATGAACAAACTTTTCTCACATATTGGTTTTGATATTGATATTAATATTGATATTGGTATAGGTGATATAACTAAACCCATTCATCTTGTAAGATGTTATTCATCGTTACAAATTATCGTAACATGTATTCATTTTTTGGCCTACTACAATGAATACACTAAGTAAGTAGTCATTCACAAATTTGCAATGTTCTCATCCAGTCCAGATTTTATAATTGAATAGTTAGTTGTATTTGTACTTGAATCATTCTTAAAAAGTAAATTATGTATACTTTTTATTTAATTTATTACTATAAATGTTTTTTTCATTTTTATATGACAGTTTTTAAACCCCGGAAAGGATTGGTCAAACAAAATACACTTAATTCTTATATTCAAACAATCAAATACTTATACTGTTATAATTTAATAGCTTAGATATTAAGAAAGAAGAATATAATATTGAATTCTCTCAAGGTCTAAGAGTTCTTAAGGGATATTTGACCAATAAATAACATTAAGATGTTGACCCTCCAAGTTGTTAAAGATACATTCGTAGAACACTAACAATTTTCATGCTAAAAATTAATCAAAGGAACAACATATTAGTTGAGTGTAATGTATGAAATGTATTCATTCGGGTTAACATTAGCTACATTACAATGCATCTAAAACATATATCAATTTTTTTGCCATGTTAAATAATATCACTACAAGAAATGCATATGCTAGTATAAATACTAATATGTATATAGTTTATAACTACAATTTCATTAGTTGAACATTGTGATTTTAAATATGTTAAAAGAGTGGCATGCCTAAACGTGTTTAAACCATGAATGTGTATGATAAAATAAGTCTATTTTGTTTTCAATGAGAGAACGAATTGGTGAGATAGTCAACTTTATAGTATGTCGTGAGGCTCGTAGGTTTATCATGAGTGTGATTATAAGTTACCATATAACATGCATTCTTACATCTCAATGGAAAAAAGTAGCAACTTTCCACATCCAGTGATTATTGTAGAAGTATGTAAAGTGACAGTGACACGTGATAAAGGAAAATTACACTCTTACAAAACATGCCATGTTGGTAAAATCAAACATACAATATTTTCTTGATCCAATAAGTCTTGTTCCCTTGGTAGTTTTATCAAATCCTTTACCTAATTCAATATCTATAATTCTCATGACTGTTGATTCAAATTTTAAATAGAAATGTTGGAGCTTCACTGAAGCTTGGAATGACTTAAACCATATGTTGTTAATATTATATATCCCATCTATAGAATGGACTATTTGGATTGGTATGTTTATACAAATTAGAAAGGGATTCATTAGAGCTCTTCTCTCCTAATTAAATATTCATGGCAACTTGATCGTCTCCAGTAAGATATTGAACAGTAAGTTTTTACCTGAATAGGTTATGGGCAATTGAAAGCTAAAAAGGAAATCAGAGCATGCATCAAACTACAATATCATCCAATTGACTCTCAAAGAGTTTTAGGTAATGGTAACTCCAAATAAATGAAAATTATAGGACATCATACAATTATAGTAAGAACATGTGAATCGAATACATAAAGTAAAATATCGTCAAATATTATTAATATTAATTGTTGATGTGTTACAAATTATAACTATAAACTATTTTTAAAAACAAGTGGCTATGCCACACTTTTAGGCCTTTTTCTCATTACATATGTTTTCGTGCAAATGTGTAATAGGGAAATTGGCAATTTCCGAGCATGACAACTATACCCATGTGTCAAAATTTTCATGTTTTATCATTCCCATGCACCCCAAGTTAAATCTGTCCATCCGTCACCCCCTATTTGATGTAAAATTGGTCCCCTAGGTGATTTAGGAAATTCCATTCATTCCCCTAGGTGATTTTAGGAAGTTCTAAAAAGATGCTATCTTCTAGCAGTATTGGGAAGGGTTATCACTAGCCTTCCCAGATAAGATCAACCACCCCGGAGTGGAACGGAGGGCCAAATTTAACATGGAGGTGAATAGAAGACCCTAGAACATCATGGAAATTATTTTGGAAGGTTTAGGGAAGTTTTGAAATACTTGGAGCAAGATGAGTTAAAAACAAGGTTCACAAGCCTAGTAATACACAAAGTCTAAAACAAATGTTGTTGGGCTTCGAAGAAGAATATTCCAGGAGCTCCTGGATAGAGTTAGAAGTAAAACAAAACATCTCTAGAAAGAGGATTCTAAGACCTACATGATGGTTTCACAACAACTTGGCGCATATTATTTGTAGGTAGTTTTCATCAAGCACATGTCGAGTCTCAAATCACAAATACACTTTTTTAGGGATCAGATGGATGAATCAAGACATTATAACCCCACCATTAGATTAAAAATTCCATTTCTAGTTAGTATAATATAAAATTTCACCAATAAATTCCATCGAAGCTCAAGTTATCATCGCTTCCAAGTAACCCTCTCAAAGGCGAGTTCAGACTTAGTCATTTTTGGGAGGACACTTGTCGGCACTGAGGAGCCTCGGCGGGATTTCATGTCCCCGAAGTCCCCGAGGTCGGTACACCAACCCTTGAAAAATTCTCCCAACCCCATGTGACCTCTCGGGACCATCATGCGACCTCCAAACTTGACAGCCACCCTCGGGTGCATTTTTGGAGCATTCATTCCCTGTCATCGGATCAAACACCACGTGTCGGCTCCATGACCACCGTGAAATCGATGTCCCATATGTCCCTAAAGAGAGGGACATCGACATGGAAAAAAATTCCCGCTTCTATGGGGAGTCTTTTGGACACCCACGTGACTAACTTTCAGCCCCTAGGCGCATTTTTGGAGCATCCATTCCCTATCGTCGGATCAAGCACCGCATGTCAGCTCCAGGACCACCGTGGAAACTAATGTATCTTATGTCCCTAAGGTGAGGGACATCAGACATGGAAAAATGTTCCTATCCCCTATGGGGAGTCTTTTAGACACCCACGTGACTGACTTTCAGCCCCTATGTGCATTTTTCAAGCAAATCCCCTGCCGTTAGATCGAGGACACATGACATCACCTTGACCACCATGGAAATTGATGTCCCTCACATCCCTGAGGTTAGGGACATCAGGGGAAAAAAAAATTCCCAACCCTCCATGTGCATTTCTTTGAAAATTTAAATTCGGCACTTAGTCGTTTCTTCCCCCTCATTTCTCCTTCACAGCTTCATACCTTGTCATGGCTCCGTGCATGATTGTCTAGACACCTGGTCCACCATTTTTACTCCAAACCAGCTCCTCCATGGCCACATAAACACCCATTCCATGAAAATACATAGATTTTAGGGGAAGGAATGATCAAAAGTGCTTGAAAAGATGAAGAACAGGAAGAAAATGATGGTTTTTTGCCAGATAACCGTGAAGCCACCCGATCAAAAACTCCTCATATCTTGCAAAGTACAAGTCGATCGAGATGTCATATTTTTCATACTTTCACATTTTGCAAGACAATTAAGATGCAACAAACAAGAGGTCAAATGGTGCCCTGAATCATTTTCTCCAATAAAATCCTCACTTCATGAACCAACGATTCGCATTCGTTGGATTTACCATCACTCCGTGATGGAAACGAACTAAAAACTTACACATGGGCTCCAAATAAAAATATATCACAATGGATTTTTTTCATCACAAACAAAGACAAAAACCAGACCTATAAATTTCAAGCTCCATTACTGGCAGCCATGGTAGCTCCGTGCCCAAAGCCACTGCTAAGTTAAAATTTCAAAATTTATTTCCAATCATTCTAGTGGGAAAAAGTATGTGAAATTTGAAGGGTGTGGTCGTAACAACAAGATGAGTCCAAAAAGTATGTTTCACACAAATCGAAAGACACTGAAACACACTTTCTAAAAATAGTAAGTTTTCCTATATAAACTTGCTATGTTTGGAAAGTCATCATCAAAAGTAGTTGAGACAAAGGCAATGGGCATTGAAGATCACGAGGAAGTCGAATGAGTGTTCAGAGTAGAAAATAGTGAAAATGACCACTTACTAAAAATAGTAAGTCCCTTATATGGGTGCTTACTAAAAATAGTAAGTCACCCCAAAGAAGCGGCTGAGGCAAGGGTAGGGTGCGCAATATCAAATGAGGGAGTTCATCACATCACGATGGTCGAGAAGAGGCAAAAATCACCTCTCACTAAAAATAGTATATCATACGCAGTCGGGAGTTGCGGTCATTAGTGGAACAATTCACTCAACTTGGCAAGCATTCATGAGCTGATTTGAAGGAGATTCACAGTGTGTAAGGGATTCAAAGATTCAGAGTTTCACTACTTTTGGAGCTTTCCATCAACGAGGATCAATGGACTTCATCGAAACGACATCTCCTCTTCTTCTTCTCTCTCTCTTTCTCTCTCCTCTTCCCCCAACTTTCTCTCACTTTCCAATATTCTAATTTCACATTGGGATTGCACTTTTTCATATGTCCTAATGTTCCTAATGTAATAAGTCACCTTTACATTATAAAAAGGGACTTAAAAGTTTCCTAGGAAGTTGAAAAGTTTTAAGTTGTGTGAGGACATATGAAAAGGCATTGGGGGTAGATGAAGAGTCATATTCTACTCTATAAATTGTAATGTCATTCCCATTTCAAAGGGTTGGTGATTGATCTTGTAAACTCAAGAGTGCATTGTACCTAGAGAAAGCAAAGGAGATAGCCATTTTTCTTCTACTTTCCTCCACTCTCAAATTTCTTCCATTCTCACACTATGTACAACTTCTATTTAAGCATCAATACAAGAAGGAGTTTCTAGCTTTCTTTGACTAAGGGATTTCATGATACTTTTTGTTCATCAAATTCTATTTGGTCTTGTTGTCATTTGCAAGGTTGTTTCCTCTTAATTTAATGCATGTGGTGAATTTTCTAACTAGTGTATGTGCAGGAATCTAATTTTCTACCTGTAGCATTAGTTCTCCTACCTCTTTTCTCACTTCCCTTTCCTACTCTTCGACAAACTTCTCTCTTTTAGGTATTTGCAAGCTTTATTGTAGGGTCGCACAGTAGTGCCCCGTTGGATCCCCAATCAAAAGGCTACCACAAAAATCTAAATTTTCTCATGCATGCACATACGGAAGCTACACCGGTTAAGTAGAGGGACTTAGATTCCCAGAGTGTTGGCAAGAAATCCACAAGTTTTTCCACCTAACAAATTTTCTCGCCAACAACATATATCTGTGAATCCCAATGTGCTTTTGAATAGTTCTTTCAAATGTTGGTATTCCCGGTCACGATTGGCGACCACCTCGTGAAGCTTGGCCAAGGAAAGTTCATTCATTTGCAAATTTTCCATAGACAATGTTTCCATGTTTTTATGTGCCATCTCTAGTTGAATCAAGTCCATCTCTATATTGGCCTTTGACTCATGTACAGAATCTACGAGCTTCAGTGTTACACCTTTTATTTCTTCTCGTAGTTGTTTGTTCTCTTTTTCATAAAAATAATTTTCTCTTCCAAAACCTTTATATGTTTTTTGTCAACTTCGGCCATCTCCTCATAAATTTTACGCAAGGATTGCTCTCAGGCGAACGAATCTACGTGAAAGCATCATGTTACGGTCTTCACATTTGTGAAATTAATGTAAAACAAATGTCAAAGTAAATAATTTGTTACGTTGCTCACCTCCAAAGACAATAGAATGCAAATCATCCCTTCTCCTCTTGGTTGCACTAGGGACACTGTCAAACATTTCAGCATTTTGCATTGGTTCTTCGACAGTTGCTTATCTCTTCTCCTTACCCGAGGTTTTATTCTGAGCCATCATAGGTTTCTATATGTATTGTTTTCTCCAATACTGGAATTTTGTCTTATCCAAAATGAAGCAATGGAATAAGGAAAATTTGACATCATCTTTTAAAATAAATGGGATATACAATCAAAGCTAGCTCATAAACAAAATGTGTTGCTCAATACAAAATGAGATATACAATCAATTGTCAATGTGATAAATAAACTGTTTAAATTATTGGGTAAAAATTACCATGCACAACTTAATAACAAACTCTGTTATGGATGCAGTGAGTTCCTCCAACCTATTTCCATCCAAACCAATCCTACAAAACTATGCATAATAAAGATTTGTCATTAGTTATGTTAAAAATAACTATGAATAGATATGCACATCTCCAAAAAAATAATCAACTTACATATAAATCTTAAGAGGACAATATGGCCAGTTCAAGAAGAAAGGAATGAAGACTACATCATAACTTACATATATATGCATGAGATACTCAACACATTAAAAAATTTCATCAAAACACAAGCTCTACACTAACTTTGATGAATTGTTCATGGATGAACAGATACGTAGCCTAAATCACCACTCAGATGAAATAACAAACATCCAATGAAAGCAACAATGTCATTCAACACAATAATAATGAAATTGAGCAGAAGATAAAATCAAAACACACCCAAAATGAGAAATGATAACTGCAATACTGAAATGACAAAACATAATAGTTAAGCCATTTCATGGGAGAAGAATTCCATAATGATTTTTCCAAATGAAGTGTTATTCCCTGTAGTACAACCATAATTAGGTTAGAGCAATCCATAATCTCCTAATTAGATTGGACTAACAAAAAGAGAAAACCCATGGATATACTTGAAGATTATTCAAGGATTATGCACATGACATACTGGCTACTCCATAATCCAGTCATACGTGATGTAGTAATGACAAGTGTAGATGTTAAGGGTATAACAAGCCATCACAGTTTTCTTCATTTGATTTTTAACATGGAACAAATTTCTCTTTTTCTTCGTTCAAAAATGTTATGATAAATTGTGGTTGTGGCTTAGTCTAGAGATTAGCTTGATACATGAGAAAAATTGTACCGTCAAAATCTTCACCTCAAACAACCTTGTGGCATTCAATGCCACTAGTCACAATCTTCCAAAAAGATTGCTTATTATTTTAATCTTTCAGGTGAAACTCTGCATGAAATTTACAATAAATAGCATTTGCATGCATGTCTGCATCAGAATGACTATCATGATTCATCTTGGCAAACTTATCCTTTTCTAAACATCAGTGACATTCTACATTTTCAAACAAGCAAAGTAAAAAAATGCTCCATAGCTGAATCTATAGCTCAACATACACATCAAGTTCTCTAAGAAGTTGAAATTTTGCATAACATGGTCATCATATGGTTGTATTTCAGTTTTTTCTTCTTCTTTGAAATGCATAAGAGGCATAATAGAGGTGCTAGACCTATTACTTACTTATCATACTAAAAAGAGGGATTTTAATTTTTCTTATGCTTACCTACTCCATTCTCTCGATGTGGTTCTAGATCTTTGGTTTGTTTTTCCTGCAATACAAATAAAGAAAGGGGTTAGTCTGCTGTTATAAATAGAGGAAATAAATAGTTCACATGTTAAGAAATTTTCTAATTCACATGATGGTTGAAAAAGTGGGGAGAAGATGTGATGATTACATGTTGTTGTCATTATATTTATCAAATGGCAAATACAAATTAAAAAAAAAAAAAAAAAAGTGTGACAACTATAATGATAAATAATCAACCCATTGTGGTGCAACATGGCACATTCAAACAAAAAAACCTTTGAGACTAGTATAATCATGAGTAATCATTCCTTTGTGATGCCACATGGCAAAAAAAAAACATGTGACAACTAAAATCATGAATAATCAACACATTACTATGCCACATGGCACATTAAAACTAGTATAATCATGAGTAATCATTCCTTTGTGATGCCACATGGCAAAAAAAAAAACATGTGACAACTAAAATCATGAATAATCAACACATTACTATGCCACATGGCACATTAAAACAAAAAAGCATTTGTGACAAGTATAATCATGAATAATGCACCCATTGTGATACAACATGGCACATTCAAACTAAAAACACTTATGACAACTATAATCATGATTAAATCCAACAAATTCACAATTTAAGCACATGTTAATGTCAGTGTTATTATATTAAAACAAGCGAATATTGTATCAATTAAAACTTTTTCATTAAATTAATAATATTGTTTTGAAATAATTAAGTTAGTAGTATCCAATCAGTTTTTCCTCCTTTTCCTAGTACACACAATGAGGTAATTCTTTCAAAGTATGCTTTTTTCGGGTTCTTGTGTATCGAGTCCGGTGTCACTTTTGTACTTGGTGCCCGCCTTGATTTTTTGGTGGGTACCGCATCAACCTAGAAAATTTAGACAGTTTGTGTTACTATAATTCATATAGGATAATAGTAACGCAAAGCCAACACTTCATGTAAAACATTTCCAAACAAGCTATTACCTGAGGTGGTTGGCTATGATGCATTTCACAAAGTGGCCAAATGGTAAAGATCCCTACAATGGTCAGCAAAAGATGCACGTGAAATTGGTAGGATATAGGAGAGGGTAAGTATCATCAATGACACTGAGGATATTAACAACTGCATAACATGATGGAAAACTACATCATCACCAACATTGTGTAATTTTCCATGGCCCACCACTTCTCCAACCATCAAGACATCCACCACATCACCAATAGATAACATCATACCCTGCATTATAGGAACACTTTAGCCTCTTCAAATAATTTTGGTAGTTAGTCGAAACAAAAATAAATTTATATACTATAACTTTATTCCTATTTTTAATACTATTTATATCGTAACATGATTCACAACATAGATTCTTGATTCCACTTCACATAGAGGTTACCAGAAATCCTCATGTACCAGAAGATGCTCCTCCCCTTCTCTATTGAGGCCATTAGGAGATGCCTACAATTATTGCACATTAAATTAGTTGCACAAACTAGCAAAATAAATCATATTTAAATGTTCGTGTATATGTGAAAAACATAATCAACTGATATTTAATTGCGTACATATAAACCAAGGTGCATGTCGATCTCCTCATTCTCCTCTATCACATGGGTCCAAAAATTGCCTAAAGTCAATGAATTATAGGGTGCATAAGTTTATAGAGACCCAGTGGGTCTGAGTTATACTTACTTTATCTTAATACTTACATTATCTTCTTTCTAGTAGTATCATGTTCAACATCTCAATCAACTGTTGGTCAAGACAACCTTTATTTGTTCACTCATGCTTATAAGCTTCAAGATGGCATTTTATCAATACTTCATCCTTTATTGGTTACCTTTCACTATCACCAGGATGCATGCAAAATATTAGAGCTCCATTATTTCTATTACTCCTTCTAGATCACTTTCTTGTTAATGGTTCTCAAACCCTTACTAGGACTGGGACAATAATTTTCGAACCATATCTTTCATCTCCAAAGTTTCCAAGACAAACTAATACACTTTAGAGACAATGAGAATAACAAACAAACCACAAGAAATATACAAAACACCCATTTCTCTTTCCCAAATCTTTTCTCCAAAGCCTCAATATGAGCTCTTCTCCTTCAACCTCCTTAAATTTAGTTACATTTTAGGCTTTTATAGCCTTTCATAACGGTTACACCCACTTTTGAGGCTTTATTACCCTTTAGACTTCTAAATTACCTTATAATCTCTTTGAATACTAACCCTAACTAGTACTTTTTAAACCCTAGGTCTAATATCATGACTTCAACTAGACTCCCTAGGACATACAAGACATTACCCTACTTATTCCATGCTTTAACATTGACTTAGACTCCTTATACAAGCCAAAAACCATCATAATGCCCTTTTAGGAATTCAAATTACATTTTTGGAGGTAAACTTCCTAATTCAAATTTCTTACATACCTAGACCAACTTAGGAATTTGAATGGAACTACTAGGACCCTACTGACATCCCCCAATCCTTACTTAGGCTAACTCAACCCACCATTTTCCAATTTGAACTAAAACTCAAAACTCAAAATCAGCTTAAGACTTACCATGCTCTCCATTTCTTGCACTGCCACATCAATGAACAGCTCAAAATGTGCCACTCCATCACCCCTTGCGATGAACCAACCTAAAAATAATAACTTTTTTATTACAATGGTTTTATAAAAAATACTACAAATTACAATTCACGGATTTTCTGTTCGCTTTTATTTACCTCAACTTCCTTTCTGTTTGTTGGTTTCGTTGCTACTTTTTTTTTTTTCATAAAGATGCAACAACGGCATGTCGTCCTCCTACATACATGTTGTATCAATGAAAATGTTAATGAAGGATTCATGAACAGGGATTTAGATAACAAAACTAAATATAAAACGACTAACTTACGTCACAGTCACCTCTACTAGTTCTTTTAGGAATGACCCCCTCTGTTGTTGCATCCATCTCACCCTCCTCAACCTGTGAAGACAATGACATGTAACTTATAAGAAATAGATAATACTTATGTACTCACAACGAGAAAAGAGTGAAATGAAACCGTTACTCAAACTTACCATGTTTTTCTTCTTTTCTCTCAAAGCTAATATGTTTGCCCTCCTCTTAGCCCTCAGCGATCTCGAATCATAGTCCCTCATGGCATCATCAACCTCTTTCTTGCAGTGTCTGCTAAGCTTGTTGAACGATGCCTTCCCTTCCCTCTTGCAAATGTATAGTATCACACGTCGCCTCTACATAATATACCACACACGCAACACACCCTCAATGTCTCCCTCTCTTTGTTCCATGTATTGCCTCCACTTTTCTGGAGGCCCTCCGAGGATACTTTCCAATAAACTTTCTCCCTTTCCTCTCAAGGAGAACATGAGGGAGGGAATGGGCATTTTTCCTGTGGATATTTAGCAGAGCTACAGAGTGTAAAATTTTCTGTCGCAACTAGGGTACTCGTAATAATAAAGTATGTGATCCCCATCATGCTCCCTCCTATAGTGAAGAGGGGCCTATTCAGGAACATCGTATAATCAATTAGTCACTAATTAATGGACATATATGAAAATAATAAATTACAATATTCAATTTTTTGATTTTACCTCATCGACGATGGGAGCATCCTCTACATGGCCTGGAGCAGCAACACTGGGTGCATCCTCCTACAATAATCATTCCAAAAATCATGTAGTGATTCATAAAAACTTGTTATGCACATTCATAATAATATATAATCACGTTAAATTAATTTCGATAACAAATACAACTTTAAATTAAAGTAATTTTACCTCCTCTACAACTGTTTGTGTCGGCTTTGTACATGTGACGGTGAAGCAACATTCGCTTGCACCCTCCTCGTCCTTCACTCAACAATCCATAGCATATAAAAAATCGTTACTGACATAATAAATAATTCCAAAGTCCAACAAATTTTAAAAAATCAATGTTAGAATGATTATTAGATCAAGTACACACATGTACCGATGAAGATATCTGAAGGTGCAACTTTTGCCTTCCTCTTTTTGATCTTCTGAGTGGAGGCCCGCATACGTGTTCCTAAGATAAGATTGCGTTGGTTACTTAATATATTAGTTTCCACATAAAAGATAATACAATTATCTATTTTTCAAATGCAAATGGAAAGGGAAAATGAAAAGCTTGTAATCTTACATGTGATGAAGATGCAATGTCTCATAAACGTAACTTCAAAAATCCAACCGCAACATTGGCTAAATAACAATAGATCACAAACAATCATAATTCAACTTAACAATAACATTTTGGACAGATATAGTGCCTACATGTATTTTCCTAAGAGTACTCACCATAGCACAGTATGTTTCCTACAACCTCTGAGTATGTTGCGATAAACTTCACATTATTTCTTCGGCGGGCCGCATAATTCCTGCCACAAAAAAATCTATGTCTACCATTGCACAAATGCTTCACAAATAGCACGTATTAAGCCATTAAATAACTACAAACATAATTGTACATAACACGAAAGGAAATAAAGTGCATACATATATAATATTACAATGTCATCCATGGAAAGTGCTAACAATGCTACCACTTCTTTGTTTATTATGGCCCTAGACACTTGACATACATCCAACCTACCTCTATTGACTTTTACATGTACATATGAATATTTCACAAAACGAGATATAATCTCTAGCACTTGAACACGAAGAATAGAAATATTTACATTGTTACATTGGTATACGCCATTCATTTGATTAAAAACAATCATATCATGAGAAAACACACAAATGTTTTGAACTTCATGACGCAATGCTTCCTCAAGACCCTACACTCACCTAGTGGATCGTCATATTGGCATCTCCCATAATGGTGCCTCTCTCTACTTTCTTGTTACCATCAGGGTCATATAATATGAATGATGAAAATGTCAGGTTTTCCAAGGTATTAGACATACCATGAATTTCCAATCTCCAAATGACAACCATGTTTACCTTTACAATGGACAAACATACATCGTAAGCAACAAAAGACAACATGTTTTTTCTTTTTGCATTATCAACACTACAAATTTAAACTTTTCAATACAACTATATACATTCCAAGACATGTGCATGTGCGTGTGTGTGTGTGTGTGTGTGTGTGTGTGTTTTGTGTTTTGTTATTTGGGGTAAACAAACTATTTTTCATTTGCTTACTATGGCATACACATTGTGTTTTGTGTGTTGATGATGATACAAATAATAATTCACATGCATGCCCATGTAATTATGTCACCAGGAGCCGTCTATCATGAGGATGGCGTCGGCTATCCTGGTGTCAGGATTGCATGCCACACATTCCTGGGAATGCGTGTGTGGTATACACACACAACATGCCTTAGTTTTTTATTTGGTTTTTTAGTGTGGTATACAAACTTTGTATACCTCACTCATTGCGTACACCACAAAAAAGTGTGGGATTTGAACCTAGGACCTCTTAATTATTATTGGAAGGCCCTATCAGTTGTGCTACAATGTGTCTTGGAACACACTGCAAAAAACATATAATTATATAAGTTCGATATACACCAAGTTGGGGAATCATTTAATTATATATTTTTGTAGTGTGTCTCAGGCCACACTACAGCAACATAGTTGGCAAGCCATTCCAATAATAATTAAGAGGTCCCACGTTCAAATCCCACGCTTTTTCATAGAGTACACAATGAGTGAGGTATACAAAGTCTATATACCACACTAAAAACCAAATTAAAAACTAAGGCACGTCGTGTGTGTATACCACACACGCATTCCCAGGAATGTGTGGCATGTAATCCTGACACCAGGATAGTGGCACTATCCTCATGATAAACGGCTCCCAAGGCAAATGTAATTGCATGGGCATGTGTGTCTATCTGTACACACATGTACATATATATGAATATGCATATGTATACATGTACATATACAAATGCATATGTATATGTATATGTATATGTAGGTGTCACAAACAAGCCTTACACTATCCTAGCTACATGATGACATGACCCGCATCCATATCACGTGATCCCCGTGGAGCAATTTTGACGCTACCAAAATATTTCATATATCTTGTGTATATTGCTTGTGTATTTTTATCTCTCTTATGTGGTATACACATAGTGTGTATATCACAATCCAAAATACCACACATAATGTGTATATCACAATCTGTATCTTGTTATTGATATTATAAGTATATCACAGTGTGTATATTGCTTGAGTATTTTTATCTCTCTTCTGTGGTATACACATAATGTGTATATTACTTGAGTATTTTTATCTCTCTTATGTGGTATACACACAATGTGTGCACAACACAATGTGTATATTGTTATTAATATTGTAAGTACGTGTTTATGCATAAAAAAACTTCACAAATCTATAGAACAGATTAATAATAAGAAATGTCTATCTATGAACAACTTTAAAATGTCTATAAGTACGTGTTTATGCATAACACCTGACTATTTTTTAAGATGTAATACTTCTCCCCAATTCTTAATGCATACCGAATGACATAAATGCATAGCTCTCTGCGAGACCCGCATCCTCCTCCATATCATCTAGTTTATCAACCTAGTCACCATTGAGCCGGCTATCCCGGTGATAAGATCGTATGACCACCCCCTGTTATCCTAAGTGACAAGATAGTGTGCACGCATTGTGGATGCCCATTTCCCATGCATGCATGCATGCATGCACGAGGTGGGACCTAACCTTGTTGAGGTGGTGCAAGTTTGATTTTAACATAATACATGTGTTTGCAAAAGAAGTTTGGGATGCGGCTTAGTGCTCGGTGGAGTGGTAGGCATGGATGCATGTATTTTGGAGGTCATGACATCCAAATATACAAGCCTCCATGCCTACCACTCCTCACAACACCAGTTTCATGCCACCCTTATTTTTCAAACACGTATATTATGTTAAAACCAAACCTACACCACCTCATCCAGGGTGGAACCTAACCTCGTGCATATATTTCATGTATGCATGTGCATTATCCCGTTGTCGAGGATAGCCACCGACATCAACATTCTCTGAAACAGTCACGCAACTCCATTCCCGAGGCCGATCTGAAGGTAGATACAAGCAGACAAATGATGGGATGAGGAAAGGACATTAGAAGTTGGCAACATTTAATGCAAAGCTATGGAGAAGAAGCAATGATTACATGTGGTTGTCATTGTGTTGCCATGTGGCACATACAAATAATAAACAATTGTGGTAGCTATAATCATGTATAATCAACCCATTGTGGCAGCTATAATCATGTATAAACAACGTATGTGAGACATATACATGCATGTACATATACATGCATGTACATATACATGCATGTACATATACACATGTATATGGATACATGCATGTACATATACATGTATATGGATACGCATATGCATGCATGAACATACACATGCAATTACACACATATATATACATACACGTACATGTATATGCATTATATATGTATGTATAGGTATGTGTATGTATTCAAGTAGGTGTCACAACAGATTCCTTGACTACCCATCAAAGGGAAGAGTATAGACAATTTTTTTCCTCTCGTTATGTGGTATACACACAGTGTGTATACCACATACAACACTACCATATGATAATACAAGGTATGTGAGACATATGCATATACATATGTACATGTATACTCGTACATACATGTACATATAAATATACATATACATATGTACATGTATACTTGTACATATGTGTGTGTATGTGCATGCATATGTATATATATGTATTCGAGTATGTATCACAACAACAAATTCCTTGAGTGCCCAAAAAATTGAAGACTATAGATAGTTTTTTTCTCTATTATGTGGTATACACACAGTGTGTATACCATTTTCACCTTCAATATATTTTCCATCTTTGCAGACTTGACTCCTCTCACTTGAAACTTATTGTAATATCATCCACGACAAGTGGTTCATCACTAGCCTATGTATCTAGCATATTATCACCTAAATTGTTTGATACTTTTGGTTCATTGATTGCAAGTATAGTCTACTTGATTCGAGTGTAGTCCACGTACAACACTACCATATGATAATACAATGCATGTGAGACACGTACATATACATATGTACATGTATACTCGTACACACATGTGTATGTACATGTATATGTATACGTATGTATTCGAGTAGGTATCACAAAAGATTCCTTGAGTATGTATATGTATGTATTCGACTGGACATTCTCGCCAATTCTCCCAAAATCCTGCGAATAAAGTTGCAGAGTTCACGGTTTTGGGGCCAAATGCATGTTTTGTTCCTTGTTTTATTCCTTGTTTGATCATTTTTGGCACAGGTAAAACATTGCATTAAGTGTTTCCAACTTCTTACGTCCTTTCCTCGTCCCATCATTTGTTTGCTCGTATCTGTGAACTAATTTAAAATGTCTATTAAGTATGTGTTTATGCATAGCACCTAAATGTTCTTGAAATAACTCAAACTTCTCCAAAATTTGCATGGCAATTCTATACAAAGGTGGAAGGTCACGTATCGAGACGGAACAAAGTTGCAGGTTCAGCTTCATGGGTTTTGCCAAACTTCTTTGTTTTATTCCTTGTTTGATCATTTCTGGCATAGGTAAATATTGCATTAAATGTTTCCAACTTCTTACGTACTTTCCTCGTCCCATCAGTCTGCTTGTATCTTCCCTTCGCATCGGCCTCGTGAATCAAGTTGCGTGATTGTTTCCAAGGATTGTTGACTAGGTTGATATACTGGATGCCACGGAGGAGGATGCAGGTCCGACAGAGAGCTATGCATGTATGTCATTCGATATGGCATCTTATGGTCATTACTATGGGGGCCATGGGATCCGTGACACCAGGTGATGTAGGAGCTCACCACGTAAAACTCAAAGAGGGAACTCAAATTTTGTGGACTTCATGCACAATTTTTTCTCTGTTATGTGGTATACACATAGTGTGTATACCACGTACAACATTACCATATGATAATACAAGGCATGTGAGACACGTACATATACATATGTACATGTATACTCGTACATGTGTGTGTATGTGTGTGTGTATACATATGTAAGCGTATGTATTTGAGTATGTATCATAACGACGCTTTTTTGAGTACCCAAAGAAATCAAGAGTATAGACATGCTTTTTTTTCTGTTATGCGGTATACACACAGTGTGTATACCACATACAACACTACCATATGATAATACAAGGCATGTGAGACACATACATATATATATTTATACTCGTACATACGTGTGTGTATGTGTGTGCATATGTATACGTATGTATAAGTAAGTATTTGAGTATGTATCACAACAATAGATTCCTTGATTGCCCAAAGAAAGTGAAGAGTATAGATAGTTTTGTTTTCTACATTTTGTGGTATACACACAGTGTGTATACCACATACAACACTACCTTATGGCATATGATAATAGCCGACACGTACATATACATATGTATATGTATACTCATACATACATGTGTGTATGTGCGTGCATATGTATTTGAGTATGTATCACAACAACAGTTTCCTTGAGTGCCCAACAAAGCGAAGAGTAAAGACAATTTTTTTTCTCTGTTATGTGGTATACACACAATGTGTATAATACACACAGTGTGTATACCACATACAACATTACCATATGATAATATAAGGCATGTGAGACACGTACATATACATATGTATATGTATACTCATACATATGTGTGTGTATGTGTGTGCATATGTATATGTATGTATAAGTAAGTATTTGAGTATGTATTACAACAGTAGATTCGTTGACTTCCCAGAAAAGTGAAGAGTATACACAGTTTTTTTTTCTATTATGTGGTATACACACAAGTGTATACCACATATGAAACTGCCATATGATAATACATGGTATGTGGGACATATACATGTACATATGTATATGTATACTTGGACATACGTGGGTGTATGTATGTGTATATATATACATATGTATTCAAGAAGGTATCACTTCATATTTCTTTGCTGTACTTGCCCAAAGAAATTGAAGAGTATAGACAATTTTTTTTTCTCAATGGGACAAATACATGTACATATGTATATGTATACTCATACATATGTGTGTGTATGTGCATGTATACATGTATAGGATCACATGGCCCCCACCTATGTTGATGATGACCCCCCATATGCCCCATGCACATCCATCCCGCTTTTCCCGAGAGTCTCATGCTAGCTTGGACCGTCATCGCTAGAAAGAAATTGTTGTCGTCAGGTTTTGATGAGGTGGCACACATTTTTCCAAGCTCGTTGGGTGGAGGCAAAGGACGCCACCATACAAAAATGCCATATGATAATACATGGTATGTGGGACATATACATGTACATATGTATATGTATACTCAGACAAACGTGGGTGTATGTACGTGTATATATATATATACGTATGTATTCAAGAAGGTACCACATGATACATCATATTTCTTGGTTGCCCAACAAATTGAAGAGTATATATTTATTTATTTTCTCGGGGGACATATACATGTACATATGTGTAATGCCCACTCCTCTTCAACACTAATTGAACTATGATTTCAATTTTGGTTGATTATAATCTTGAACCTTGTTGTTGTATTCTAGTTAGCATACTGATAAGATACGCGGACATCATGATTACTATTGTGTTTTGATTGTTATTTTGACTGTATGGTTGTAGTGTGGACTTTGATGTACATTATTGTATATGATTTGATTAGCTTATTTGATAGACAATATGGATGTGTTAGAATTTTGACATGATGTGATTTATATGATGGATTATATGCATGGATTGACATAACAGTAATTGATGATCTAGTGCTCGCTACTCTTGTCTTTGACACATTGGACTTGATATATAGATGTTGCTAGATGATTTAGTTGGTTTTGTGATCTTATTGCAAATTGATGAATTAGTAGAATCGAAATGTTGGAAATTTGAACAATTGGGGAATTACTTGGTTTTAGCGATGGTTTAGTTATGATATTTGATGATGTGAATTAATATGTAAATATATGCATTTTATTATCTCGATGTCATTAATGTGGCCACAAGGCCAGAAAGGTATTGTTTTGATTTTTGTAGGCATTTGTAACACAACAAACAAAAGGGGATAGGAGACCAACAGTGAAGGAATTTGGGGTATCGGAAACAGTCACCTTTGCAACTAGTGTAAATGTTTGATGTTATTATTGTTATTTTGTTAGGAGGTCCCCATTGGGGGTGACCTCAAATGTGACCTTGGGTAAATTGTGGTTTTCCTTTTTGGTTTTATTTATTTGTGAGTAATTGTATTTTGTTAGTATTGTGAGTCACTTTTATTATTGTTGTTAAGTACTCCATTTAAGTTAATTAGACTTGATTAATTAGTGTATATTAGGATGTGACAAAAGGGGGTAATTAATGTGAGTAGGTAGTCTTGGTTTGTGTTGGATTTGAAATAATTTAATTACTTTTGAGTGTGGTGCACTCAACCTTACATGTAAATTTCAGATTTTGACTTTCAAGCCAATTTTGGAGGCTTGTGGGACAAGTTAAACTTGTCCCACACCTCTTAAATGTTAGAATTTAGAGGATTCTAATTATTACAAATTTAATCAACCAATGCATTTAAATATTAATATAAACCATAAAGCATTAAATGTTAAACATTATGCGTTTAATAAATAAAATTACATAACATATTAATTAAGTAATACATACCAAAAGTAAGAACACGGTGACATAGTGTTTATAGTGGAAAACCCCAAATAGGGTAAAACCACCGTGAAATAACCTTTTGCTTTTCAAGAACCAAACTTACATCCAGTAACTTTCACCTCCTCCTTTAAACCCTAATCACAAGGGTAAAATAATATTCACTTTTGATATTTCATTTGAACATATCAAATGAGGACCTATAGTCATTTTGATATTAGGTGATATGGTATGTCTCTCAACCCACCTTTTTAACCTTATCGGTTGACACATATACCTAGGTTTATAATATTTAATATTAGAAATATAATCATTTCATGATATTAAATATTTAACCAAAAGTATATACTAGGCTAGCATATTTAATAATAGAAATAGAAATATTTCCTATTATTAAATATTAACATATATATGTTAGTGATGGACCCATATACATTAAGGGTTGGCCAGACCACTTAATCATTATATTCCAACATTAAATTCACCCACCCACTATGCCTATTGTGTGAGGGGATTATTTTAGGACTTTTGTGTGTTTTAATGGAGAAAAAGAGAAATTAATTGCACTTTTCTTACAAGAGTCTTTAATTGTGTCCTTTAGGGGTGTGGGTTTGGGTTTGAGTGTGTAAGAGGGTTGTCATTCCCTCAACCACCAATTTATTATGTTTTGGAGTTTGGGTTTGACCTTGTGATGTGGAATGGAGGAGAAATGATGTGGCATCCTACATGGAGCTACATCACCTCTCTATCCTCTCTTTTATATTTATTCTAATTTGTTTGAGGATTTGGGGTTACTTGTTTTTTATTTTTGGTCTCTTACATTTGGAGGTGCTTGCTTTGGAGGGCTTGTTGGAGTTGGAGATATCTTGTGATTGCTTGGACTTGGAAAGGTTGAACTTGCTTTTGGATTGGAAACTCTTGCAATGGCAAGGTAGGGTCTTCACCCATGTTTTATTTTGCTAATTTTTTGGGCATATGTTTGTGAATGAATGGTTGTTGCATGTGTGATTTTGAGAAGTAGAATGGCCCTTAGGTTATGTAGGAGAAAATTGAAATGGGGATATTTGGAGGGAGACAAGAGTTTTTATTGGGAATTTTAGGAGGGATTTGGGTTGGGGTGTCCCACCTTGTGATAAGTAAAAAAAAAAAATCTTTTTGTCTTATTATGGGAGGTATAAGAGTGAGGGAGGCATAAGACTTGTTTTTTCTTGGATAGAGGCATAAGAGTTATTTTTCTTGGAGGAAGGCATAAGAGTTGTTTTTTTAGGGAGGCATAAGAGTTTTGTGGGTTGTGATTGAGTTCTTGGAGGTTTTAAGGTGGGCACCCAAACCCTTGGGAGGCATAAGTAGATCCTCATGTTCCTTTCTCTTCTTGGCTTGAGTTAGAGCCTTTGTGCTTGGGAACTTGCTTGTTTTGTTGTTATTTTGGTATTGTGGTTATTGTGTGAATGTATTGATTGAATGTGAATGTGGAAGCCTTGTTAAGTTTCCAATGGTTGTCTTATACCCCTCATTGCTTCATTGTTGGGGCTCGAGGGCCAATGAGGAAGAAGACTTCTCTTCCTCATTGGATTATTGGTTGGGTGGAGAGTGTTGCCTACTCCCCTATTTTGGTTGTTGTGTTTGGAATTTGGGAAGAAGGTGGAGCTCAAGTGAAGAATGATCTTAGTAGCACTTGGAGAAAAGAAGAAAGATCCCTCTTTGTAAAAATTTTACCATGTTGTCTCCATTTGAATGGAGGGCTTGTAACTTACATTTTTAAGAATTTAAATCTCTTGAAAATGTGTTGTAAAATGGTTGATTTGTATCAAGTTTTCAAATGTATGTATATGGAAAAAGGGGTAAAGGAAAATTGCATTGTTACTTTGAAAATCCCTCCAACTTGTAAACTCTACTAAGAGTGTTTTGAATGATAATTTGCATTTTAAATGTGTTAGTTCTTGTGAAGGGAAACTACCAAATTTTGCATTGTTTAGATGAAGTAGAAAACTTGAAATGGGCTTGAAATGGAAATGAATTTCTTTCAATCTAAGTTGTTTCATTGCCTCCAAAGTGTGATATGTTTCATTTTAAAAAGATTGATGATCATGTTGAAAATATACTTGTTGCTTAAAATGGATTACCATTTAGTTATTGTGAATGAAAGTAAGTGGTTGTTTGTTTCTATTGAAAATAAAACATAGAGAAATTTTAGTTACTTTTCCTATTAGGTTAAAGAAAAGAATAGTGAATGAGTTGATGTTATGGAATTTGAGTATGAAACTAGAAATGCTATCCATCTAGAAACCAATGAATGGAATACACCTTAGTTCAATTTATTATTGCTTTAAAAAAACCAACTTAAGTAGAATAATTGTTGAAAAATGCATGTTTGGAAGCTTCTGTTTTCAGAGAACGGCGAACTACCGCCTGCAATGCGAGCGGCAATTTCAGAATCGCTTCCCAAAGACATAGCGGTGGTTGATGAACCACCCCAGGTTGCCGAGCGGTGGTCACAGGGATCACCGACTCGCATAGGGTGGCATCTCATCACTTTTGATGGAAAAATAAAATCTGTCTATAAAAAACTAGATTTAAAATTAAATGAAATCTAAGCCTAAAACCATAAAAAGGTAACTTCCAGCAAATAGAAATGAATTGAAATTAAGTGTTTAAGCTCTCCAATCTTGTTTTATGGCACCCAAATGTGTAAAATTATTAGATTAAAGGAAATGGGGTTTTTCCCAATTGTTGAACTCAAAACAAGAAAATGTTTCCATTAAATAACAAAACAGATCCATTGTAGGATCTCTACATTAAACAAATGAGCAATATTACAATAGTAAAATCTTTTCAACTAAAACAATGAAAATTTTTCCATGGTTGCACTTCTTGCTCTCATGGCTCCTCCTCCTCTTCCAAAACCCGCAAATCAATAATGGACAAATAACCAAAGGAAAATAATAAGAACACTCCATAGAGATGATTAGGGTTAGTGTGAAATCCCTAAGATCCAAGGGCCCTCATTGAATCCATCTAAGGGTTGTGATTCAACCCTACAAAATTTAGGTGAGAATTAGGTGGGAATATGTCTTAAATAAAAAGCATGTGTAGCTTAGGAATGGGGCCACTAAAGGAGTGTTAGAAGGTAAACTTAAATTGTAACCTTAATGTTTAGTTGGTGACTTTTAAAAATAAAAAGCCCTTGACTCTTGTATTTAATTAAATCAAATTTACTCTATGGTAATTAGACAATATTTATTTTAGGGATTAAATTTAATTATATTTAACTTAATGGGAGGGTAAGTTTAGACTTAGCCCTAGAATAATAAATTAATAAATGACATTAGAACTATGTTACTAAATTAAATAAAGATTGTAACAAGGGGATTTTAAGCCCGATCTGGGGAATTAAATAATATTAATTAAATGTTAATTAAAATGAATAAATTATTAACCGAGAAATAAACTAAACCTAGTGAAGGTTACCCTCGTTGTAGATCGGTTTTAACAAAAAAAATTATTCCGTAATTTTTTCTATCCATTTTAGTGGGTTTTATCTTGGGTTTTGTGCGGAAAATTTGTGGGCATTATAATATGTATATGTATACTCATACATAAGTTTGTGTATGTGCATGCATATCTATACGTATGTATTCGAGTATGTATCACAACAACAGTTTCCTTGAGTGCCCAACAAAATGAAGAGTATAGACATTTTTTTCACACGTTATGTGGTATACACACAAGGTGTATACCACGTGCAACACTACAAGGTATGTGGGACACGTATATATACATATGTACATGCATACTCATACATACATGGGTGTATGTGCATGTATATGTATGTGTATGATTATTTATGATTAAAGTTGTCACAATTTTTTTATTTTTTTGTTTGTATGTGCCATTTGGCAACACAATGACAACAACAGGTAATCATCACATCTTCTCCCCACTTTATTCAACCATCATGTAAATATAGAAGTTTTTTATCTTTGTACTGTGGTATACACATAATGTGTATACCACATACAACACTACCATATGTACAGGGTATGTGATAATAGACTACACTCTGAATCAAGTAAACTATACTTGCAATCAATGAACCAAAAGTATCAAACAATTTAGGTGATAATATGTCAGATAGATAGGCTAGTGATGATCCACTTGTCGTGGAAGATATTACAATAAATTTCAAGCGAAGGAGTCAAGTCTACAAAGATGGCAAATAGATTGAAGGCCAAAAGAAACATATTGATGAAGAACCAAATACTCATAATCAGAAAAGAAGAAGGTTAATAAGCCCACAGTTTGATTTTCCCAAAAGCTTTGAAATAAGGTCTCTTCCACTTTCAATTCTAGAAAAAGTTTACAAACGTAATATTGAAAAGTAAATTACACCTCGGCCACATAGTAATGTACATACAATGAACAAAACATCAGACATAGTATTAGAATTTGGTTGGATAGTCAAACGACCAATGGGTCTAGATTCTGGACTTTGGTTCGAAACTAATAGAAGGATTATAAATTGTGAAACTGTAACTAAATTATGCATTCCCAATCGATTGGAAATCAAGGAAGGTTTCAGGAAAGGAGAAAAACAACGTTTGTGTAAGCTTTGGTACTTGGTAATGGTGTATACATCTCTGATATTTGTTGAATGTTCATACAAATCTGATGCATGCTTGTTGGTAAGGCTATAAATTATCTATGGGAGAAATTATTTACAAGTCTTTTGAATTGTTATTGTATGTGTGTTGAAGGTTCTTGGATGAACTGAGTATATTGATTAAACTGTGAAACTCTGAGTCAACTGTGAGTACGGTGGTATTGGAATTTGTGAAAAGACTATTGACACATTGTGGTGAGTGGAAAGTTATCCATGCATGATAGGAAGGTGCAAACTCAGGCCTAAAACAAACCTCTGTAATGTATTCTCGCTTATGCAAAGTGTGATATAAGATGACTGTGCTATGTGAAACGAGTTGATTGAGATCATCTTTGCAAGTGTTTGTGATAAGTTTCTCATTGTGCCATAAGCAAATAGTATCAAGGGTTAACCTTAGGTCCAAAGAATAGGAAACAAGATTGTAACTTGTACGTTTGAATCTTTTTGGGAAACAACATTGAAGGTAATTGTTTTCTAGACTTGGTGATAATTGTGCATGATAGAAAAGACATAAATAAATCCATGACTGTAACTCTTTGATTACCCTCTTGGGTGAAGAATGCTATTGTATTTTTAGTCGTGATAACTTCTTGACCAGTTTGAGTTAAGTGTTGTTAAGAAAGGGAATTTGGAGGTCTGAAATTTGTGCATGCACATAGACAGGGCAGTGAAAATAAGGAATGGAGGAGACTTTGCACGAGTTGGCATGAACTACTAGTATGGTTAATAGTTGAACCTCCTCAAAATAGACATCCACAATAAATATTAAAGCTTGAATCTATATTTTGAAAGAACTATGCAAAGAACTCTCCTCTTAGGCTCATTAGGATGGTTATAACAACCAAGGCTAGAGTTTGCAATTTGGTGGGTCAAATCTAAGTATTTTGCTTTCAAACTTGCAACATATCATGAACGGGATCTAATGTAGGAGATGTTGAAAGAAATATTTTAAGGGTGAAATTCAGACTTATGTGAAAAGAGGAGTTAGCCGCTAAAAATTTAAGAAATCGTGGTAAGAAATCAAACTTATTTTAGAGCTTTTGGGAAGATCAAATTGTTGGTACCAATGAACCCTTGAATACATGAGGTGGGTTTTACATTTTTTCTATAAAAAAATTGTAGTTGGGATTCACTTGTGGATGGCGCCAAAACCCTAAACTCGTAACTTTATTCATTGTGGATGGGCCCAATGCATTAGGGTTTCAAAATCAGTGCTCGCCCCATACATTTTTTTCTTCTATTTGTTGTCCATGCCATTTCAAAATATGTCACCAAAAACAAGGAACAAAGAATAAAACATGGTTCTATTTGCCAAAAAATGCAAACTCTGAAATATTTATTCGCAGAAGCTATGGCGACAAAATCGTTGGGCCCCCAAAACTAATCTTTGTATAAAATTTAAGCATAAACACCAATTTTTTTAATCTTGAATGAAAAGGCACAAAAAGGGAGCAAAAATTACCCATTTTTGAATCCATAAATAAGCTTCTGCCTGCGTGAGGGACAAGCTTCCACCAAGGACGAGGGTGAGCAACAATGAAAGGACATACAAAAATGAAATTCAAATTGGGGAAATGAAACAATGCCGCATCATTAATTTGGAGTTGATAGTAGGAAGGTGGTGGCATCCCTTACCTCCACCCAACGTGCTTAGAAAAACATGTGCCACCTCATCGATACTTGGCGATCGATAATTTATATTTGGTCGATGACGTTCCATGCTAACATGAGACTCTCGGTAAAAGCACGAGGGATGTACATGGGGCATATAGGAGGTCATCATCAACATAGGTGGGGGCCCACCGATTTTGTTGCCAGGATAGCCATAGGCGTAGTGCAACAGGGGATGAGTAGTCCAAGAGGGGTTAGATCATGTAGTCATTTTTGTACCCTTCACAGAATAGGAAAATCCCATGCATGTCAACCTATCACCCAACGGGGCGCTCACCCAAGGCACGCGCGGGTGCCGAGTCTCTCCTTTATGTGATTTTTGTGAGAATGCATCATCTTAGAATAGATAATCAAATGTAGGACAGAAAAGAACTAACCACATTCTTATGAACTTAGGAGAAGTTATCATCTCATTGTATGCAGGTGAGAGAAATAACAAGCAACACATGGAGATGATTCATACAGAAAGAAAATGCATAAGTATTGAACACAAATGATTTATAACAGAGCATTATATTTATATTAATAGATTCAATAACCACATTACAATCCCTTAGGTCATAACAGACCCTCATATAATAATGCAGAGCCAAGTCATGCATCAGGACTATACCATGTTCATCATATTACAAAGAAAAATGAGAACCCATCCCCTTCTATGTGCTAAACACTCACAGGATCTCCTAATCCCTAACCCATAACATCCTCCATTCTATTTTCTACAGGGCTTCGCCTTTCTTATATCCTTTTCTTCTATTGGGTGCTTATATATATAGCCTTAGCACCCACCGCCATGCCTTCTAGAAGTTACAGATCGGTTGCCAAGTGTCGAAGTGGTCCTCCATGGGAACATGCCTTTCCAAATCCGAGCTCTCCATTCCTTGCAATGATGTCTTCTGGAACCTTCTATCGCATGCCTAGAATATTCCCTTTTTGATCCACAGTCGCTAGGATGGCACCTTATCCACAAGGGTCATGATTTTCTCATGTGTTTCCTGGGATGCCGAATGCGGCTAAGTACAAAACCCATTTTTCCTTACGCATGTGCACCGTGTGTTCTGCAAAACCCTTCCATAACCCTTTCCTGTGTGCCTTCAACCCACGCACCCTTCTTCAACTAGGTCCCACGTGCCCATGCACCTTCTTATACTTAGCTAATATTTTGGGGTCTAACATCACCCCACACTACGCATGTTCTCTCATCCCCGAAACACTCTTCAATAAAGAATTAAAGAATGGTGGATCCTTACAAATGGTTGGAATGGAAGAATGAAGGAATGAAGAAATAGGGAAAAGAATGGAAGAATGGGGAACTTTATTTACTTCGGAGGAGGAGAGGGAAATCCTTCCTTAAATCAGCTTCTAATTTCCCCAAGTGTCGACCTCGTTCTGCACTTGCTGACAGAGGTCACCCACCAGGGTGCTCACCTCTTCAAAACTAAGCTCCTCTCCCTTAGCACTCATTGTCTCCATAATCTCCTCTAGCTGTTCTTGCCCAAATATTTGAGCACATCCATCCTCTCGAGTGATTTGAGGGTACAATTCCTTTAGCCGGTTCTTGATTGAGCCCCGCAAGGTCTCAATGGCCTTTGATTTCTTTTCTACTTTGGCTAGGATCTTGTCTCACTCTACCCTGTTCCCTTTGTTCTTTTCCTAGAACTCCTTGAGTTTTGCTTCATGGGTGGAAACTAAGATACTTGCCACTCTATCTTTTTCTCACATGATTGTCATAGGCAGCAACTCACAACAACTTGTGCGATGGCCTTTACATCGGCGAGGATCTTGTTGTACTAAGAAACAATCTCCACAACCTTCATTTTATTTTCTTTCTCTTGGCGCACCAACACCTCTTCTGTTGATTCTAGGGCAAGTGGTCACCTCTCCATAGTGAGTACGTGGGTCAAGTCCTCTAGGAATTGCAAGGATGATTCATATTTTTTTACGGGTGGTGTTAAGTCTAGATTCTTTAGGACAATAGTATTTGTGATCATCTCTATCTTCTTGTATGCCTCGCACACCCTTTCCTTCTCATCTTTTAATTCACACCTTAATTAAGTGTTGATTAGTTCCTCCTACTTTAGGTTCTTAGTTTTCTCCAAGAGTTCCTCTTCTCTTTTCTCTAACTCTGCCTCTAGGAACTTTACCCTATCATTTCTCTCGAAGATCTTGGCTTCAACCTCAACTGAGAATTTGTTGAGCACGTTACAAATTTTTTCATCTGATAAATGTTGAGCATTCACCAAGGGGTTCATCCCTTTTATTTTTGGTACTTACATCAATGCTCCTTGGCTTACCTCAAATTCCGCTCATCAATGTGGGACTCAAATGCCCATGACAACATTTTCCTTGTCTGAGGGTATGCACCTTCCTCATCAAATGAAGTCATGGCTAGAAGTTTTTTCGTTGGCACGGTGCTCTGGAAGCACACGCACAACACCTTGTTTGGATCATCAATGTAGCCCATCCCTTGAACTTTTGATGCTTATGCGCTCTTCCTCCCTATGTGTGTAGCCTTTGGAAAGCTTACAACCAAATTGGGATCTCCTCCCATGCTGCCATATTTTTTTCTACACTCTCCTCCTCAGCTTCCTTCATCACCACATCCGCGTTGTGTTCCACTTCTTGCTCCACCAGGTCCTTGATGATCTTTTCCACTTCTTTCTCTCGTAGCTTCATCTACCTATTCCTTTATGAGGCTTGGGGTCCTTTTCTCTTTTTTGTAACTTCTTCCCCGCCTACCCCTTTCCTTGGGTTTCAACTTCTTCTTCATCCTCCTTCTCCTCATCTCCTTCATTATACTCCTCATCCCCTTCTTTTTAGAATCATGTATCTCATAGATGGGATGGTCTTCACCTCCTAGTTCATCTTCATCATCATCCTTGTCACCAATGTAGGCATCTAGGTCTTCTGTTTCTTCTGAATCGGCCTCATCTGTCACCTTTTTCTTCTTCCTTACTGGGGATTCCAGTACAAGGGATTCTTCTCTTTCTTTTTCTTTGACAGGTGATGTCTTCCTTGGTGATTCCTCTTAAGTGAGGGGCTCTTTGTTCTTTAGCACATCTTCTTCTCGGGGTTTTTTCTTTGACTGGAAGCTTCTTCCTCCGCACATAAGTACTAGGCTTAGCACTTGTCTCCGACACGCTTACCGCCTATGTAGTTTGAACACTTGGTGCCTTCTGCACCTCTTCTCTCTCTCTTTTTCTAGGCATGGCCTTCTTCCTTCCCGTAGGGTTTTCAGAAATGGAGACATTTTTCTCCAAGTAATTGCCTTTTTTCAAATTTAGGCCTTATGTGTAGATACACCCTTGTTGCGGTCCTTCCTGCAATTGGCAACGTTAAAGGCTTCATCATTTGGATCTCATGGGAGACATATCTCTCCACGTACATGCGCTGCTTTTTGGGTAGACTAGCTTCCAAAGCAACTCACTGCGGTGGTCTACATCTACCTCACTAAGGTCAAACCTTAGTATTTTGGCCTCTTTGAACCGATTTACTCCGGCTTGAAGTATAATGTGGTGAAGGAGAAGGGTAGTTTGCACCATGAACTCATGTTCCCATCTGTCATCATAAATCTACCAATGCAGAAGTGTTGGTATACTGCAAACTCTACCTCTCCACTTATGAGTGTGGGTAACTACTCTGGGATCCTCCACTCAGCCCCAAATGCATCACGCATTCGCTTATACCATTTCTCCAGGCGCGCCTTGTGAGCGGTCGTCATGGTTTCACAAGTATATTTTACAAACCTCTTTGTGGGTGAGGGATCCTCTTCTGGATACTCCCAAATAAATTTTTCTGGCCCATCAGGCACTCCAATCTCTGAGAACACAATAGTGAGGAGTACATTACCAAAGAGTATCTTCTCTCCCTCCTGTGCGTTGCTTATAATTTCATCCGTGATGAAAGTAGACAAGTTGTAGATGGTCCCTTCTGATATCTTCCGACATACGTTTAGCCATGCCTTATTTACTTGTGTCCACCATTCCTAGTCATTGAGTTTGGTGACTAAGTGCATGGCCATCCTCATCACAGGTCCGGTATATCGAGATGTCAAGTATCTCAAACCCTTCTCATAGTCATATGTGGCTATAGTATTCTTGATGGCTTCCTTGTCACTCAGATCATCATCAATGTTATCTCCTTCACAATTGAGGCATGTGAACTTGGATATCAGCTATGGTGTGATGCGCATCTTATGCCCCATGAAGTAAAAGTGATATTCATGAATGCGTGAAATCAACCATTGATAAAGTCACTCAGATTGCCAAGTAAGGTAACTCATAAAGCTGCAACAACCCTGCCTTCTCTAGTTTGACCTTTACCTCATCATTGTAAATGGGAATTCCATCTGACATCCTATTATTGGTTAGGTGAACCAACTCCAAGGCCATTTCCTTCTCCGTTTTGCTTGTGTGCAATGATTATAATCGCTTACGGCCATCTTCCGCATGTGTGACTCCCATTCTTTTCCTAGCAATACCCCATCTGGGTACTACATTTCGCATACCATTCTTCATTGGTGCTTGTGATGATAAAGTGATTTGTTTTCCTTGCCCTTGCCCTTTGTTTTCTTTGGTGAAATGGTTGGTTTCCTTGGTGTCATTCTTCTTGTTGTGCTAACACTTAAATCCTCTTCCCCTTTCTCTATTCTACCACTCTGTCCAATCCCACAACTCAACCTTACAAAGAAATCCTTCTAACTCTATGCCCTAGCCGCCAAACCCTAACTAGAAAAATCCTTCCACAAGACATGGCACTTCCTCAACAATTTTTCCCACGCCGTGTACTCCTCCCACACTAGTTTGTGGATCTACCCTAGTCACACACTTTAGATTTCTTGGATTCTCCTTTCTTCACACAACTCTCTTTGGATGCCCTAGTTCACAAGAGCTTTTTCTTCTTCATAAACGCAAGGTAACAAATGATTTACCCAACCTTGTATTTATAGTTTTTTCTTCCTTCCAACATTAAATGTTATACCACCTACCAACATACTTTAACATTAAATGCATATTTTTCCACTAAGTCGCTTTAAGTGCTTTTACCCACGTGCCATATCCTATGTGAAAAACCTTTTTCAACCTTCTGGCATGTAAAAAAATCAACTTGATCAAAGACTCTTATGCGCACGTCCATAATGCCAAGGCACGTTTTTATCCTTTACCCAATTTTTTCCCTTGCCTACCTCATGTTGTTCCTACACTCTTCATCCTTTTTGTACGTGGTTTTGCAAAGTCTTTTTGACACCAACCATTCTCGTCCACCTTCTCTTTATGTGCTTCTTAACCTTACATGCTTTTCATCCTTCAACCATGACCATTCACCGTAACTTCCACTGTCATTTTAACTTTATATTATAGATATATACTTCGTATCACTCCACCCCACACTAAAACAAATGCGCGGTCCTCTGTGCATACACAACTTTAGAAAAATAATGTGGTTACCGGCACACAAGGCACAAAAATGAAACAAAAAGAAAGGAATAAGCAACGAGAAAGGGAAACACAAGAAAAGAAAAAGCATAAAGGGAAATTCTAGACTAATTGGCAACATTGCCTTATTACAAACACCAAGAAGACTTATTTATAGTAGGGCTTCAGCCTACTCCCATTGAAGTGACTTGGTAACCTCATCCCATCCAACGCTTGTAACTGGCAAGCGTCTGAATCAAGAATATATGAGATGATGTAAGGTCTCAACCAATGGACTTTCAATTTCTCAAGATGGCGTAGATACTTGGAATCATATAAAAACACCAACTGCCCAACCTCAAACTTCTTGTTCTTGATATGATGATCATGTCATGCTTTTTGTTTTTTTTTTCTGTCTTCTGACTCCATCTAGCAAGTGATCACCTTTCGTCTAACTACATCAACTTATCAATTCTTTCTTCCAGCGCTTGTTTATCAGCTAACCCTCCTACGCACGCTATACTGCAGTGATGGTAACATGAATTCCACTGGTCATAGCCTTCACGCCAAACACCAATTGAAATGGTGTGGCCTTGTTCAACCTTTTGTAGGTTGTCATGTATGCCCATAGAACGATGATACCTTATCATCCCAATCTTGTCTTCCAACGTCACAGATATTAGTTAACGTATGACTTAGTATCTTGTTAAATGCCTCAATAGTTCCATTTGCTTGAGGGTGATATGGGGTAGTCTTATGATGGGCCACCATAAATTCTGCTAACATAATCTTGATTGTTTCATTGAGAAAGTGTGTACCCCTATCACTTGTTAAACTTAAGGGACAACCATACCTATTGATTATGTTCTCCCATAAAAATCTAGCAGTTGTCATTATGGTGCAATCCTTTGTAGGCGCTGCCTCTGCCCACCATGTTAAGTAATCAATGCAAGTGATGATATACGCGAACCAATCCTTCGTGTGACTAGCACAATTGGTCCTACAAAGCCGATTGCCTTTAGTTCTCAAATGGTTCAACACTGACTATTGGTCACAAAGGCATTTCATCTCTCTTTCCAGGTTTCCCAAGGCGCTGGTAATGGTCACATGCCTTGCAAAACTCAATACAATATTTGTATATGGTTTCCCACCAAAGCCCTGCTAATAAAATCTTCCGCACAGTAGTATTTTTTGCATAGTGTCCTCTTGCAATCCCACCATGTGCTTCTTCCATAATGGCTATACACTCATGTTCCAATATGCATTGATGCAAAACCTCGTCACGACCTAACTTATACAAGTCTCCACTAATCAACATGTAAGGTGTGGCATTTATTGCTAATTGTTTTCTTTTTAGGGCCTTCATCCCTTCTAGCGCCACACCTATTTTTAAGAACACTGCGATATCTTCCAAGTCTAAGGGCACGCGCCGTAATCTAAATAGTTGTGCATCTGGCATGGTATCCTCAATGCTTTGCGCATCCTCTCCTAAATTAATCCTTGATAAGTGGTCAAGTCCTAAATTGCTTTTTCTTGGTTTCACAACCGCGGTGAGCTCAAATTCTTGAAATAGAAGGACCCAACGACATATGCGCCCTTGCAAAATGGGTTTGTTGACCAAGTACTTCAATTCCATGTGGTCCGTGTAGAATATAAATGGTGTCACCAATAGATACTGCCTAAACTTATGCAGTGCATAGATCATAGACAATGCTTTGCACTCAATAGTTGTGTAATTTTTCTCTGTTGGTGTCAACTTTCTACTTGCAAAGCACAAGGGATGATCAACAATTCCCTCACCAGGTTTTCCTAGCACTACTCCCATAGTTGTCCCTGAGGCATCAATATGCACATGGAAAGGTGTGTCCCAAGAAGGAAAAAAATATGGGCATTGTCACACAAGCCTATCCTTCAAAGTGTCAAATGCCTTCACGCCTCTCCCCAATGAAAGGCACTCTTGTGTTTCAACAATTCCTCTAAGGGCACAAAGATCTTGGCATATCCCTTGATGAACTTCTTGTAATACCCTATATGCCCAAGGAATCTACACACTACGCTTTGACTAGTAGGTTCCCCTAATCCTACAATAACTACAACTTTAGCGGGATCCACTAATAAGCCTTCTTTACATATAATGTGTCCTAACAGGGTTCCAAATGGAGTAGCAAAGACACATTTCTTAATGTTGAGGGATATCCTCAGCTACCGACATCTCTCAAACATTAGCCTTAAGTTGTCACAATGGTCTTTGACCAATCCATACATAGTCCAGTCATCCAGGTAAACCTGAAGAAACTTATGGATGAAGTCCTGAAATGCTTGTACCACAATGCGCAAGAACACAACAAACACATTATTTAATCCAAAAGGCATAATCATATAGGAAAAACTTCCCCATTCAGTGGTTAAAGTTGTCTTTCTCTGTTCTTCCTTTGCAATCCCGACTTGGTGGTACCACAGGAACCCATCCGTGAAAGAGTATACTTCACGCCCACTACTCCCTCCAAGATTTCTTCAAGAAAGGGGGTTGGGAATGGATTGATGACACATACTAAATTCAAATCCTCGTAGTCAACACAAATTTTTCTATGTACCTTCTTAATATAATGTTATAATGTATATGGGTTGATGGAGATGCCCACTATGATCATATTGAGTATTGGAGTGTAAGGATATTACTTGTATAATTCAAAACATATACAACAGTAATAACATGAAAGAACACCAAAATATATATAAATGATGACAATATGCTCATATAATAGCCTTGTCATAGGAATTCAAGGGGGCAACCTCCAATACCACTTCGAGGGGGTAACCTCCAAACCATACAATAACACTCCAATACTCAATATGATCCTTAACTACAACCTTCTAACCCCTATATATACCATTCTAACCTATGGCCAATACTGAGGCCGACCTCCTAAGCATAATAAATCATAAATGAATGATATAATAAGATAAGGGGATGTGTGCCACATGTCGATCTCCATCAATACATATACATCATAACATTATATCCCATGTGAACCCATACATATAACTAAGGGGATGTGTGCCACATGTCAGCATCTCCATCAATACATATACATCATAACATTCTTTCCCTAGGTGCATATCCCAAGGTACATAGCATTGCCTCCCTCTTTGACATGTTTCGTCCCCGAAACATAAGAAGAAGCCATATAATGAGTGTGCTTTAAATTATTGCACACTTGTCGCCAAGCTCGATCATCCAACCACCCATATGAAATCCTAGTGGGTGATGTTTCTCCAAACCTAATTCCATATTCCATTTTGCTTGTCTGATTCCATCCTGGTCCATATGTGTTCCTCCTCGGCATCCATGCATATCCATAATGATTATTCATGTGATTCCATGTCATACAATTATTGTTCCATTGATTCCATGTATAGCCAAAATTATTACTCCTCCAATTCCCTGTATATCCATATAGATTGCTGACCTCATGTGTCCGAGCATGTCTCCATGATGTTTTCCTCTCATGATGATATGGGTGTCTATATGGTGCAACCTTAGTATGTGCAACCTTATCAATCTTTTCCTCTACTTTCTTTTCCTCTTCAAACTTGTTTGTTATTTCTTTTTTCTCTTGAGTAGAGAAATTATTTTTTTCTTTTTCATCATCCTCTCCTTCTGATTCATCCTTATTCCCTTCTTCACCATCTTCAAATTCATCTTCATGATCCAATTTTACATTATTTTTTTCCTTGCTAAGTGTGATATCTTGCAATGTAATTTTCTTTCGCTTGTACCATAATTTCATGAATTTCTTTTGCACATTAATATTAATTGTTCCTAATGTCTCTAACCAAGGATATCCAAGAACAAGAAGATTCATACCATCCATATCTAAAGCAAAATAATCTAAATGTAAAACATATTTATCCATAGAAAGCTTTAAATCTTCAAAAACTTGAATTTTCTTACCATCCATTTGAGGGAAGGAATGTTATGCACCTAGGGAAAGGATGTTATGATGTATATGTATTGATGGAGATGTCAACATATGGCACACATCCCCTTATCTTATTATATCATTCATTTATGATTTATTATGCTTAGGAGGTCGGCCTTAGTATTGGCCATAGGGTAGAATGGTATATATAGGGGTTAGAAGGTTGTAGTTAATGATCATATTGAGTATTGGACTGTTATAACCTAAATTTGTTCCACCATTCTCTAGCATCAATCCTGCCATCTCCAAAAAAAGCTACCATCCCCATGATCCACAAAACTAGGGTTTTAGGAATTCTGAAAATATTTCGGCAGATGGATAAAAACACAAAGAACAAACCCTAACTGAAATTTCAAGAGATTTTGAAAATATAAATTTTGCTAAAAAATACCACAATTTGCTTCCTAAAAAGTGAATTTATGAAAAAACCTAAAACACCAATAACATCCGCAAAATAGATCCAATGGAGCTGAATTTTTTAGATATTCTGACTTAGAGTGTTTCCAAATTATGATGCAAAAATTGGGAAAAATTTGATACCCTCTTCAAGATATACTCGAAACAAAAAAATTAGGCTTTTCGCCATAATTTTGGCCGAAATCACTGCTCTAATACCACTTGTAAGGATATTACTTGTATAAATCAGAACATATACAGAAGAATAACATGAGAGAACACCAAAATATAGATAAATGATGACAATATGCTCATATAATAGCCTTTCCACTTCGAGGGGGCAACCTCCAATACCACTTCGAGGGGGTAACCTCCAAACCATACAATAACACTCCAATACTCAATATGATCCTTAACTACAACCTTCTAACCCCTATATATACCATTCTAACCTATGGCCAATACTGAGGCCGACCTCCTAAGCATAATAAATCATAAATGAATGATATAATAAGATAAGGGGATGTGTGCCACATGTCGGCATCTCCATCAATACATATACATCATAACATTATATCCCATGTGAACCCATACATATAACTAAGGGGATGTGTGCCACATGTTGGCATCTCCATCAACCCATATACATTATAATATCATATCCCATGGTACATAGCAAATTCTTATCCTTCCATCCTTCTTAATACTGATAACCATTGGGCTTATCCATTCTGACTCTTCCACTTCCTCAATGATACCAAATGCTATCATTTTGTATATTTCTTCCTTAACCCGTACACGCAAATTTGGATTCATCCGATAAGGACTCTTATGAATCAAAGCGCGCACCTTCGTTCAACTTGATCTTCATCTCCCCTAAGGAATGGTGAATGCCCTTGAGTTTATGGTACCCGCGAGGGAACAAATCTTGGAACTCGTGTAACAAATCAATGATCTTTAAAACCTCCTTTTCTAACCAATAGTCATCGATGATAGCTTCCTTAGGTTCTACCTCTGCCCAATGTTAACCTTTTTTGTTTTTAATGGCTTGTGGCGTAGGCACGTGATCGCTCATCGTTGTGTTGTTTATGACTTCGTGTGTACCCTCCGAGTGGTTAGCATCCAAATTCTCCATCTATTACATAGACCATTTTTCCTTTTTCTTTTTCCATGCACATGCGCTCAAGCTATACCTCCTTTGATTCTTCTTCATTGAGGCACATCTCCAAAGAAGGCTCACCTAGCAATTCTAGTAGCCTATCCTCTACCATAGCATTATCCCCCATCGTAAGGTGTTTGATCACTTGCAACACCTTATCCACTAATGGTTTAGTACTCCTATACTCGAAAGCTTGAATGAGATCAACCGCCAACTCTTGCCAATTACCCATCTGATGACACATTTCTGAATGAATGTACCAAGCGCACACACAACCTTATAAGGTGGAATATAACTTATGTACCCATAATGAAGGTGGAAATGCTTTTACGCTTCCCATCTAGGCCTCCTCACACGCTTGGATATGAAATGAAGCGGCCTCCTTACCATGGTAGTCTTATATAGCCATGGGCGCGTTGCTCCTGGAAAACCTTATAGAAGATGTGATTCTTACCTCGCTCCACTCTAGGAGGTTTTCCCGATATGTATCCCACTAGCGCGCTATAGTTTCGAGTAGGTTGTAATTGAGTATTCCTCTTCTTTTGTCCTCATTTTTCCATTGAGCTTCCATTTCCAAAGAAGAAAATTTCAGGATATGCCCCTCCAGAGTAACTTGGCAACTTCTTTCCTCCTAGGCACTTGATTGAGCGTGCCTTTGTAACCCTTATCATAGATCCTCTTAACTATCTCCCAATTAACTCATAAGTCCCATGTGCCCAATATTCACATGCTACACTAGTGGTATCACTCACGGACTGGGCATCTTCAAATTGGATAACTCCCCTCGTGGGGTAAATTATCTCAGGATCTCTAATGGAGCGAACATGGATTCTATCAAGAACTTCTTCTCCTAATGGCTCAGTATAGGGTGCCGAATTCCCATCTATAAATGGAATGATCACCCTTTCCTCCTTGTTCTCAAAACTGATATACCCTTTGTTAAACTATAGGTCAACATTGTTCTTGTAACACCATGGGCACCCAAGAAATGCTGGAAATTTGTCTGCCTCGGCGAGTGCCAAGACTTTGAAGTCTCTAGTGAACTTGGCTCCTTGAATGGTGATAACTGCATCCTTGAGGAATCCAATGGGCATTGCCTTAGTATTTTTGTCATATACAACACATTCAAAGATGGTTGTAATGCAAGCCTCCCATTTGATGTCAGGCATCTAAGGTAAGAACATTGACCTTTGCTCTTGTGTCGATGAGGATATTTCTCAGAAGCCACCCATCAACAACCACATTCAAAGTAATCTCCTTGTCATAGTCAAGGCTGTGAGGAGGAAGGTTTGTGTGCAAGACCTGTCTTTCACGCTCTACTCCGGTGCATGGTACCTTCTCTCTCAACCACTCTCCTAGCAAGGGAATAATATTCTCTTGCCTTAACATTTTACACACTTCTTTGACTTCATCCAGGTCCTTCTACGAACCTCAACATTCCTTCTTTGCTCCTGCTACCTGGATTGATCCTTTAGACACTAGATCTCTCCTTGTAAACTCTGAATGACATCCATAGTCTCTTGATACACTTATTTCTAGTGAGCAGGGTCCGGATACTTTCCATATACTACTTCCTTTCTTGAAACTAGTGTCATTGGTTTTGGCATCTCCCTAGTGTGTGCAACCTCTGCCTCGTCATCACCAAGATAGGTTTTAGATGTGACTCATGCGTCACTAGTGGCATCCAATGTGAATCAACCTTCTTGATACTTACCATCCTAGTGCCCTTGTCTTTCTGGTGCTGCTGGTTCATATGCTCATAAATTTCTGGACACTCTTCATACTTGTGCTTCTTTCCACACCATGAGAATTGTAATAGATCAGGACACTCGCATTTATAATGTTCTGTGGATCCACAATTATAACAAGTTCCTCATGGGAACTCACTTCATCCTCCACCATGGTTATTGTGACCATGAAATCCTCCATAGAAACCCCTTCCATGCATTCCTCCATCTGATTTCCCTTCATAACGACAATCATCATCCTTTGAGATATTTGCAAGGCTAGTCTGACGCACACCCAGATTAATAACATCATGGATTTGATCAATCAGTCTACAATCCATGATATCATGGGTCGTAGAGGTACAGATCTTATAATAGTAAGAAACATTCTTGTGGATTGCGCACTGGAGTAGAGGGAATCCATTTGCATCATGATCCCTATGGAAAATCTCACAGTCTACTACAAGAGTGCACACTGAATTCTGAGGGCAACTATCCTTTACATGCCCCTCCACTTCACATTCTATACACCAAAGCCCACTACGAACCTCATGCGTTGAGTTTGTAGATAGCTTCTCCAACTACTTGGCCATTGCAGCAATTTGAGCCTCCAAAAAAGGACTAACACTAGTATCAACGCTCCCAACAGCTTCAACATGCAGGGAAGCTTCTAATGCCTCGCGCTGGTCGGTAAAAGTCTTATGCGATAGAGCCCTTCTAAATGGTGTTATCAATCCTCTGAAAAACCATTGAGTATGTTCAAAAGGATGAATGTCATAGGATAGATTTGACAAGAGAGTCTTGAAATGCATGTCATACTCCCACACACTCTCTATCATTCCCTACTAGATCTCCTTCAGAGTGCTTGATGCTCTTCTACTCAAACTCTGGGATATGGAACTCTGCTAAGAAGGCGTTCTTCAACGCAGTGTAGTCTACCACCATCTAATGGGGGTCATACTTCCTATACCAACTATGTGTGTGCCCTTGCAATGTTGTTACAAACTAACTTGCCTTCCACTCCGAGGTAGTGATCCCCTTCGCACACCATAGTAACTCACATTTGTGCACATGCTCTACAACATCTTCAATACCCCTATAGTCTGGTAAGTGCAAAGACATCTTGAAAAACACTTGGGGAGGTGGTTGGGTTCCTTATCCTCCCGATCCAGAGCCTTGGTTTCCTCCGGTGTTTCCTCCTCCACTAGATCCACTTTGGATCCAAAGCAGGTCATGTTCCTCCTAACCCACCAGATCCACCTCATGTAGTTGAAAAAGGACCAGAAGTGGTTATGCTTAGTGTTCCCAACATCCCCCTAAACTGTGCACCGATGGTTTGTGATATTGTCCCACTACTAGTTGTATGTCTCGCGCGCTCCCAGACGCAATACCCAAAGCTTTTGTACTTACACCTTGTCCAATATTCCTCTAAATACAATAATGGCTTGCATGTACCATGGATGTTCCAAATTAAAAATTACATCTCCTAGGCCAATCGGTCACTTCCACTAATACCAACTAGGTTAACAATACTCTCATTAGAAGATGAAGGGGCTCTCTCCCAAGCTTGCCAAGATGGGGTAATGAAATCTCATCGATCGGGGCCTCTGTGCTCCATGTACTCTACGTGAACCTCAACTCCTTCCCCATAATGTCTACCTACCTCCATAGATCCATCACACTTCGCAACCTCACATTGTCTAGTCATCTCCCTTTCATGAGCTTCACTATACTTGAGTTGTCTCTCCTCCCTTTCCTTTTCGTACACAATGTCCTCCATCTTCCTCCACCCTAGCTTCCTCTCACTACACTTAGAGAAGCTTTATCCAGCCATGGGAAATGCTTCTAAACTCAAATTAATGACAAATATCTTCATAACCAAAGGAATAACACGTAAAAATGATCCTCTGGGCTCCTCGAAACTCAAACTCAAAAACTTCGGCAAGAATATGTCGAAATGGTGTATTCTAAAGTGTAATTGGCCAAAGACTCCTTCTAACAAAGATCAACATCACACGCCTAAGTCGATCTGCGTCGTGCGAACCTCTCGATAGTTATCTTGGGTCCATACGTGTGATCTATAGTACCATCTTGATCTAGATGCATATGCTGAAAGCCATTCATATAGTTCTACTTTGGGAAGCAACAAAAGAATGTCTCATACAACTCATGTTCTACTACCATCTATGTGCATTGAACTCGAGTCCAGTGCTGAATCTTTGAGCAAACTCGTCCTCTGTGCTCTTGAACCACGTTTCTACACTTTCTAAGGTCAAACGCTCTGTCATCACACATTACAGGGACAAAGATGCATGTCATTTCTCACAAAAAATTGAAAAGAGGGTCTTGGCAATGGAACCAAGATGTAGTCATTTTTGTACCCTTCACAGAACAAGAAAATCACATACACGTCGGCCTATCACCCAAGGTGACTGGGACTCACCCGAGGCACGCGCAGGCACCGAGTCTCTCCTTTATGTGAGTTTTGTGAGAATGCATTATCTTAGAATAGATAATCAAATGCAGGGTAGAAAATAACTAACCACATTCTTATGAACTTAGGATTTATCATCTCATTGTATGCATGTGAGAGAAATAACAAGCAACACATGGAGATGATTCATACAGAAAGAAAATGCATAAGTACTAAACACAATTGATTTATAACAGAGCATTATATTGATATTAATAGATTCAATAACCACATTATAATCCCTTAAGGTCATAACAGACCCTCATATAATAATTTAGAACCAAGTCATGCATTAAGACTATACCATGTTCATCATACTACAAAGAAAAATGACCACCCATCCCCTTCTATGTGTTAAACGCTCACAGAGCTCTCCTAATCCCTAACCCATAACATCCTCCATTATTTTTTCTACAGGATTTGCCTTTCTTCAACTATATCTTTTTCTTCTACCAAGTGCTTGTATATATAGCCTTAAGCACCCACCGCCATGCCTTCCGTGGTTCTGAGATCGGTTGTCAAGTGTCGAAGTGGTTCTCCATGGGAACATGCCTTTCCAAATCTGAGCTCTCCATTCCTTACAATGATGTCTTATAGAACCTTCTATAACATGCCTAGAATATTCCCTTTTTGATCCACAGTCGCCAAGTTGGCACCTTATCCACAAGGGTCATGCTTTTCTCGTGTGTGCTTGGGATGTTGAATGCAATAAGTAAAAACTTGTTTTGCCTTACATGTGTGCCGTGTGTTCTATAAAACCCTTCCAGAACCCTTTCCCTATGCACCTTCAACTTGTGCGCCCTTGTACCTTCTTGTACTTAGCTGATATTTTGGGGTCCAACAGGTTGAACTCGACAAACAAACAAAAATAACATAGTAAATTAACATCAACGGTCGGGATAGATTCCATGGTCTTACATATCCTAAAAATCCCTAATGGTTGTCGATGCCAACAAAGAAGGAAGCCTCGACAACAAGGAATTTTTGTCGGCATGAAAAATACATCGGTAACTCTTTTTGGTGATGGCTACTCTTCCATGCATCGGGGCCCATAAAACATAGTTACTCTTTCATAATTTTCTCTTCGTACATCTATGTGTTGATATACTTTAAACATTAATATACAAGACCGGTGTTCAAACTTTGATTTTCATAATATAAATTTTATATTAAATCACTTCTTTGTCTAAAATCATACATTTTGATCGGGTTGTATAATTTAGTCTTACACGATTTGTATGGTCTTATATTAACACATTTTTCAACTTTGTTTTCGATGGAATATAATTTGTTGAGTCTTTTCATATTCTTAAGTTGATCTCATTATGATAATTTACATTTGGAGACTTATATAAACAAGTTAACGACATCTCATTTACTTACCTAGAAATAACATGGTATTTTATTGACACACCCACTTGCAACGTTCATAAAAACATTTAAGGCTCCTTAAATCTTCTTAAAGTTGATGCACATTCATTAGGGAAGCCACTATTAGAGTTCTGAAGCACTCAATTAAGTCGAGAAATCTACCTTCTCTTATTTACAAGCTCACCAAGCTCCTCACTCAAAAGTCCTAACAAGAGCATAATTCTATCAAGCGTGATTAAAGTGGTTCAAGTTACCAACTAGTTACATTCATATAGATGTTATATGCTAGGTGGAGAACTACGTGAGATTTGGGGATTTTTCGAGTAACTTGTCGGTGTACCTAACCTTCTTGCAGAGACTCCAATCCATAGTTAGGATTTTGGCATGATTCAAATTTATTACATATAGTTTTGGGATTGTGTGACAAGTAGGGTTTGGCATCAAGTACATTTTTCAAGGCATCGAAGTACATTTTTAGGACATCGAAGGACCCATAAAATTGTAAAACTCAATTTTGAAGGCATCCAAGACTATATAAAAGGGGCAAAACCAAATTATACATCCTAACCGAACTATACGGTTCTATACCAAGGCATTTTTAGGTCAAAGTATCGTGAAAGCATATTTAGTCTCTCCATTCCTAGATTCTCTAATTTGTGCACCTAAATTTCTCCCCGTACACTCTTGTATATAGCTAACCTTATCTTCATTTTGTGTATTTGAGCCTGTATTTCACTAGGTGCAAGTATTAATGTATTATTTTGATGTACGATAAATGTTGGAAGTTTATTAGTTAAAATCACCCATATAACGAAACTTACATTCCTTTTTATTGTTGTATATTCCATAAAATATTTATTAATCTTAAAAAGGGTGTAAACATTTTGGTGAACCTAACTTATAAATCAAATATTTTTTGTTCAAACCTTAGCTTCCCTAGGGTCTCTTCGGTATTATTAGTATATGATAATTTTTATCTTCTTTATAGGGCTCATTCTTCCAATTTTGGCTACCTTTATGGCTTATTTTAGTGATTCTACGATACCCTTTCTTAATTTCATGCAAATTCATTTTGAATGTAAGTATACCATCTATAATGTCTTTCAACATGCTCTGAGTCTTCCTAACACCTCTATTGATTATCTATGGGCGCACATGCAAATAGATCTTTCTTTAGAGGAATCCATCTCCTTTACCTCTATTAATTTACTCTTGTAGGACATAATTGATAATGGTCTTCCTTTATATATTCAAGTCATGGTGCACACTACCTTGGTTAAGCATGCTCTTTTTGATCATGGATCAGACCTTAATCTCTTCAAAGATTTTTTTCTTCACCATCTAGGTATATCTACTAAGGATTTATCCCCGCCATTGTGACTATCCAAGATTATACCAATGTCACTCAACGGGTACTCGGCTAAATTACCCTACCCATTGCTTATTAGTACTAAGACCCTTTATACATTATGATATGTTATCCCGATAAGTTCCATTATAATATCATCCTTAAGAAACTATGGTTACATGCGATGAGTATCACATTTGTGTCTAATGGTTTAGGGTTTCCTCATCACGAATCTACTTACATTTGTCCACTAGACCCCAACCCTTTTAAATTTTGTGTTTCATCTACACAACAATAATTCACGTGTTTACCATGTGCTCCTCACATTATGTTAAAGCAATTACTTGAAGGAAATATTGTGTCTCTTCCTCCACCACTTGATTTTTATGCAAGAACAGCTCATAATAAGAGTTTTGATGTTAATGCTTATTGTGACTATCATTGATGTGTTAGTCACCTCACTAATTAATGTATCAAGCTAAGACATGTCATACAAGATCTTATTCATGCAAATGCGATCTCATAGGATGAATCACTAATGATGATACCAAGTTCAAATAACTCCCTTCTCCATTTCCTTCTCCCAATAGTATTAAACCTATATTAACAAAGCATCATGATTATCATGTATTACCACCACCATCTCATTATGACCCCTCCTCCAATGTTATTCTTATTGCTTCTCACAATGCCTCCCATCACACTTCTATTATACCTATGAATGCGGGGCAGCCCATATTCCCCTTCAAAATGTTATATTGGCTATGGATTTCAAATATGTTCTTTGGAATCAATATCAATACTCCTCTAATGATATTACACACCTTGATATAAATAATTCTATAGCTCCTTCAATTCATCCTATTTTTCAGTCCCCATTGGGCATGTCTACTCCACTCACTCCTTCTAATTCCACCCTAGATACCTTCATAGTAAATGTCCACAACCCCATCATCAAACCTCTTATTGTTTCACCTCCTATATTGATATTTTTAGGAGAATCCCTCCTTCACCCATGTTGGATGTGTATTATGCCCCTCACCCATCGATGCATTAATTGACTCAATCATTCCTACACTAGTCCCATTCTCATTTCCATCCACTCTTCGCTTCGATCATATGCCTTCCAAGCCTCTTCAATTATGCACCCTTTAAGTTTCCCTATCTTTTTTACACCATTATGTCACATTTAATCAATATAATCCTCGTCAAAAGTAATCTATCAACTAACAAAGATCCCTTACTGTGCACAAAACCGTCGAGTCTCGATTTACCTAATGCCTCTATCTTGTTCGTTAAATAATCTACCACATGGAAGATCTAATTTGACGCGCCTTTTAATTTTCATGTTTCAAGTGTGAATGTTATCTTGATTACCCCTATAGGTGACATGAATCCACGAGCTTTCTGGATTGGTTTCCCTTGTACCAATAATATTACTAAATATGAGGCCCTTATTAATGTCTCAAAATCACCATCAAATGGAACATTACACAAGTTCAAGTCATCGGTGATTCTCAACTCATTATTAAACAAGTTAATGATCAATATAATGTAAAAGAAGAGAAACTTATCCCTTATAAGCACATGGTGGATAGTCTCAAAGAATACATTGACCAAATATCTTTTCAAAAATTCCAAGAGTTCAAAATAAGTCTATAGATGTTGTGAAATTTGGTCCGAATTTTGCTATAAAATCAAACTTGCACGGTAAAAACACGGAATATTAGAATAGTTCAATTTCAAATCATTTGGGATAATTTTATTCAACAAGAGAAGTTACAATATATAGTTGAATGATCTCCTTGATAGAGGGAGTCAACACTAATTCATATCCCTCATTACTCTCAACCCCTTCCTGAATCTCTCAAAGATTTCCCAACAATATATAACAAACTTATTTATGTGAGTTGGTTTATCAACCAAATAACTCACTTGTATATGGAGGACTTGATGGGCAGGAAAGAAAATTTTCAAAATGGGGACTGCTCCTACCACGAACCCGGACTGGTTTGGAATCATTCATCCGGCGGAACGTGTCTCGTGTGTTTGCTACAATCTTGAGGGATTTGCACTACCTCCTCTTTCTCCTAAATGGGTTCTTGAGGGCCCATCCTCTCTGATTCCCCGATGCATGGGTGGAGAAAGCCACAAAAAAATTTATTTTACACTTTGATTGGCCACTTTCACTAGAATAATACCCAATATTGATTATGTAAGAGCTTAGGTCTTCAAAAATGGAAACTAGTGGGAGGCCTTGATGTGGTGGTCATGCGACAGGGGAATCCTTCATGTTTAGATTTATGTTGGAAGAAGACTGCAGAGGGTGATCGATGGAGGGCCCTAGTTATTTGTAAAAACCATTCTACACATCACCAGATGACGCCCTAGCCTAGATCGAAAGAATATGCTCCCTAGTGCCTTCTCGCTCGGGTCAAGCTTCCTACTCTAGTGATAGAGTTCTCGGACAAGGGCATTTTGGAGGGGATTTCTAAAGCTTTGGGTGGTCTACTAGTTATGGATCCAACCACTCTGGCTTAGACTCGAATGATCATTGTGAGAATGTGCATAAATGTGCATGCATGCAAATCTTTGCCTCCTTCTATTCGACTCATATCTAACTACCAAGAGTATGATCAAACATTGGTATATGAGAGCTCTCTTGTTATTTTCCCCAAATGTAAATATGTTGGTCATAATGCAAGTAGTTGTCTTGGCCTATCTCTCAAGTGTAAGAAGAAATCATCGAATTAGTCCCTATTTAGACAAAGTGGATGGGGCATGGGAAACAACACAGATTTGTGAAACAATGGCGATAAAGGAAGTATAAATTGTTGAGAAGGGGATCGGTGTGTTGGCCACCGCTGATTTGAGATTCGTCAATGGAACTTCCAACCCTACCCCTGGCACTCAATCTACGGGTGAGACAGTCATTGTTTTGGGGAACCCTCCAATGAGGATGCTAAAGCTAAATATTTTGGAGATCCATCAATAGAATAGGTGGTTGGTAGCTTTGAAGGAAATGGTTTATCTCCCTCATGTTTGAACACGTGCCTTGTTTACACCTATCGTGAACTCTAAGCCAAACAAGCCAAAAGATTATGAGGATGAGTCTAATGGAAATAACGAGGAATATTCCGATGAAAATAGCGAGAAAGAACATGATGAAGACCCCGATGAAGGAGATCACAAGGAGGATTTACGCGATGCATAGCAAAAAGTGGAGTCATTGTCTAATCTAAAGGAATCTACTGAAACTTTAGCTGAGGCGGCCCCTATTTTGGAAACAACAATTGAGAGGGCTTTGTCATCCCCTATTTTTCCAAAGTAGGTTTGAGGTTGTGGAGTCATTTGAAGAGGAACGCTGGAAATTTATCCAAGGAAAAATCAGGGCCTTTAGAGGTCATAGAGTCACTCATATAGAAAATATGACTTCTATGTCAATTGTGGTTAAATCCCCAAGGTGAACTTAGAGGTGGTTTTGAAGAACACCACCGAGATTGTAAAAAAGAAGACACCACTTAGGGTACTTCCCCCCAATTTGATCTAGATTCCCTTAAGGTCCTTGACTTTTGGGAGGGTGAAAATTATAGAGATTATATCAAATCGGCATTTGGGGTTGGGCTTGTCAAAGATTTTGAGGATGGGTGGAACACAGTGCATTCAAGACAGGAGAAACGTAAGCATTCATATCCGCATTGTGGTAGAATCACCAGAAGTAGAGTAAAAAGTGGGTGGTTCTCTCCCCCATCTAGGTGTTGTTATCCATTTTGCCCCCCGAGCAAAATGGACAACGGACCTAACAACACCTAGGCATCGGAACAGGACCTCATAATAAAACCCATGGCTACAGAGAAAAATCAAGTGTTTCAGAGCACATTAAGTGAATTCGGGAGTGAAAATCACATTGAGGAATTTTTTCCTCTTTTGGGTTTTGACCATAAAGATCAATTTAAAAACAAAGAAATGCGGGACCTATAAGCCCACATCTAGCCAAAATGAGCAAAATTGGGGGAAAACATGATGAACCCTAAAATCTTCTACATGTAGTCTTAAATAGGCCTCAAACACAAAGAAATTCAAAAATTCCAAAATATAGGGCTCAGGGGTTAAAAATTTGCAATTGGGCCTAATTGAGCCCACCGAGTTAAAAATAGCTCACCGCATTGCTCGGTGAGTGGAGTTATGCATAAGGGCAGCAAGTCAATAGAGGGCTCACCGAGTAGCTTGGTGATCCGAGTTGGATCCATTGCAGTCGATCAAGTAGAGTCGTCTCTATGTAAAAAAGAAATGGCTCGAAGGATGGGTGGGCTCATAATAGTGAGATTTACAAGTGGCTTGGCATCGAGCTTGAGGCAAGATATTTGTGGATGGTTGGCTAAGGACAACTCGGTTAGAGATTTGATGGAGCCATCAACGTCGATGGAATTCACAGGGAAAAAGATCAAAGGTTGAGCTCCTCGAGCTCAACCAAATGGTGCATCGATGGGTGATGGAAATCCTCGGCGTAGAGACCAAATTATGGAGCAACGAGCCCAAGGAATGCAATGAGCCATGAGTGGATTGCTCGATGTAATCAAGCTCATGAGGGGGCATGTCGATGATGCGATGGGAGATTAGTAGAAAGGAAGTAAATTGAGGGGTGTGAAGATCAACCGAGTCACGGTGTTCGTTGGGATGAAAAACCGGCTCGGAGACGAGCTCACGGATGGAGCTCGAACACGTTGGGGTCGACTCGCCTCGATGAGCCATGGATTATGGCACTAGGGGTTAGCTCACCATAATGACTTGTTGAGTATCAACGGGCCCCGACTTAGTTAGGAAATTCACCGGGAGGAAGCTTGACATCGAGCTCGCGAGGGGTTTACAAAAGCAGTCTCAAGTCCGAAATTTTTCGGACTTCGAGGTAGGTCGATTCGGAGTTTCAAAGAAACTTGCTTCAAAGTTTACATGGTCAATGAGGAAAAAATTTCTGAACTCACAAAAACCTGAAATCTGAAATGGGAGCATCGGAGTCAACTCGCCTTCGGAGGTCAATGACGCATAATTTCATAACTTCATAATGGAAAATTTTGAAGCAAAGTGAGCCCAATTTCCTGAAGCCAAAAAACCGAAAGTCCAAAATGATGGACACGTAGCGAGTTGAGAGTGACTTTAAGGTTTTAACGATGAGTCAACTTCGGGGTGGTTGTTTGAGATTTTGAGCGTGTAATTTCGTAAATGGAGGGGCCGAAACCCTCGAAGTCCGCCAACATAGAACCCTAAAATCTATTGGAAAAGCCCACCAAGTTTGCATTGATGAACGCACCGAGGGCTTGTGACAAGTGAGGTGGTAGGTGGGAAATACATTAGAGGTCGAGCCCACACCGAGCTATACGAGGAGTTGGCGTAGAAGGAGCTAAGTTGCATTGATTAAGGAGCTCGATAGGTGAAATTTAGAGCTCGGTGGGTGGAACATTCAAACCGAAGCAACCCGAACAAAAATTGAATATCTTCTACACCCCCAGGGCAATTTTTTATGAAATTTTACTTGTTGGAAAGGATTTTCACTAGGGAATTTAATGGAGGTGCCAAAATTTAGAGATCATGTGGGTAGGTGAAGAATGAACTCAAAGAAGTAACATGTGCAAGAATGATGATAATTCCTTCTACACTCCACCAATTTTGGCAATTTTACGCTTATTAGAAAGGTATTTTCGGGCTCTAAAACATGAGATGATCAGAGATGAGCATTTAATGAGTTTTTTGGGAAAAAACATGATGAGTTTGAGGAGCAAAGGTCATACCTAGGTGCTTCATGAAGTTCATTTCTTCAAACACAAGGCATAGTACAATCATAGTGTTTGCATATCTTTCGCATAGCCATTATAGGGGTTTAATGCTGATTTTTGTGGGCTCGAAAGAAATTTTGGACTTCTTCTCCTTCTCTCTTCTCTTGATTTTATTCTATAAATTATAAGGAGGGGCTCAATTAAAAAGTTTGGATACTTTGCAATTTCCCCTCCCTTCTTTCTTGTCTATGAGAAATTTGTGGAGTTTTAAGCCTCCCATTAAACATTATAATGCAATATTTGTGCCTTTGGCCCCCCATGTAATGTATTATATCAACTTCTGGAGCAATAAAAAAATGTGGATGATTCTCAACCCTCCTTTGTGTTTATTGTATCTTATCTAATCTTTCATTACAGTTAAGGTTATTGTGCATTGTTTAATTGTCATTGCAAGATCTCAATGGTGTTGTGTTTATTGGAAAGTGGGTTTATAGTAGGTGTTTGGATCTGTGGTGCTTGATCACCCTCCCCAATTTACTTGTTTTCACTCTCATGCATTACAGGTTTTCCAACACTCCTTCTTGGTGCATCACCTTCCCTTAGAGTAGGTTTTAATTTTCATGCATTCTTTTATCCTTGTCCCCTTAGAAAAGCATTAGAGTAGGGTTAGATTTGCAACTCTCTAGCACTTTGGAGTAGTTGGCACTAGGTTAGGATAGGAAGTCAGCCTTCTGGAGAGTTATCCCATTTTGCAAAGTCCCACACTTTAGGATAGCTCCATGTTTGAAAAATCACACTGATTGCCCAATCATTCAAATTGCAAGCATTTAGGGGTGTTGTGATTTTTCCACAACATGTGTTTTTTATTCTTTTGTTATCACATGCGGGCTTTGGGTTGACTTTGTGTTGATAATGTGTTATCTTCCTAAGGCTCTTTGGTTTCTTGTTGACTATGCTCGATGCTAGTCTTGTTTTCGATCTCTTTTTGTAATGTTTTATTTGGGCTTCTAGCCTCTTTTGTACCTAGGTAGGATCCCAACCAAAAATCTTTTACCCTTGATAAAAAAATAACTCACTTTTATTATTTGCTAACATAATAATAAAAAAAAATATTATGAGTTGTCATAACAACTCATAAACTATTACAAATAACATTTACCCAAATACATAAATGTGAGCACTAATACATAGCTATTCCTAACATTCCTCCTTGATGCAAACATGGTGGAATAACATTCACACTCTCATATGTAATGTGTTAACCCTTGTAGCATGCCCAACTATGTGACTCATGACCTTGATCTAAAGAAAGGCTCTCTCCTTCCATGGTTTTAAACAAGTTTACCACAAACCTTGACATGAATAGGAACCCATCAACTATCCACCTTGAGGTGGTTTTCTGATCTACTAGTGCTTTTGTTCCTCCACAACATTTTGACATCAGGAAAAATTGTAAGAAATATCACTCACGCAGGAGCTCACTTATTACAACAATTAAATAGCCATGATCATCTCTGCTCTTATTTTGAAACAACTAGAAAGCAAACACACAACTAAAAATCATCACAATGTCATTATGTGGCCTCGCCGCCATGCGAATGATGAGAGGTTGTTGAATGTCCTCCAACCTCCATTACCTCCATCCTTGAGTAGACATGTTTCTTAGTAAATTTAGATTTCGGGGTCTCTAATAGTTCTTGCGAGTTTTGTATTATTTTCCATCAAAATAAATTGTATTTCCCTCAATGTGAAATAATACATTTTCCAGGATGTTGGGGATGCTCGATAATGCATCCATGGGAAATTGAGAATTTTTTTATTTTAAAACATTTTGCAAAACATTGTTTACATAAAAATATTTTGACATTTTAACAATGACTCTTACAATCACAAAAATGAAGATATGAAATTGATAATAGATAAACTATAGACAATTAAAAAAACTAATTAATTACTTTTTATTACAACAATATAATGAGACATATTAGAATATAATTTCTATTAAAATGGCTTAATAGGGACTAATAACAAAAATGACTCTCAAATTAAAGAAAATACTTAAAACATAACCAAATAAACTAAACACCATATAAAAGCACAAAGACTACGTGGCTTTTCATATTCTTTTTATTTATTTATTTTTTGATGAAATAGTCTATATTACTTAATAAAATATTACAGTCTATCCACAAAAATATGGGTGGTAAAGGGCACACCCCATGATCAAACTAGCCGACAGCTATGAGACTAATGTATCAGGCCCAAGGGGCAACAACAAACAAAGCAATAATGCCAGAAAATAAAAGGAAAATCAAACTAGGCCACCACAACAAACATAGAGGCAGGGGGCGGTGGAGGCCCTTTATCCTCCAGGTTACTACCAGGAAGATCGTTGCCATCTAGAAGGGCAGCCGGCCAAGCAACTTCCTCGTCTTTATCATCCTGGCCGATTAGGAGAAATGGCGAGCCGGCTGGGACTTTGCCGAATCCCACCCATCCCACTCGCATAGAAACAGGAGTGGTGGTGGGAGCCCTGACCATCAGTATTATGTGGAACGATGCGGGGACCGCCAACCACCGCAGTTGACATGGCTCCACCGATGCTTGAGTTGCCGCCGGGAGAGCGACGATGATGAGCATAGTCTACTAACTAGCCTTGGCCACGATGCCCTCTTGAACGAACACTCCTAGAAGGGGAGGTAGGGGGTTCCCGTGCCACAGTGCAAGGAGCATTGGCCTAATGATCCAGAAGGGTCTGAAGGTGCCGCACTTCCAGCTCCACCTTGCATGGGCCTGGTCCTGGATCTGTAAGAACACATTTAAGATAAGCATGGCCTTGTCATAATGTGAAAGAATGCAAGAAACTGCAGAATTAGCAAAAATAGCAGAATTGTGTTCTTTCCATATAAAAAAGGATCTCCACTCTAAAAGTATGCCACACTTGTGAAAAATCATGGGGAATGGAAATAGAATCCCCCAACAAAGCATGTTGCCAAAGAAATGGAGCTGGTCGAAATGGCCGAAAGAAATCATGGATCCAAGCCCAAATAGCTTGAGCTTTTGGGCGCATCTGCAATGTATGGATGAGTGTATTAATGTGCCCACAAAAAGGGCAAAGCCGAGGAGTAATCTCGTAACGAGCTAATTTGTGCCCAAGAGGGAGGCCTTGATAAATCAGACACCAAGCAAAACAGGCTAGCTTGGGTGAAGGATGGATTTCCAAACGGTATGAAATATAGCTTCCCAGGATGACCATCCAGAATTGATGGACCATCTGGAGTTAAACAAGGCCACCATCGACAACCTTTAGGGGTGAGCAGATCATAACCTTTACCTACGGAGTAATTTAAGAAAGGGGTATCTGGAAACCATTTCCAATCATTCCACCAAGACCTGAGAGAGACGACACCAACTTTGTGAATCATTTCAACAAGATATAATAAACCACTTTATTTTTCTTGTATTTTTAAAGAAATGTTTAAAAATCAACATGTGAATCTTTGACTCCTCCACGTGATTGTCTTATTTTTGACTTTTACTTAGACTTTATTTAATATTTTATATAATAAAAAGGAACTAAATAACATACTATGAAAGGAGTGTAGACTTTAATAACATAATATCTTTAAAGTCTCTTAAACAAACTATTAGATAACATTATTGATATTTGACATTTAGAAAAAAACAATTACCACGACTGCTTTTTTTTTAAATGTCGATCGAGAAAGTTTTTTCTTAGAGGCACGATAGATTTGATATTGGACTAAAGATCCAGGAGGTTGCGCACAGGTAACAAAGTGGATGGTGGCACCAATGTTGTGGAGTCGATGTCGAAGGAGCTAGTGATTGGAAAGCACTTTTTAATACTAAAATCTAATCCACAATTTGCTTTTGTAGGATCTCTTCTACTGGGCCTTCAAACACTTCAAACGATTCCTTGTGCACACTAGCATATCTCGAAATGGTGTAGGAAATAATAGAATTGCATGGTGATTGTAGATGTATGACAATATCAACATATGTGAGTAAGTGTATATAAACCTTCTCTAGTGCATCAACGAGATCTCATGAAACATTAAAGAACACGCAAGATTCAATGTGAAATCTCCTCGATCCTCATCAATATTAAGTCTAAACCTCCACATAAGAGAATAATAGTCCAACAATGTGGTGAATGTATGGAGCATGATGCGATACACAACTACAAAATTCTGAAATTGGATCTAGGAGTTTTGAACTTCTCCCAATGATTCCAATCAAATTAATGATCCATTAATATCCTCCTGCTCTAATACCAAATTTGAAATTTGGTCAGAGTTTTGCTAAAAATCAGACTTGCAGACAAAAAAAAACTCGAATATTAGAATATTTCAATTTCAATTCATTTAGGATAATTTTATTCAACAAGAGAGGTTACAATATATAGTTGAATGATCTCCTTGATAGATGGAGTCAACACCAATTCATATCGCTCATATCTATCAACCCCTTCCTAGAATCTCTCAAATCTATCCCAACAATATCTCACAAACTTATCTACGTGAGTTGGTTTACCAACCAAATAACTCACTTACATTATTTGCACAATAATATAAAAGCTAAATATTATGAGTTGTCATAACAACTCATAAACTATTACAAATAACATTTACCCAAATACATAAATGTGAGCACTAATACAAAGATATTCATAACAGATGTCATGGCTATAATTGGTTCACTCTTAGGCCTATCATGGGATAGAAAGGAATTTTGTTCCTTGTTGAACATTTAATGGTCCTTGCTTTTACGACATGCTAGAATTATGTTTGGTATGTGAAGTTGTTGGTCCCTTTCCCCTTGTACGTGGAAATATATAATTAATTACAAGATGGTACCTTCCCACCTAACATTTCCCACTCACAAAAATGAACCCTTATCCAATGAATAACATGTTATACCCTCCTTAGGGGCACTCTCTATCATCAAGGCTATGATGGGACCTTGTTACATTGTCTTAATTTAGAGGAGGTTATTCAAGCAACTAAAGAGATGCATGAAGGCATATGTGGTGCTCATACGAGTGACATAGTTCTAGCAAATAAACTTATGTACATGTGGGTTATTATTGGCCTACTATAAAAACATATTGTTGTTAGTATGTAAGGAAATGTGTCTTATGTCAAAAACACAACTACTCGATGCATGCCTCATCTCAATATTTACAACCCATCACTACACCTTGACCGTTTCCAGTCACACCAAGAAAATGGGCTACACCTAATTTTCCCCAAGATGAATGTGTGAGATGGAATTTAGAAATGTCCCTTCCTATGTAGTGAATGATGTAGCCCAAATGCAGTCTTTAAATGTTGCTCTTTGCCCAAGTAGTAGAAAGTAAGTATTAGTCCCAAATTTCCTCTCTCTCTCATAATGGTAAGTAATTCATGTGTATATATGTATAGTCATTAATAAGCAAAAATCTGATCCAAAGTGATAAAAGAGACTACAGAAAAGATACCAAATGATGTAGTAATTCAAAATCAAGAAAAGGAGGGAAAGGGACAAAACTACCCAAAGGGCACAATAGCATATGTGGCACTCTTATTCCTAATGGGTGGTAGTGTCCATGATGCTCGAATGATGTAACAATTAATATAGAGCTAGGTCACATGTCATTTAGTATCCAAAAGTAAACGGGTCATTCCAGAAAAGAAAATAACAAGAGCGTGGGAAAGATAAAATCAACGAAAGAGTAAAATAAGTGTTGTTAATGACTAGTCTTCTTGATTAAGAATCATGCATATAATGAAATACTTAGAGGCGTGATGTAAGTAGAAAGTGCATGATTTCATGACTACATTCATATCTTAATTGTGCTTGTATTATATACATTTTATATGTTATCTATTCATATTTTTGGGACTAATACATGTGGATTGTGCAAGACTAGTATATCTTATTCCACACATCCATTGGCTAATGTCAACTTTTCATCATCACACATTTGCTTACTTGTTTTTTATCTTATGTGTGTGGACTTTGGCCATCTCTATGTGTGTTTGATACTTAGGTTCCCTTATTTACGGCCTTCATTTCCTTTACTTTTGCATTCATTTGGCACTCAATTATGTGTGCAACACTATTGTGCCCATTATATGTGGCCTTGGCCTTTTATATGACTATATATGTGACATATATTGGCATTCTTGTGTGCTTATTTACTTTTATGATTGTATACTTGCATGCTTTTTATTTATGTTATATCTTTATGCCATGGTGTTTACCATGCACTCACATGTGGGGCCTAGTTCTATATGGTGACCACCTACATATATCTTTTATATGCTCCAATGATGACTATAATCTACTTCTAACATGGACACACTTATATTATTTTGAGGCAAATGGTATTAACGAAATCTCATTCACCTTGAAAGAGGGGGCATTTAGTGGTGTTATCACACTAATATCAATGTAATTCAAGCACATACACAAATTTATAGAATACATTGAAGCATAATATAGAAACACAAGACATGAAACTACAAAAATCATTTACATAATTTCAATAGGGACCAAATTGTCTAATAGGGATGAAATTTGTAGATGGCATTGTCGATAATGAACCGTAGCATCTTGGGGCGCTTTTCTAGTAGAAACCCAAAATTTTGTGGAACACATAGGCTTTTGCGCTTTTATACAAGTTCAAAGATAGATTGCATACATAAGAGAATATTTTACTATATTTTAGTAGAGAATGTGGGGATGAATGAATCATTCATTCCCTTTCGCCATGCATCTTGGAATCATAAGTGCTTCTACAATACAAGGCACGAGGGCATGGGATTTTGTTTTATTCCCATTTAGCTTTTCACATTTGATACATTGACATTGTTACAAAGGTATGACAGGGGGACATAAATATTTCATTCCATTATTGCACTACTTTGCACATTGGGATGTGGATCCATATATAGAAGTGTGGTTCCATGGGTGGAAGATTTAAGGGGTGACTATATGACTTGTGAAATTCTTCTTCTCACTCTCTTTGGAGTAATTATGGGGTGTCTATAAATCTTATAACACTCTTCCTCTCTCCATTGGGAAGGTTTAAAGAGGTGGTGAGTGATTAACTAAAATTTGAATTTCAGTATTAATCTAAGAGTACAACAATGTAACAATTGAAATATACGGGAATGTAAAAGCTTAGTAATTTATTTAATATTTTAAATGAAATGAAATAAGAGGGGAATGGTACTAACCTGAAATGAACTTACCTTGCAGGTGATCTCGGGATTGGAGAGAGTGATGAAATGGAGGAACGGAGCATTGTAATGGACTCCGAAAATTACAAAGAGATCTGCAGATCCGCCTGCATCAGGTGCCTGGGAAGGATGAGGAGCACTGGGCACCCTAATCTATGGGATAGCTCAGAACATGAGTCCGAGATAGTCGATAGGTCTTCACAATACTTCGCCTTTGGTCGCATGGATGACGACTTGCTTTGATGATGATGTCGTAAACCTGCAATAATGAATCACTTGTAAAACCCCACATAAAGCATCAAACCCTAAAAAAAAGAAAGATGCATATGAAGGGGTCAGACTGTCCTTAGTAGCCACAATGGTGGTCTTACAACTAAGCGTTACACTACATCTCATACCCAATGTAGTTATGTGTGATTGTGTGTGCAATAATGTGCCTAGGATGCCCTAGTGCTAATGGTGCGAGATAACAAGTAATGAGCTATATATAATGCAAATGGTGGATGGAATAGAATAGATTTCCCTTTCCTATGTTGTGTGTGATGCAGAATAGTGCCCAAATGCAGTCCCTTGCTCTATGTAGATAGCTAACCCTTAGTAAAAATAGTCTGCCCATAAGGTAGTATGCATGTTGTGTTTATATAGGGATCTCTTGCTCAAATTTCGACATTAATGACCCAACATACCGACTAGTACCTAGGGATATGGGAGGGAAAACCATAAAGACCGACCTCGAATGTTGAAATTAGAATCAAGTGTGACGGGGACCAGAGCACCTAGAAATGAGGACAAGGGTGCCCCAAGTGCCCTAATCCCTTCCTGGACGCCCTAATCAAATACTAGAGATGACAACTGAGTGAATACTAACAGCTAATACTCCCTAAGAGATAACTTATAAGCGTGTAAGTGAGTAACGAATATGCAAGATGAATAAGGATAAAGACCAACTAGACTGATGACTAGACTGAGGGATGGGTCATTAGTGAATACTTTTCTTACGCAAGATCCATATATAAAACAACATACTCGGCGGTATAATAATAGTAGTAAGTGCGTGATTTTGTGACTATATTGAGACACCTTGTGACACCCGCTTTTTTGGTGCATTGGTGCACCTAATTACCTTCTTGGTTCCGATTACTTCTCCAAATTGGGGATTGATCACTCCTAATCCTCCAATGAATCAATTTTAATCCCTCTCTCTAAGTGTTTCAATACGGAAGATCCTCCTTAAAAATAAAAAGATGTGCTCTCCTTACATGCTCTGTTCTCTTTCAATTTACAAAAGTTTCAAATTTAGTTTCAATATAGTGTTAAAGATGAATTCTTTCTATATGGAAGTTGACTATAATCTATGTTACAAGTTTTCACATTTGGAATCTTGCAAGAACCACCACTAAGCATCTCAATCAACCAAGAAAATAATTGAGTAAAGAAAGAGTGTTTTTTTAAAACTTGGGTATTCTTTTTCGTTAAGTCGATAAATTCCATTTCTTAGCTTAAAGGGGGAAATGTAAACACCTAAATTTAACAATTAATGACTTGGTGATGTCAATATTGGCTTAATCCCCAAATCATGACTTGCACACCTATTATGAGCCTAATTGTTATATCCCCACTTGTATTGCAAGAATCGATCTCCTCATTACACTTTGTCCAATCTATCATGAAAATCTTAAATAAACCCAAAGCAATTTATTAGTCATAATTATCTTATATAGAACTTTCTAGCACGTTGTATCTCTCCTTGAAAAAACCACCAAACAAGGAAAAAACTACAAAAAAATTCATCCGCATCATTCTACAACTAATTTTTTAATTTTTGATATCTTTTATGGGTTGTTTCTTTCCTCACGGGTTGGCCTTAATTCAAAATTACACCTATAGAACCCTATATAAGCAATTCAAATACACTCACTTACTTGCCTAACAATTACCTAAAAATTCAAGCACGCTTTAAATAAATATCTTCCAAAAGGCATAAAAAGATCTCCTAAATCTCCCTAAAGTATCAACACATGTTAAGAGATTCCCTGCGCATAGGTTTAAATCACTCTAAACTAGGCTCTAAAGTCAATATTCCCACACCAAATACCATTAAAGTGAAGGCACACACTAAGCAAGAAAGCCATTGCAAACATTATCAAGTGATCTAAATATCAAATATAATTACAACCATATAAATATCACATCTCTAGGTGGAGAACTACGTGTAGCTTGAGGCCTATTTGAGGTAGTGTCAATGTAGGAAATGTACAAATTTCACTTCAACCTAAACACTAACCTTTTTGTAAGGGTTTCACCCATTGTTAGGGTTTTGGGTATTTTTGGTTGATTTCAAAGGGTTTCACACATAGACCTAATATCTTATAGTGATATATATATATATATATATATATATATATATATATATATATATATATATATATATATAAGGGAATATAAATTTATAGAGTAGCAAATCCTCCCTAGATGGAACCACAAGTTAGGGATGGAAATGTAAAACAAATTTAGATGGTTTGGTCCCCTGGACACAATACAAGTTTCCACATCTAGAGATAAAACATCCACATGGCATTTCTCGTATGATTATTACTCTGTCCACAACCATATCAACTTCTAGATAATCTAAATAAATCAGTACACTTGCTTTCTCATGCTTTACTATATTTATCACATGTTCTAATTATTCAATCTTGAAAATTGTTATATATGCATATTTTAGTTTGCATGCTTAATTAATAAGTCAATATACATCTTGTTTCTAACCCCGTTATGAAATTGAATTAAGTAAAAGGAATCAACCCCTTTCCTCACATTTAAATCATTTTTGGTTAAATCAATAGGTTTTAATATAAAATTCACTATATTTTATGATAAAATGTAGGGGGCACGTTGACAATTTCAATCCAAATATCCAATATTAGGTCAGTACATTTTCGATTTGGCATGCATGTTGAATTTTTAGAGTTTTCAATCATCAAATTATCATAGTGGTAGCATGATAATGAGGATCATTGTTTCTACATCTTAAAAGTTTTAGGGATTAATACAATGGACACTAGGGGCATGAGTATACTTCATTCCCTTTCAAATTTGCACGTCTGGGATCTAGATCCATTTGCGCAGGGTGTGGTTCCATGGATGGATGGTTTACTATGGGTTTAGTGACACTCTTAGTACACATGGGTTTAGTGAGACCCTTGATATGATTCATTCCCCACTTTTCATTATTTTTTATTATTAGGTCAAGTGACTCCCAACCTCTTTTGATACTTTTACGTTGAGTCAAGTGACACCTGATTTCTTTGGTTACTTCTATATTAGGTCAAGTGATACCCAACCCCTTTTGGGTCGTCTTATGTCTACTTCACATTTGCATAACAATCAATCAATTTCACATATTATTATCTTTACAAGGAAAATATATGTACTCCTTCCATGTTTTGTTCAATTTTGATTTACAAACTTTCAATTTTAATTTTCAAGTTTGAAGTTCTATTTCAAGTTAGAGTTAAATTTCAATTCTTTTTAAATATGAACATTGAATACACTTTATTTTATAGGTTTTAGTTTTGGGATCCTATAAATGACACAAGCATCTCAAGCAATTAAGAAAAGAGAAAGTGTGTTCATGTATGTTTTCCCTTTAAGCAAGTTAATTTCATTTCCTAGCTTAAGGTAGGGGATGTAAACACCAAAAATTGATAATTTAACATTTGATAATGTCAATATTGACTTAATCCCTTTAATCATGACTTGTGCGCTTGTTATGAGCTAAATTTTTATAACCTAGTCCATCTTTAGTCCTATTGCAAGGCTCACTCTCCTCGTTACATTGCTCAACCACTTATAAAACGCTCATTTCATCCATAAGCAATTCATCACTCCTAATCATTAGGCATAAATATCCACTACACCATTCCTTAGTGTTGGAAGAAAACATCCAATAGGGACGAAACTCTCTAATAATTCTATCTTGGGTTGGATGGTCCTGTCTTGAGCCACCCAACAATCAATTTTTCAATTTGTATATATTTTATGGGCCGAAATATCCACTATAGGTCAGCCTTAATGTGAATTATATCCATAGAACCCTATAGAATAAATTCTAAGACATCTCATTTAAGGGATTTCATAATCACCTAAAAATGACCTACGATTTTTTAAGGACTCCTAAAAATAAATCACTAAAGGAAAGCAAAGCTCTCATTTACTTCCCTAAGTCAAAAGCATACACTAGAACAACCCCTACATAAGTTTGAAACACTTGAAACCAACTCCAATAGTCAAGCTTTCCAAATAAAAGAGCCTACAAAGCCAAGTAAGGAAGAAGCAAGCTAAGTCAATACAAAGCAATTGTCAAGTGTTCAAGTTATAAAATATAGTTGCATTCATACAATATTGTGTCATGTCTCTAGGTGGAGAAGTATATGTAGTTTGAGGCCTCTTTGGAGTATTGCTAAAGTAGATGGGGTACATATTGAGCTTCAACCTAACCACTCGCTTATTTATAGGATTTTCACTAAAGATTAGAGTTTCGGAATAAGGTGATTGATTTCATAAGGTTTCACACATGATCAAGACATGATATTCTATAGAGATACATATAACAATTACTCACAAGTGGTGCTAAAAGTTATAGAGCTTCATTTGTAGCCTAGATGAAACCATTCAGGAGGATGAAATTATACAACGATCCTATCCTATACCCAACTCATATATCCCTAAACAAATGCAATTCTAAAACCAAATATGAAGTTTTTATTAAAGATTTATCGTATGTTCATACCCCTGTCACACCTAGATCATCTTCTAGACCAACCAAAAATTTAAGTACAATTTTGTTCATATATATATTTATATTTGGTACATGTTCTAATAAATCTATCTTTTGATACTTTATATGTATGTTTAGATATGAATGCTAATGCTTATTTAATAATGTGAATATACATCTTGTTTCTAACCCTAATCCTAAATTCAAATAAGTAATAACCTTGTATTCATATTTATTTGTTTTCTAGGTAAATCAACCACCGTATCAAACACATCTTTTGACCAAACACACTTAAGGTAGAATGCACATCTTGATAGAATGGTGTCATTGTTGACATTTCTTGCATTGGTATGAATCCCAAATGCTATTTCTATATAAATAAGTCCACATATCTAAAGAAATATGGTCCATCTCCAAAGATAGCATATATGTCAAAATTATTCATAGATATTTCTATAAATTAGCCTCGACGCATATTTTGAGGGATAATTCCCCATGAGTTTTCCACGTCCTCTCGGTCCATGTATGTAGTTCCCGTGGCCGAATTTAGGCACCCAAAAGCTATAGATTAAGCTTTTTCCATATATGGAATTCACTTACATTTTTTTAGATGATTAAACGCTTTTTACAAGAGATTAGAACCCGGGATTGGCAAGATCCCACCCTTTTACAAACACAAAAGATTTTCCAAGACTACCAAAATAAAAAAACACAACTACGACCAAGGCAACAAGTCGATAAAGCCCAATGACAAAAGCAATTTATAGTATAAGAAAAAACAAAATATAGTTAGTAACCAAAACCCAAAATTACTCCGAGAAGCCAAGAATTCACTTACTTTAGGATCTCATAATAATCCAAATATATGATTGGATTTTCCTCCATAAGTGACTTGCAAATATTTTTCACTTGGACCTCTTGCTCAATTTTTTTCTTCCGAGTCGCCACTATTATTATATCCCCTCTTTCTTAGAGGTTGTCCCTTTCGACCCTACAACCTTTTCTTTAAAGGTGTGTTTTTAAGGGGATGAGATCACCCTACCCATACTCATTACATTTCTAGCACTAAATTGTTCATAAGATAGAACCAAAAAGAGGAGAAGTCCTCCCTCCCATATCAATGACTATCCAAACCCTAACAAAGATCATTTTTCATTAAATTGGTTACCAAGTAATAATAAAACATCACATTGATCCCAAATATTTGTAAAGAATTTAGTAAGGTTTTATACTACGTAAGTATATCACAAATATATTCACAAACATTTCAATTTTTTTCAATAATGCATTGTTTAGAGCATCTTTTACCTTCATTTCTCTACCCACATGATATATGTGAGAATTGATATATTGAGATTATGCATTTTTTTATCAAGATGACACATAACTCAACATTGTTAATAATTACGCCAAAGGCATCTCTAAGTTAGAATGAGGTGAGCCAATTTTGACAACAAGTTAGTGGCGATTTAATCTCAAGCATTCATAGATTAAGTCGTATCAATGTTCTTTGAAACATCTACACCGTCCATGTGTTATTTTTTTATTTTTTGACCAGTAAAAATTTGGGGAGAAACACCGGTCTGATAGCCAAAGATGGAAACCCATTAACAGATATCGTCGTTGTGGCATCTCTCCCTTCCAATTCAATTTTTGACTTCGCTATGTACTTTGTATTTTCATAAACTTGAGAAATTGAAAGGAATTTGGATTGAGGATCGTAGATCATTCCAAATCCAAGAAGAACATGTGGATAAGATGCACGAATCTCTAAAATTTTTGTATCTTGCTCGATGGGATGGAGAAGACCTAGAAGTCATAGGATTATGCACTAGAAAATTTTAAAATCTAAAGTACCTCTATGTCCCGAATGGATCACTAATGGAGTGAAGAATCTTCCACGATTAGCAGTTTTTAAAGGTCGAATAAGGAGTGACGATGACTTTATCAATGTAAGTGTTTGAGCCTTATTTTATTTTATTTTTCCTTTCCAGATTTATTTTTCTTGCAGAAGCTGATTTGAAAAATCAACCAAATCTGCAACTACCTGACTGTCTTCATATTTTGAAAGTGTGGAATTTTGATTCTCTTGGGTTGCCTAAAAATTTATCAAACTATCCGATATGGAAGAGCTGCATTTAAATCAAGGGAATCTGGAGAGCTTACCAGAGAGCTTTGGTCAACTTAAGTCTCTGCGTCTCTTGAGTTTGTCTGGGTTTCACAAGCTCACTTGCTTGCCTGAAAGCTTTGGGAACCTCAAGTCATTGCTTAAGCTGAGGATAACATATTGTAGTAGACTGGAGAGCCTTCCAGCGGAGATCGGCCAACTCAAGTATTTGGAGATGTTGCAGTTGATCGAATGCAGGGCGTTGAGGAGTCTTCCCTACACCCTTGGTCAACTCAGCTCTTTGAAGGAATCAAGGACCGTCACTTATCGGTACACAACTTGTTTTTCGTTCTTTAGGATGCAATGTGGATGACATTATTTGACAAGGAGGGCCAAAACAAATACATATAAGAACATAAGAACATAATGTGTCCCCAAAATTGGCGATACATATTTTGACATTTACACATGGAGGAAAATAAGGCATTAAAAATCCTATCAAATCTCTTATAATGACTTGCAATTTCCAAAACATCAAAAATTCCACATGTAGCAAATCTGCACGATGAGATCAAATCGACACATAGCAAATGCACTATGAGATCAAATCATACATGTATACCCGCATTTGACAACACTTTGTACTTAGGAGATTGAAATTCAAATCTTACAACCGTAGGTATCTAGACTCGATCAACTCACTCCTAATTCACCACACGGTTTCACAATATCTTGTTAGCTATTAAAGAAAAGTCATTTTTTCATTCAAGTAACCACTTATTTTTAGCAAGAGTCCATAAATATCATTTGTCCACATGCTTACAAATTTGATTCCATGCATGCTTCATACATACTTTTTCCCGCCCTTTTTCCACAATTTTTTTAAAGGATTTTTGGATTTTTATTGGAGTTATAAGGACAACTAATAATTAAAAAAAAAGTAATTTGGTTTTTGTGCAAATCATTTTTTGAAATCATCTATATTCTCGGCTTGGATTCCATGTTTTGCTAAAACATTGCAAACTAAGGAGTCCATCTGCAAACCAATAAGTCTGTGTTTCAAAATCTCATTCCTAATTTAACTTGTTTTTACATCATCCATAAAGCTTATTACGCGGAAGGTGTTCTTTATAATGGGAAACATCGGGGCCATCTGGCAATGTATAATCCATATTAACGGTTGTGGATTGTTGAGTGCATGGTTATCAATCATTTTTTGCAAACCGTTGATCATTATATTTCACAACTGACATATGCGTGTTCGGTGTTTGTACAAGGTGGACATCAAAATTATAGACATCTACCTTCTTACTTCCACTCGCTTTGTTTCCTCAAGAAGCATAGTCTCTACCTGGACTCCTTGGACGCATTGGGGCTATGTGATGTGCAACTATAATGGTCGCCACCTTGGGAAACAACTTGCAATATGATTCAAACCTCGAGTGGAATGTTTGTCTTGCATGTTTGCCCGATTGCAACTTCAATTCTCCATATTCATTGAATATTGTCTTCATCTCTTTCTCATCGATTTTCACCCTTGCAGTATTGAAGTCTCCATGCTTACTTTCAAGCTTTTTGTTACTTAAAAGACAAAAAAAGCCTCAGATTTGTGGTTTGTAGAATTATTTTCTTTGCACAATCTCTCGTAACTTTAAATTACCATGTGAGAGGGAATTTTTTTTGTTGGAGTGGATTTGCTCTCCTACAAAACAAGTAAATACAACTTTTAGGGATGATAAGCATGGTTACATGTATTAAAAAATCAAAATTTCTAGTAGTCTTTTTTTTTCGGGGGGTTGTCTATCGGGTGCCATATGAAAATGCAAGTCCACATCAACCATAGTGGACTGATGTGTACATGGACGATGATCAAATTTTTCGCAGATCGTTGATAGGGTGGAACAAATGCCTGCTACGTTCTCCATCGTCTCTTTGTTTTAAGACGTCGTTAATTGCAGTTGATAGGATTTTTTTGCACTAATGGATTTAATGTATCTCTCGGAATTGAACCACACCGTATATATGTTAAAACCAATATTTGTCAATAGTTGATCCAAAAGAGTATCAATTAGCGAGACATATAAGCTTCATCTGCGCGTATTTCAAAATCCCCTTAAGGGCTATGAGAAAAGAGCGGGTCTAGCACAATCACTAGATTGATGATCATCTATATTTCTTTCTAACGAATCTATAATTTTCATTGCGTGTAAAAACTTTTTGTACTAACCTCTACCTCCCATGGCATTTCCACAATTATCTTGAATACCAGCTTTTTCCTTTTGCGAACAGTTGTATCATTCCTGGATGAATCGATTACATGATGATGCGAAAAACCAAGACACTGAATGGAAATGGGGCATCGACAAGGAGCCCATGTGAAAGTAAACAATAAAACACAGCCACCACCACCTAAGTATGGTCATATGCAATGGACATGGAAGAGTGTGTCGTGTATTTCTATCTGCTATGGATGCCCTTACCAAAACACACACACTTTTTTTTTTTTAAATTTCTCCGCACAATCATATCTTTTGGTTCATGTCTATGTTTGTGCTTGTGACTATCATGAACCCACAACCTTCACGTAATAGGTGCGTCATGCATCATGAATAGGACAATGCAGACAAATATACGAAGGAATTTTTCATGTTTTCTCACTCAAATTTATTGCTAGGTGCTGCAATTTACGAAGTCCTACTCCAAATTTCATCCACAAGCCAAGAATTTTTTGTTGTGAAATCATCGATGTGGACATCTAAATGTTTTGTAGATATGTTATCATTTTGGTCAAATCCATAAGTTTTTGGGACAGGGAAGAGATTTAGGGATAATGTTACTTTGTTGTTCTATATTGAAATTTGGAATATCGGGACTCTTGAAATTGTTTTTCACATCAACTTTCATGTCTCAAGTACTATTTTGCATTTTAATGTAATAACTATGCCTCAATTTTAACGTGTCACTCAAATTACTAATCGCCACAAATATCTAATAATTTTTCATTGAAGGCCATCACTTCCTTTTTTACAATGCCTTCCCATTTTGCAACATCTCATGAATAAGTTTGAGGCCCTGTAGTTGTTTTCTGAGGAGGCTATCTGCCTCAGGTTGTTCCTCTCATAAGGGTTCTAATCAATGTTGTATTATTTTCCTTTTTTATTTGTAGTAGGAGAGAATATACATATCTTTGTAACTCTGATCTAAAATAATATTTATGTAACCTCTTGTGGCAGTGAATATGTATACATGTTTTTCCTTGTGAATCTTTAAGTAATGTTGAAGATTTAATACTATAAATATTGCAGTTCCAATCAATTTTTTTAACTGGTTTTGTTGGGAGTTTTTGTCCCCTAAATAACGATGATTCTAACATATTTAATAAATTGTATTTAAAGTTGTGAAATTTGTTGCGCCCTTACAACACATGTCAAAATTTATTTTTAATATACCATGTTTTCTTTTCTAAAGTATATTTTATTTTCATTGCATTTAATTTTTTTCTCTATTAACATGAGTTTGAGAATGACCAACTAAAATCAAAATTAATAGGAATGAAAATGTTAAAACGAAAATAAAGACATGAGGTTTTCATATTCTATTACGATTTAGGTGTGAATTTTTTCTTGCTTATTTATACAACTGTCCATCAAAATTAGATGTTTTGATTGCAAAAGTTCATTCATATGGTTAAGCGACTATTAAAATAACATTATATTTAAGTTTATTATAATATGATTAAGATGATGTAGTGCCGGAAATGATCAAGTCATGTCTTCATCGTATCTAAGAATTAAACGTCACAAGCAGCAAACACCTTGACATCGTAGAAAATAAAATAAAAAATAGTGAAACCCTTTTTCCATGTTTTCTCAAAATTTTCCATTCCTTTTAGTTGTGTAAGTGTCATTTGTCATCACCCTCGAACTGACATATAAGTTAATGCCACTGACTATGTAAGCCTTTTATATGGATAAAAATAAATTCATTACAACATTATTCTTAGGATCGTTACTATTTTTTTAACTCATGCTACTCAATACCTTTTTTCAAAGATATTTACGCATTCCCTAGAAATATTCTCCTTGGCTTCTCCTCAATATGCAACATATTTTAATCATACTTTCTACATATATTTCAAAATATATTTGCAAATTTGTCACCTCTCAAAACTTTATAATATTAATAACTAGATCAACTTATCAAAGTTATTATATCTCGTGTATATCACATGGACCACTTCATAATTAACTTTCTAAAATAATGACATTGTTGTGTTATACAAGTTCAAACATCATCTCTTGTTGCCATAAATATTGCAATGAATGGACCCACCATAGTGTATTATTGTTGATGTTGGCCTACATATCCAAAAGCCTTAAAAAACAACAATAAAATTTCCTTGCTTTGGGTATTTTTATTTCATTAATAAAATAATGCATTATGATGTCTTACACTTACTCAACAAGGTTTTCATGCCAAAAATAAAACATGTTCCTCGCTTCTAAAGTGGTATGCAAGAAAAGTTAATTTTAGTTATTCATTACAACTACAAATTGCACCTGTATGATTCATAGGACCCGCCGTAGGGGCATTAAAAAAGTTAAAGTTGAAAGACCGAAAGTGAAACATTGGCAACAAGAAGATTCGTGATGAAAAATGTGGTTTGAGGGAGCATAATTTTTAGGTATGTAATCGTGTCATTATGTTTTTGTTCAATAATAAATATGTCTTGATCGTTTTTTTATAGATAAACGCTTTTGACCGGAGTTATGAATTGGATTACAAACACCCATACTTTTGGGATGACTAACCAACCAAAACATAACAACAAAGCCAAAAAATAGAAACGCAAGACAAAGTAAACCCCCAACTTTCAATGCTTCTCTAATGAGGGATAGTAACCAAGTAGATATACAAACCAACCCTTTTTACCTTTATTCTTTCTTATCTTTTACCACTGACCCGAATCGAGGCAACAACCATCGTGAGATTTGTAGAGTTCGATGGGGACTTGATGCTACTAGAAGCTTGCTCTTGGTTTGAATTCGATTTATCGATTTATCGGATTCATAACCCCTCTTCACTCTGCCAGCCGATTGACTTTAGATTGGACCTTGACCTATCCATGAAGGCCATATTGGTTGTCCGCTCAAGACATTTTTCTCAAGTTGTATGACAAGCCACACCAGATTTGCCATACTGCACATCGGTATTTGAACTCGAACCGGGAGGGATTTTCCCAACCGCCTCGGGCCGATGAATTCTTTCTCCTTAGAGCACTCTTCTTTTTCCTTATGGCCGGACGCTTGTAGATGGCCGGAGTCCTACAAATACGATCTTTGGAATGTTGTATTCTCATAGTCAAGGGATTGAACATGTTGAAGGTTCCCCAACCTCAATAAATCTTATCGGAAAACCCTTGCTTAAATCGATCTTTATGTAAAATCTGGAAAATTACGAGACCAAATTTGTTTCCTTAACGTGATCCACCTTCATGAATTTACCCAAGACATTACCTATTTCCTCGAGTGCGTGCCAAAAATGTAGTGGTAGGTTAGGAAGTTGTGCACACACCGACATTTTTGTGACAAACATTGTATTCATATCGAACTCTAGGAACTAGGGTGTGAGAAAAAATCCTCATTGCCCCAAAACCATGGACCATTTGGTAAGCATTTTCGATATTATTCGCTCCTTGAAATGCACAAAAAAGAAACCCTTGGAGCAAAAGGAGATTTCACAGTTTTTAGACCAGTTGTAGACACTTAAAATTGGTTACTCAATTTAGTGTCCCTCTCATCCATTTACTTGCTTAGGTAACCTGGGGCACGTTTTACGTCACCAACTATCCCCTTGGGATATTATCCAATTTGTGATTTAATCACTTACTCTAAATTTAATTCACCCCATCATATCTTACCCATGAGTGATTAAATATTAAATATTTAATTACGCTTCTTCCCATGCATCTTAATCACTTATCTACCCCAAATTTATCCTATCTATGTATCACATCTATTTTTCCGCTTCCCTAAGCGGGATATTTCCCGTATTCGGGGTAATTCTCATCTTTCTTGAAATCGCTCATTTTGGCCATCTCGGAGTCTATTCCGCGATCGGCGCCGACCCATATGGTCGGCGCCGATTTTCTAGGAGCGGCGCCGATTATAAAAGCAAGTCCAGAACTCAGTTCTAGGGACCGAAGAGAGAGCGAAAAAGCGAACAGATGAAAAAAGGAAGCACTTACGCATGAACAGAGAGCGAGAGAGACACAGGCTGTAAGAAAGAGAGATCTTTTAGCATCAAGGGTGTCAAGTAAGGGCAGATCCTGTCTGAATCAATCCCTGAGAGGAGCACCGTTACTCTGCCCACATCACGTCAACATCACACACAACCATCTATCATCTGGTGACTCTGTTCCAGTATCTCGCCAACTTCGGCACATCCAGCAGACCACATTCACCTTCTAATTCCCGAATCTTATCGCACAGTCCCTGATTGATCGATCTGCCTTTAGTCGACGCCGATCTCACCCAGTCGACGCCGATTCGTCTCGATCGACGCCGACCACATCAGTCGACGCCGATTCTACCCAGTCGACGCCGATTTCCCTGCAGACAGGTAAAAGGACACAGGTAACACAAATTCAGCATTATTTCATAGTTCCTGTTTTACGTATTTTAATACCTTGCTTTTTAGATTCTGTCTTATTACTGCAATCAGAAAATCTAGCTTTTTACTTACATCTTTTATCATGTATGCTTCTTTTCTTAATTGAAAACGTGGACTGACATCCGCCGAGGAAGCTTATCGCTTCCCGGACCCGCTTCTCGGGCAGTCCACCTAAATATCTCTTAACGCCGTCTTTTTCTGTCAAGCATCGGTGTCTTGCAGGTTACTCGGATCTATTGTGCGAATTGCTCGTGTGCGCCCGTCTTATCTACATCGGCTTCCTCATTCGTCTACATCTTCGGATCTTATCCATCAGGTATCGATTTTATTGGAGTTTTTCAGGGTTTTTGTGTTTAGTTTGGTGCATTAACTTGGACAGGTAACAAGCGCGAAATCCTTGATCTACATTCTGGCACGCCCGGTGGGACCCAACCAAAGTCCCTTATTGGTAAGTTCATTTCTTTCCTAGTTTTGAACTTTGTTCCTTTTCTTCACTGATTTCTATCAGTCCTATTTGAGCATTTCTTTTCATCATTTCAATCTTGCTTTTTTTTAGGCGAAATCGTTATCTTCGAAATTTTTCTAGTTCCTTAAAAATAGAGATTTCTGTTTCACCGTTATCTGGATATATCTTTCTGGGTTTTCTTTGGTGTTTGCTTAACCTCTTCTTGTGGAGCACTTTGCTTGTTCGTGGGATTGTTCGAGGGGAAGAGCTCAACAACGCGCTTTTTGAAGTCCACACACCTTGGAGAGCTAAATCTACAGGTATTCCTCTTTTACGGTGTTTTCTCCTTTTTAGGATTTCTTTGTCGGTTGCCTATCACATCCAAACACTTCAATTTTTGGTGCTTAAAAAGAACTTAATCGCATTTGGGAAAGAATCTGTTTGACTTGTCTTCATCGAAATCAAACACTTCGTTTTTAAGTGCTTAAAAAGAAATTTTCCTTTGTCATTGCTGCATGTTTTTCATCTAGTTTTAATTAGGCTGGAAAATTGATCAAAATCGGTAGTGACACTATTTGATTTTTATTTTTCACCCTTGCACACAAAGCCAAAATCACTAGGTATAAAGCATTTAAACAAAATTCCTTCCCTGGCCTCGCCTACTTGGAAGTGATATCCAAGAGGAAGAGCCTACGCGGTACTCAGGCCGCGCTATAAATTCACGGAAGATTTTGGTATATATTGGCAAAGCACCCGACTCCCTTATCGCAGCGGTGTGTGAAGTGCGGGGGTAGGCCCCTATATCAAGCCACGTACCGGTCTTTTACTGAAGTGCCTTCGGGACTCCTCACCAAACATTACCCAAACCATCCTTAGTTTGGCTATCTGAGTAGTTCCTATTCTAAAAAGCCTTCCCTAACATTTTCTTTTCTTAAAAGCATCAAAATTTAAAGGAGATAATCACTTGCGCTGCTTGAATTGTCTGTGCATTAGTTAGGTCAATCTTCTTTTCTGCGTGTTTATGACGGTTATCACTCGGTCACAATCTAGAAGAATGGCTCAACTGGTTCCTTCTTCCTCCGAGATCACCACTAGTGTGGAGGTTACGGCACCCCCCCAATCTTCCTCGGGACCGCTGTTAGTTGGTTCCCCATCATGGTCATATAATCCTTTCTATCAAGCCAAAGCAATCCCATCACGTCCAGCTTCCCCTAGTCCTTCGGAAATATCATCTGGCTCGGAGTATGTTCCCCGCGGGGATCCTGAATTCCAGGCATTCCTCGACCGCAATCCGATAGCCCTCATGGACTACCTAGTACACAAGTCTATTCAAATATCTGATCAAGGACCACCAATCCAACAAGTGTACGATTATCCTCGTGGATCACCCCAGGCCTTTGTAGAGCAGTTTGCATCATCTCTCTTGCCTCGAGTCACGGAGAAGGGTGAGGCCCCTATGCCTCCCTTTTCTCTTCCACCTACCATATCGACTAGTTCTCAAATAGTCTTACCTATTCCTAACACCGCAGTTACCTCGAATATTCCACAACCTACTTCTGAGAGGCCTTCTGCCCTGGCTATAATGAATGCGTCTGCACACCCGCATATTGCTATTAATTCATCTATGCCCTCCATCGTGTCCCAAGGTCAGTACCTCTTCATGAGCCAACCCCCTCCGAATAGTCAGTTGGCTCCTACTTCTCGTCCTCTAGGGGGTCTTTCTTCCAATGTTCCAGCAACTGTGACCTTCGCCCATCCTCTAACATCGGCACCCTTAATACCTAATCCGGCAGTAGAAGGCCCCTTTCAGGTCTTGTTCCCCAATATGTCCAATCAAGCCGGCACTCATATTCCTCAATCTGTCTCGATTCAATCAACAAACATAGGAGTCCACCAATCACAGGCTCCGTCCGTCATCCAACCTTCATTTTCTCAACCACTTATTATCTCACAGCCTGCCTATACGCAAGCTACCTCACAGCAAATACCCCACCCGGTGTCACCCAGAACACCTGGTTATTCCTCTTATCATCCTATCCATCAACAGATGAATCCCCCATTGACACCTCAACAACATCCACCACTTGCTTCTTATGTAGGACATACCAATGTACCTCCTCCTCAATCTGACATGGTTCAAATTCTCTTCAAGAAAATCGCAGACTTGGAAGCCTCCACAAAAGGGGCTCGTCCTTCATACTCCTTTGAAGAAGTGTGTAATGAACCCATTCACCCCTCAGTAGCTTTCAAGCCTTATCCTCCCCAATGGGAACTTCCTAAATTTTCAAAATTTCATAGTCGGGAAGACCCTCAACAACATTTGCGAGCATTCAAACATGCTTGCTACCTCATAGTCCAGATCGGGAGCTTATGCCCCGTGCATTTTTCCTATGTCTCTAGCGAGTCCCGCTTTGGGCGAGACTCGGTACAATAACATTCCTCAACATTCCTTGTTTCTTTCTCTCAATTGGCCTGAGATGTTTGTTGAAAACTTTTCAATAAATATCGCGCATAAGATCTCGATCACGATCTTTATAACATTCGCCAATTCGATGATGAGTCTATTGCAGACTTTGTCGCTCATTGGAGAGGGATAATCAACCAATTGTCTTTCTCCTTCCTCAATCCCAACAAATCGAGTTGTTTACTCGATCTTGTGCTAATCACATTTCTTCCACTTTAAGGATCCAAACTTTTCATACCTTTGAAGAAGCCTTTCATATGGCACTCAAACTTGAATCTCGCGCCATCAACAAGGGAAGCTAAAACTTCGCTCTAAATCTAAACTGATTTTTCTCGGTTTACCAAACCAAATTCTTCCCCTTCTAAAGACAAGAATCAGGGATCCACCAATGCCATCGTATTAAAAGCATCACGAGCCGATAACACTCCTAATCAAACACCACGAAGAGACTCCTCATCTTCTCGAAAAGGGACTTCATCATCTCGATCCTTCGCTCCATTGGGGGAATCATATGCCTCTATCTTAGAAAAAATGTTGGAAGTTCGCATGATCGAACTTCCCCCCATTAGGGATATTGATGAAAGCCGAGAACGCCCATTCGGTATAGGAAAATGATTTACATCCTTATCATAGAACCAAAGGTCATGACATTGAACGATGTCGGACTTTCAAAATCTTGTCCAGAATTCATTGATAAAGGCGAGCTCATTCTGGATAACCCAAATGCTCCCCCAAATCAGGCACTCGATGTTTTTAAACAACCTTTTCCCAATCATGCCCCGAACCATAATGCTTCAGAGTCTCAAAAACCAAACACCCACACTATCAACTTCATCTCTACTCAAGAATCTTCTTATGAAACCAAGCCATCTGCGAACACATCAATCGAATCAAACCTCCTTCCACTTCATCAATCACTGGAACTCCACCATCTTCAGATAGCCCGTCTTTGAATATTCCTACATTACTAAGCACGGAGTCATCTCTCTCCGCTCCTTTGTCTGACCTTCCATCCATACCCGAGACAGTGTCATCCTCATCTGTCTCATCGTCAGACATTCTTTCAATACTCGAGGCAATTACATCCCTTCGAGTTTCCACTGCAGACATATCTACTTCTGTTGCTCCCATTCCCGCTGCAACTATGCCCTTGGTGAACGTACCTATAATTGTGCCGACCTCGACGGAAGCGTCTTCGATTTTGACCCTTCCTATCTCTTTTCCTACAGTAGTTTCACCCATGATTACTGCATCAGAAGTAGTCCCTTCGCAAGGAACTGCTTCTTCATCACCCCCTTCTTCCATCACTAATGTTACTTTGCCTATTAAAGAAAAATCAAAAGAAGTAGTACCAACACCTATACACTCGATTCCTGAACCTAAACCGAGACAACCAAAATCTAACGTTACACCATCAGTACCTCCCCACCTGCTTCCTCCGAAAAGGTTACAATCACCTTATGCCGTTGAAGTTGTCACCATCCCTGGAAAAGGAAAACCCATATTTCGGACCATCAAGACTCTTGGTGCCCTTCCACAAAAATCTCTCTCTACGCCTCATAAACGATTGGATTTGCCCGCTGAGAAGGCGTCTTCTTCTACACACTTATCAAAGCCATCATCTTCTTCTACAACACATTCTTCACCAATACCCCGAAAAGTAGACTTACCTACTAAAAAGACGTCACCTCTTCTATCAGGATCATCATCTTCACTACCAAAAACCAAGGCACTCTATGTTCCTCCGATTACACCTACTTTGGGAGCTTCTTCCTCATCTAAATCGACATTATCTAAATCATCAGTAAATTCGACCAAGCAACCCCCTTTGTCTCCAAAGACCACAAAATTTGTCACATCTCCATCACCTTCAAAATCTATTTTAGGGGCTCCTCCTCCACCAAAGTCAATCATGTCTCACTTACTCCCATCTCAAGTGCCCAAGACTGCTCCTCCAAATGTCCAAACAAATAAGAGGATCCCTAAAAAGACTGTTAAACCTAACATGCAAGTTCTTTTACCTCGGCAGTCGGTTAATGTAAAAGAACCACCTTCATCATCTCTGTCCTCATCTTCGTCTACCGGATTCTACACCGAAATCCTTCATCAACTTATCCAATCTTCATCCATAACCCTTCCTCCGATTAAACCTTATAACCCTAAAGGAGTGAAACCTACCTGGTTTAACTCTGATTTGATTTGTGCTTACCACCGTACCCCGGGTCATGATACTGAGGGATGTAAAGCTCTTCAAGCTGTTGTGAACAACCTTTTGGAAGAAAGCAACCTTTTGCTGGAGGAGGAGGAACAAGTACCTCCTGTCACCTTAGCCCCATCTGAGCCCCAACGATCCACTCAGACCTCTAGTGGTTCCACTCCACTTGATCTTCCACCTTCTCAAATTGACACAATCCATATCGCCACTAGAACCCAACATTATGATAACCCATCTTCATCTTCAGCATCTCGACCACGGGTTGTCATTTCGCAGCCCCCCAAGGCGTTTCTCCTTCCTCATCGCCCCACGACCCGGGGTCTCTATTCGTGCTGCACCTCGGGCTCAAGTTCCCGTGTCTGTTGAGGAGAGTGTTATGAAACAACTCACCCAGGCTCCGGTCAAAATGTCTCTTTTTGACCTCATCCAATCCTCTCCACAACATCACCAGGCTCTAATCGATAATCTGCGTCGCATCGCAGTGAATTCCGATGAGCCCCAGCCCTTCGAGTTGGTTGTTGGATTGAATGGACCATCAACCGCCATTTCTTTTGAAGATTCAGAAATTCCTCCTCTTTCTTCAGAGGATTTGGAGGCTCCCCTCTTTATCACAGTCCAAATCAATAACACTACCTTAAAACGTGTTATGATCGATAGTGGAGCTGCACTCAACGTCATCTCCTCACACACGTTTGAGCAACTTAAGTTACCAAAGAATGTAGTGTCACCCCCGCCTTTCGCCCTTCGATCATTTAACGATCAGTTAGCAGTTACTTTAGGAACTGTGGTCTTACCCATTCGAGTAGGTAAGAAGCTGCTTCATGAACTCTTCTACATCGTCGAAGGAAAATTCCACTATAATATGATCCTCGGATGCTCCTGGATTCGCGCAATGCATTGTGTCCCATCCACCCTCCATCGATGCCTAAAATATCAATATGAAGGCAAAATATATACTCATCCAGAGATCCTTTTCCTTCCGCGAATGCGACATGACCACAAGATCTCGCCCTTTAAAAAAAATGTATGTTCTCTGACGGGGCCTCATCTTCTTCCATACCTGCAACCAAACTACCGGATTTACAAAATCTAGAAGAGACATTGCAGCGTTTCTCACTAGGAGAGCTTCCTCTCTTTTCTTTTGATGCCCATCTCAAACCTAATGAGTATGGTAGACCAGACAAACAACTTTGAATATCAACCAGTGTCTCTGGTCGCATCGTCACCATTGGTCCCCTTGATCAATGTACTAATTTTATCTACGGTGGTCTTGATACGCCTCACTATCGCCCAGATTCTCCTCCTAGGACCAAACCTTACTTAACAGGGTTTGATTATCTACAGAATCCCACGTTTGCAAAAACTTATCTATATCGATGCGCGTGGAAAGGCTTTGGCCTGGGAAAATATGAACAAGGTATACATGACCTCAAACCCATTCCTACTCTCATGCCACATCAGAAATTTGGTTTAGGATTTAAACCCCTTTCAAAAGCCACCGTCACTATTCTCGATGAGCCTCTTCCTACTGAGGAACCATCTTCCCCCACTAAGTCAGAAGCATCACTTGATGTGGACGATGACATTTCCATCCCACCTAACTTTTTTTTTTGATCAATACCATTTCCTTAGGGCCGTTAGCCTATGAGACTAACAATCGGTCCGCTTCTATACCATTAATCTTCCCTGAAATAGTTGGAGACGACTCTCCTACTATCAACACTATCCACTGTGCGGATGACGATTCCGTCCTCACCTATCTGGGAGCAGAGGATTCTTATCTTCCCAAGACTATTCCTTCTGACACGTCTACCCTTCTCAACGAAGCCACTGTCGACCTTAATATAGGGACTTCTGAAGACCCTCGCATCATTAAGGTCGGCCAGTCTCTTAATCCACAGGAATTAGGGGACTTTACCACTTTTCTTTCCAACCATCGTCAAGCCTTTGCTTGGTCATATGAGGATATGCCAGGACTCGATCCCGATATTGTGGTCCACAATATCGTTACTCTTCCCAACATCAAGCCAGTTAAACAAAAATTACGTAAAATGCACCCTAGAGTAGCCCTTCTTGTTAAAGAAGAATTACAGTGCTTGCTCTCGGCTAACTTCATCCAACCCATCGATTATCCACAATGGGTGTCCAATGTAGTACCAGTAACTAAGGCTACTGGGAAAATTCGAATTTGTACCGACTTCCGGGATCTTAATCTTGCTTGTCCAAAAGATGATTTTCCTCTACCTAATATCGACCAACTCGTAGATTTAACTGCGGGTCATGAGATGCTTTCTCTTATGGATGGTTTCTCTGGATATAATCAAATTCTCATCGCACCAGAAGACCAACATAAGACTTCCTTCATAACTCCTTGGGGGACCTTTTGCTATCGTGTCATGCCTTTTGGTCTTAAGAACGCAGGAGCAACCTATCAACGAGCAATGACCTACATCTTCCATGATCTCTTACACAAAACTGTGGAAGATTATGTTGACGATCTCCTCGGCAAGTCCAAGCGTCGTCAGGATCATCTTTTCATCCTTGCACCTCTCTTTGAGAGGCTTATCCGCTTCTGTCTTCGTCTAAATCCATCTAAGTGTGTGTTTGGCGTTCTCCGTAAACTTTTAGGTTTTATCATTTCCATCGGGGGTATTGAAGTGGACCCAAAGCAAAAAAAAGCTATCCTTGAGATGCCTCCCCCTTCTAACTTAAAGCAACTCCGCAGTCTCCAAGGACGTCTTCAATCAGTGCGTCGTTTTATCTCCCAATTGTCGGACCGTTGTCAACCTTTTCACCATCTCCTCCGTAAGAATATTCATTTTGAATGGGATGAACATTGCCAAAAGGCCTTTGATGATCTCAAAGCTTATCTTCTTTCGCCACCTGTGCTTACACCTCCACGCGAGGGGGAGCCTTTCTATCTTTATATCTCTGTGACTGACCATGCTCTGGGAGCCATGATCTCGCATCGGGACACTTGTGGTAAAGAACAAGCTGTCTATTACATCAGTCGCACCCTCCATGAGTATGAAACACATTATTCTGAAGCTGAAAAGCTGTGTTGTGCTCTCTTCTTCGCAACTTCTAAGCTTCGTCATTACCTCCTTAATCACAAAACTTACATTGTCACAAGTGTCAATCCACTCAAGATAATTCATGCAAAGCCTTATCACAATGATCGTATCACTCGTTGGCTTATGCTCATGACAGAATTTGACCTCGAGTTTATCCCGCAAAAGTCTATCAAGGGTCAGGTTATTGCAGATCAACTAGCTGATGCTCCTCTTTCGGACACTCAAGTCCCCCTTGCTCAATTCCCCGATGAATATATCCAACAAATTGATTTTGGTCTGTCTCCATTTAAAATAAAGCTCTTCTTTGATGGATCCAAATGCCAGCAAGGGGGAGGTGCAGGTTTTGTGATGATTCCTCCTTGGGGTACGCCTATCCCAGTCGCACACAAGTTGAACTTTGAGTGCACCAATAATATGGCTGAATACGAAGCTCTTGTCTTAGGTCTTCAAAATGCCATTAATCTCGGCGCTCGTCATATTGACATCTTCGGTGATTCTGAACTCATCGTTAATCAAGTCACGGGCGTCTATCAATGCAAAAATGATATCCTTCAAAAATATCGTGATATCGTTCTCGTTCAACTCCAATCTTTTGATAAGTTCACTATCCAAGCTATTCCTCACACTGCAAATCGATTCGCAGATACAATGGCCTCATTAGCCTCACTTATCCCGCCTTTTACCGAAGACTCGCGTCTTTATGTGGCTGTGCAACGATTAGATCAACCATCTCATCTTGGGCAACTAACTTCAATCCATGCTGTCACAACCCATACTCAGGATGAGTGGTATCAACAAATTGTTGATTATCTATCTCATTCGGTGCTTCCTCCAGATCTGACTTCCAATGGTAGAAGGTCTTTTGTCCAACGCGCCAATCGCTATACTATTCTAGGCGGCCTTCTTTACAAACGCGGCTTTGATGGTATTTTGCTTCGATGCCTCAAAACCCATGAATCATCTAAAGCCATCCAGGAGGTCCATGACGGTATCTGTGGTGGACATTTTAGTGGTTTAGCTGTAGCTAAGCGCATTTTACGTTTGGGATATTATTGGCCTTCTCTTAATCAAGATTGTTGTGAGTACACTAAGAAATGCGTCAAGTGTCAGCAACATTCCAATCTCACACACATCCCTAGTCAAGCTTTGCAACCTGCGGCGGATTTGTGGCCTTTTTCGCAGTGGGGTCTTGATCTTATTGGTCTCATCAATCCCCGTTCTTCACAGCGTCATCATTCTATCATTACTGCCACTGAGTACTTTACTAAGTGGGTAGAAGCTATCCCTCTTTCTTCAACAAAGGCTAAACCCATAGTTGATTTCGTCTATCAACACATCATTTGTCGCTTTGGCATTCCACACAAGCTAATCACAGATAATGGTAAGTCTTTCAAGAACGCTGATTTGCAGAATCTCTACAACGCATTCAATATCAAGCTCAGTTTTTCTTCTCCATACTATCCTCAAGCTAATGGTCAGGCCGAAGCGTCCAATAAAACTTTGCGTAATATCCTCGCAAAGGTAACTAGTCGAGCTGGTAGGGATTGGCATTTACATATCCCTTTTGCTCTCTGGGCTTATCGGACTAGCATTAGTACTCCTACTGGTGCTACTCCTTTCTCTCTCGCCTACATGGAGTCGAGGTCTGTCCTTCCTTTGGAAGTCCAAATCCCCTCTCTCCGTGTTTCTCTCAGAGAATTTGTCTCCGATGAGGATTATCGTCAAAATTGTCTAAAGACAACTTGAATTATTAGATGAGCGGCATCTCAACGCTCTTGAGCATCATCGTCTATCTTGAGCGTGTCAAACGTGCTTATAACAAGCATTTGCAGCACCGTGACTTCAAAATTGGTGATCTTGTTCTTAAAGAAAATCAAAATGTCACTACACTCGAAAGAAGTCAACGTGGTAAGTTTGCTCCCAACTGGATGGGCCCGTACATTATCACTCATAAATATGGGTCTGGGGCTTATCGTTTATCTTCCATGGATGGTATACCTGAAGCGGAACCTCTTAATGCCTTGCATCTACGGCCCTTCTATTGTTAAAATCTATCTTACACAAATCTAGTCGCAAACACGATCTTCCATCCGTCCTATTAACCACCATCTACTTTCGTGGTGATTTGAAATTGTGTGGTTCTCCGCCTATTGCCTCGTTTACCTTAAATATGAGTATCGCGGCTCTACTCATTGCACGTTTCTTTTGGATATGTTCCTCCTCATGGTAGGAATACCTTAATCACCACTTCATCTGTCCCAAGTACTTATCTTAATCGGATCTACTCGGGGCATGAGTGCATGTTCTTCTTTGTTCTCCTCCCCTCCATCTGATCTATCTAGGTCTAAACTCAGCTTCTTCCAAGAAGAGTTTCAAAAAAAAAAAAAAAAAAAGATGCTATCCAAAAGATAGACTCCATCCTCAAGGACAAATATCCATACATTATCAAGTGAATCAAAAAGAAAATAGACCATGCCCTCAAGGATGGCTATTATCAAAAATCTAAAAATATAGACCATACCCTCGAAGGATGGCTATGATTAAAATTCAAAATACGCACCGCTCCTCAAGGACTACTGTTTCTCAAAGAAATATTCAAGGCTTCTTGTAATTAATCAGCCTTCCAGTTAGTTTATACACTTTTTAGCATCACTGAAAGACTTCCCGCATCGATCAGTCTTTCCATATCAAGCAAACTTCCCGCATTGATCAGTTTGCTTTTCTGCCAAAATCATGAAGCTGAGATTTAGGACCTTTTGTCAATCATATGGAGAATCCTGTTTTCCTACTATGGACATGTATTCTGTCCCTTGTAAGTTCCGACAAGATACTTACTTTTCTTTCCGTTTCTATCCTAGATCTGGTTTGCGACTAGTTAGTGTCAGGTTTATTTTAATCTTATATAGGGCCTTGTATGCTTGGTCTTTCGATTTCCTATCTGGATTTTATCTATGGTCGGTTGGAAGTCCGACTTATCATTTTTCTTCTTATCCGAGTATCTTCTCTTCTAAGTCAAGGTTGTTTCCATTTACATCTTTGGCTCTTGCAAAGAGTATTCCCCATTTCTTTGTCTTGCATCCAGTTAAATTGACATTTCACATGTTAATTCAATCAAAATTTATCTTCTATCTAAATTCATCTTATCTATCAAAACATCTATCTGTATTCATTTCTCATTAAAATTACATCCATACATCAAACACATCTATCTATCTATCCATCAAAATATTTAAAAATATGTACATCCAAGGTACATTACATCTATCTATATCTAAATCTAGCCATCAAAATGTACATCAAGGTACATTACATCTATCCATATCTAATCCATACATCAAACACATCTATCTATCTATCCATCAAAACATTTAAACACATGTACATCTAAGTTACATCACATCCATCTATCAAAGTTATATCCATATATCAATCTATCTAATCACATCTATTTCTATCATCTATCAGTCTATATCTATCCAACCACATCTATTTTATCCTCTATCAAGTCTATATCTATATCCATCTATCCATGTATATCAAAATTAAAAGCATGAGTACAATCATATGACAAATAACATGATGAATCTATATATACATGTGTGTCTGTACAAAAATGGGTGGCTTTCAATCAAGCCATCTATACAATGCCTTCCAATCGAGGCTACATCACTATACAGATACAAAATCTATCAAATCTCTATATAGTAAAATCTGAAGCGTGGAGGACACTATCTCCTCCACCCTCCTCTGCACCTGGCTGTCTCTCCTGGCCGCCGCCTATCGAGCTCGATGCACCTGCTGCTGGAGGTCTCGGCCCACCTCGATCTCTCCCAGTACTCCCTCCACCTGAGGCTCCGCTCGCTGTAGCCGTCGCTGCTCTCCTCCTCGCCCCGTACCGAGGCACATCTGGGGCATGCTGCGCTAGGGCATCCTCATAGTATCTCACCTCAGCGAGGAGAGACTGGTATGTGCTCAGGCTCACAGTACCCGGTGCTCGTAATGGTGCTGCTGGGGCTGCTGCCGCTGCTGGTGGTGCCCCTCCTAGGGTCGTGCCCTGTGTACCGGACTCTGATGTGGCACCGGTCTCTCCATATTTGGCCCTGAGGGCCTCCCTATGCCGAAGGTAGCGATCCCTCTGCTGGATCGCTATGTCTCGCTCCTGGCGAGCGGTGTCTCTCTCCACAATCAGGGCATCCCTCTCCTCTGTCAAAGCCCTGATCTCCTCCAGAGCTACCTGATGTGTCTGTGTAAGGGTGGCATGCTCTACCTCCAGGGCCTGGCCCAAAGATAAGCAGCTATGTCCTCCTCGTCAGCATCTATAGATGGCGGGAGATGTCGTGGAAGCTCTGTGTCGTACCATGCTGCGTAGCCCTCATCCACCCCCGCGTCATCATCACTGTCTGCGGAGGGTGGGGCCTCTCTCAATGGGTCTGCTGGGATCAAAACCGGCAAATCCGTCTCCCTGCTATCCCGCCTATATGGCGTGTAGGTGGTCGGCACTGTCTGTACTAGGCCGAACTGTCTCAGTATCCGCATGAACGGGACTCGCTCCCACATATCCGGCCTACGGCCCCTAACCACCCGGCTCCGTCTCAGTGCTACCAAGTGGGCATCCTGACCAGCCCATGTCGGAAATGCCCGATACGGCCTCCAGATAACCTGATCTGGTGTCAGCGTCCTGAAACGCTCAGAGTACCACTCGGCTGATCTACCTGTATCCCCTGCGGCCATGTCAGCCCGCCATCTCCGAAATCCATAATCAATCCCTCCCACTCCTGCTGGCATCCAAGGAAGCCCGGATGGCCTGATCACCGCTATGTGCTCATATGCCCAGCAATGGAGCACAAAACTGACGTCAATCCCTGTCCTCCGGCCAGTGGTGTACATCCATAGCTCATGATATATCTGAGCTATCAGGGCATCGCGAAGGCAAAAACTCGCACATGCATCTGCAGGATGTCGCAAACACGCTAATCAATTCTGATGGGAATCTCCCCCTCCTACAATCTGGGGCAAAGTAGAGATAGCCATCTGAATCAAGGCTATCCGCCTGCTCCGAGGGCTATCCTGCCTGTACTGAGAAGCGATCCGCACTGCCCCGATACTATCTCCGAGTCATCTGCCCTATCTCTGTATAACCGACCTAGGGCCCTCTGCTGCTGCTCCCGGGGTGTGATCTCAATCGGGTCCCCAGTGATCGGCAATCTCAGGATCCTGAATATATCCTCATGGGTGATAGTCATCTCACCCGTCCTGAACCAAAAAGTGCACGTGTGGCTGTCCCACCGCCGCACTAGTGCCCGCATGAGCTCCACATCTCGTGGCACTCGTCTATAATACCGGAAACCCCCGAGCCCGGCTAGCTCTAAATGCTGCCAGTCTGCATCTGTCACATCAGGGAGAATAGTCTCCAATAACTCAGGAATGGCATCCCTCATATGAAGAGCCTCTCGTGCCTGCATCCACGACATCAAAAACATAATTAGTCTCTTATTTCCCCAAATCACATCCTCCAAAACAATAACAAAAAAAAAAAATGAACATATATCAATCGGCGTCGATTTGGTAAAATCGACGTCGTTCATTTAAGTCGGCGCCGATTAATACCAATCGACGCCGATCTAACAGCAATCGACGCCGATTACAACAATCGGCGCCGACTGCCTGTCCGGACATAAACCGGACCCTGGCCTCCCATGCAAAGAAAATCAAACAAAAAAAAATCCATTAAGAACAATGGGTTCAAGAATGACCACTTACCCCAGGTCGTGTCCTCCTGCGCTTCTGACCGCTCCCAGAGGCTTCCATGATGCTCAAATCAAAAATCTGGCTTTCTCTGAATCAATCGTCACGTTGAAAATAAATCGTTTACGTTTTCGTTCGCATATTTATATGTGTTCGATTGATTGGTCGCGCCGATTTTTTTGGTCGACGCCGTTTGTTTTGATCGTCGCCGATTAGTTTGGTCGCCGCCGATTTTCCATATCTTTTTGCCACAGTGTTGATGCTTGGCTTATTGGTCTATCTGATCATTGTGATGTGCTGAATTTTGCCTTTTGACGCATCTTTTAGATATCCTTGTCTATTTCGGTTTTGTTCCCTTTGCGTGGGACATTCGTGCTTTTCACCGCCTAGGGTTCACGGGTCTCAGCAGGCACTAACGTCGCTGCTTTGCTTGCACTGCCGCCTCAGTTGTCCCTACCAATGTGTCTCTCTTTAGATGCTTTGACTATTTTGCGCTTCTCCTTACACTCATGGGTCTCAGTAGGCACTAACGCGTCTCATGAGGAGACCGCTAGTTTGCCTACTACCAATGTGCGTTCCTTAGGTTCTTTGCCTTTTTTTTTTTTTTTATTTTTTATTTTTATGCGTCATCAATGATCAGATCTACTCCAGACATCCGACTGGGGCATCCTGCATTTTTCATCTACCTTTTTCAAACTTGGGATCGTCTGTTCTATCATCCATCCCATCCCAAGTTTGAGGGGGATCACATCATCACAAATTCTTCCCTTCTTCCATCCCTTTGTTTTTGTCTCATAACCTTGCTTATCGCAAGTTACTTGACAAAAAGGGGCAAAATGTAGACACTTAAAATTGGTTACTCAATTTAGTGTCCCTCTCATCCATTTACTTGCTTAGGTAACCTGGGGCACGTTTTACGTCACCAACTATCCCCTTGGGATATTATCCAATTTGTGATTTAATCACTTACTCTAAATTTAATTCACCCCATCATATCTTACCCATGAGTGATTAAATATTAAATATTTAATTACGCTTCTTCCCATGCATCTTAATCACTTATCTACCCCAAATTTATCCTATCTATGTATCACATCTATTTTTCCTTCCTAAGCGGGACATTTCCCGTATTCGGGGTAATTCTTATCTTTCTTGAAATCGCTCATTTTGGCCATCTCGGGAGTCTATTCCGCGATCGGCGCCGACCCATATGGTCGGCGCCGATTTTCTAGGAGCGGCGCCGATTATAAAAGCAAGTCCAGAACTCAGTTCTAAGGACCGAAGAGAGAGCGAAAAAGCGAACAGATGAAAAAAGGAAGCACTTACGCATGAACAGAGAGCGAGAGAGACACAGGCTGTAAGAAAGAGAGATCTTTTAGCATCAAGGGTGTCAAGTAAGGGCAGATCCTGTCCGAATCAATCCCTGAGAGGAGCACCGTTACTCTGCCCACATCACGTCAACATCGCACACAACCATCTATCATCTGGTGACTCTGTTCCAGTATCTCGCCAACTTCGGCACATCCAGCAGACCACATTCACCTTCTAATTCCCGAATCTTATCGCACAGTCCCTGATTGATCGATCTGCCTTTAGTCGACGCCGATCTCACCTAGTCGACGCCGATTCGTCTCGATCGACGCCGACCCATCGGGCCGACGCCGATTCTACCCGACGCCGATTTCCTGCAGACGACAGTAAAAGGACACAGGTAACACAAATTCAGCATTATTTCATAGTTCCCTGTTTTCTGTATTTTCTGTCTGCTGTTTAGATTCTGTCTTATTACTGCAATCAGAAAATCTAGCTTTTTACTTACATCTTTTATCATGTATGCTTCTTTTCTTAATTGAAAACGTGGACTGACATCCGCCGAGGAAGCTTATCGCTTCCCGGACCCGCTTCTCGGGCAGTCCACCTAAATATCTCTTAACGCCGTCTTTTTCTGTCAAGCATCGGTGTCTTGCAGGTTACTCGGATCTATTGTGCGAATTGCTCGTGTGCGCCCGTCTTATCTACATCGGCTTCCTCATTCGTCTACATCTTCGGATCTTATCCATCAGGTATCGATTTTATTGGAGTTTTTCAGGGTTTTTGTGTTTAGTTTGGTGCATTAACTTGGACAGGTAACAAGCGCGAAATCCTTGATCTACACCGGTTTTCCAAGACCCATTGAGAAAGGATTTGCAGAAGCCGGCCATAATCCGTTGAATCTTCCAATGATCTTAATTGAGACAAGGATTGGAGATGGGCGGGCAGTAGTAGGTTATCCGGACTTAGCTATAACATTTCCTTTGCTAAATCTACATATGTACGCTTGAAGTTGAGCGATCACCGGGAGATGTTTGCCACACAACATCCTTGAAAGAACCAAATTCGGAAGCGGCAACTTTCGTGGGCTCCTCGCCACTGTCTACTCGCCGTGAGTGGCACTGCCCCTGTGAAAACCCCACATTTGGGCCGTCCAATCAATACCTCCTTACTATCGATGACAAGAGGAGCCACTAGAGTTGGGGTTTCGTGACTCTTGACCGAGGCACAACAATCCTTGAGCCTTGAATGATTTACGTACTCTATCTGCTTTCGCTCTCTGCTCATGGATAAAAGGTCTCGAATGGAACTCCACTCCCCACTTGTCACTGTGGCATTCTCATCTCCTCTCTTTGTTCGGAGCTCTCCTTGCCCAAAACACTTGCCTCCTTTAAAAAACCTCCGCCACCGTCTCTAAGCTTTTGCCATCAGTAATCGATGGCGATGCCATTCCTGCGTCGAAGCCATCATTGCCGCCCTTAGGGTTTCACCTATTCGCAACCTCCATCCTTTCTACAAATAACGGTTAATAAGATTTGAATTCTAATATGTCTTGATCGTTGCCGCAGTATGAAAATCCCTACTTTTTATTCGATTTTTAACTTTTATGATAGTACATTGCGAATCACATTTTTATGCGTTTTAATAACATATGTTGAGAAAACATGGTATATGCTCTGCGTAGGTGTCTAAAGTACCTTACATTGAGATGTCACCCCTTCCTTTGTCACATGATTGACCTGAAATGAGATGTGCTTCATATATGCTTCGCCGCAAGAAATCAAAGCTTTTATTTTCTCCCCCCTGACATTTTCCCCTCCCTTAAAACCATTCTTCACTGCACATCCTGCTTCACCTATTTTTCACTTCCTTCAATTTAACTTTTCCAATGCATCTCCTTCTGGCGTTTCCATCGCACACTTCACGTGTGATTACTAGTCATAACCTAAACTATACATACATTTGTGATTACAATAATGTAGTCACCCTTATTATCTTTGACCTATTTAATTTTTTTTACATTGTTTAATTAAGAAGTTATTTTAAATGGAGTGTTTACGTAGGGATTTGGTATCATATTCCTTCATCTTAAAGCATATTCCTTCATGTTAGAGTTGAAATGGACATATATAGAGAGGATTTAAAATCATATAATCTTAAGTAGTCTAAACATTAAAACATCAATTCAATTGATCTATTTTCCCCCATCAAGAGGGGTTTTCCGCTACGGATGGCTCATGTCGCTTTGTTAGTCCGTCTTCTTCCCATTTCGAACATGCACATGGTTCACCTACCAAAGTGTAACCAACAATGCTTCACTTCACTATTCTCTTAGCTCTTTTTCTTGATTAAAAACATTGATTCCATATGAGATATATTAGCTAAACTAGGAGTTTTCTTGTTGGAAACATCAATTTTGATATAGATGCTAAGTTACCTAAAGAGAATAAAGAGCATGAAGTCTCACTACTAGCCCAAAATGATAGTAAAAGAAAAGTTACGAAGAAATAACATGCGGATGTAAAACAATATGGAGTGGATGAGTATTAACTTGTAAGAATGACCAAACAAGAATGAAGAAATAAAAAGGTAGAGAGAAAAAATCAAGGCAACTATATGGACAAAGCAACTCGGGTAAAAGAGAGAACACTATTTCAAAAATTCAATCCCACTAGTGACCTCAAACAAAATTCATGTATATGAGTGAAAATAAAATTGATGGTGAAAATATTTAGAACTTAGTTAAGGACTAGTTCAAAGCATCTTAGGCAAGTGACTCTTTGGTGGACAACTCGTAAAGAACATTAGACCACTAGAATATGTGTTCTTATACTTTCGAGTTAGTGGAGACAAAATAACACTACATCGAGAGGGCCCAACTTACAAAAAAATTCAAATCAATTTTACAGAGATCTTGAAGTTACCTCCTTAACTACACAATTTAAAAAGAAGAGATCAACATAACTTACTTTAATCAAGATCAATAATAAATAATTCAACGTTAAGAAAAATTACAAACAACACAAACATAAGTTACTATTGAACTGCCCATTATATTACCAAAAATATAAGAGAGTTACATTAGCAGGGGCGACTCAGAGAACTCACGGTCCCACAAAAACACCATGTAGGCAACAGAAAACGCCCAAAGGGCAAACAAAAGCACAAGAATTACATAAGAAATAAGAGCACTAGGCACAAGCCGCCGCTCCGAGAGGAGGGGGAGGATCATCCCGGGGAGGGATGTACACTCCACTAGACAATTCCACTGAAGGAGGGTCCACCTGCCAACCATCTTGATCGGGTATATGCATTTATAAAAGAATATCATCCCCGAACCGCAGGAGTGCCCGATCCCACACATAAATTTCGACAACATCATTTAAAAATTATTTATATACAAAAACAACTTTGATAGTATCTTTTTGGTCCTATAAATACTATCTCATGAAGGTTGTTAAAATCATTCATTCCCATACCATTATTTTAAACAATTTACTCGAAAGCATTTATAACAACGCGTACGGAAGAGAAAACACATTAAAAAAACAAATCTAGTAAATCAAACAGAGTGCACCATAGCAGGCAAACAGAGTGCACCGCAAGAGAGTAAAATTTACTAGGAAAGCAAGACATTGAAGATGAATTTCTTATGGCTCGAGGCAATGCTGCCACTAGGCATTATTGCAGGCATGCTTTCTATCATGGGCGGCAGCCAATATTTCATCCACAAAGCTGCATATGGCAGGGTAACCTATTTCTACGCTTTTTTCTTTTTATTGTAAAACCTTAGCAGCCCTTGTTTTGATCTGGTAAATTAAATCCAATTTCGGTTGTTTCAGCCGAAGCATGTACGAAGCGATAGATTCGATGTGTCCATGGAGAGGAGAGACAAGCGCCTGCTCGAACAAGTTGCAGCAATGAGACAATCTATGGGAAATTAGGTATCTTCAATCAGACCCTCTCATATATTTATAATATATATATATTTTTTCAGTCTGGATCCTGATAATGCATGAAGTTTTGGGTGCACTGGTATTGATAATTGGGTGGTTTGGTTTGACCTAAATATGGTTTGGGGTTTCGGCTTTTTTAGTGGCATCTGGTTTATACAAAATTTTGGTATAGACAGAAACACATAATTATGTTTTTGTGCAATGCGGGAGTAAGCCTGGACAACTTTATTAAGGTTTGTATACACAGGCCACATTTGAATCTTTCCCATAATCGCTATACCAAAATCTCGCCACATGTGCAATGGAGTTATGTGCTGCCGTATTTTGGTGCAGGACTTGAAACTGTATCACACTCATGAGAGCGTCGCTCATTACCATTATACCACAACCCTCTTAAGTGAAAAACATTTTCCTTCTTTGTAAGACCAGCATTTTAAAAATATTTTTAGTTAATTGAAAAACACTCATATCTGCTCGCATTGGGAATCTGTCAAATTCAGAATATAATAGGGACTTGTGCCAGTTCATGTGATACTATGCCCATGTGGGCTTGGACCCTGGTTTACCATTGTCATCATACCACTACCTTGTTCTTTGCCATACCACTAGACCATGGCCTGTTGGAATTTGTAAGAAGGATATTGTTTTTCACAGTCACCAGCAACCTGGTGTTCAGGGATGACGACCCTGTCTCTGTTTTTGATGAGCACATTTATGGGTGACTATATTTGATCGCATTACAGCTGTATCCTTATTCATTTACTCTTGCACCCTATTTTTGAAATAGTGTACTCATCCCCATATTTCATTTGGGAATGGTCTGCCACTCCTAATATCCTATTTTGAAATGACGGCCCTGTCCCTGTATTTTATTTCAAAATGACGTCCCTGTAGCCTATTTCAAATGATGTCACCATACCCAGTTCCCATGTTATCATAATAATATTGTCATTTCAGATTATTGGACTTATGACAATGTTAGAGAAGTCCCAATTGATAAAACCCATGCTTCATTCAAAGTGAGAAGCTCAAACTTCTGAGAAGCAGTTTGACTTTGAAATTGCACTGTTAATCTCTTTATAACCTGCAATATGTAAGGCAAATAAAAGAACATAAGTTTTGTATGCTGGTATATTATGTAGCAGTAATTTAAAGCACTTACCCACACAATGTCCTGGGTTAGATTCCCAGCAGGCTTATGCTTCCCGTGATAATGTGTCTGTAAACTTTTAGCTGTAGATTTGGACTAAAATACATTCATGGTGATAAATAAAAATTACACTGTGATTCTCCTCAACCGCTCGGGCATCTGAGCTACCGACAATTTTGTATAACCCCTTCTTACTAACACCAATTGCAATCCCCATGTTATTGTAACTATATTTCACCATGCAGTTGTTACCATGAAAATTCACTGAAAGATCAGTTTTCTTTGCTATTTCACTAATTGATAGAAGATCCTTGTTCATGTCAGGGACAAATTGTTCACATATTTGAAAGTATAGCTGACAATATTGTTCATTGTGACATACACATCTCCATGCTCTTCAACATAGTGAGGCTATCTCATCTAATTGTTATATATATTAGATACTATACAACATTGTTATTATACTGTTACCTTAGTATTAGCTAATTGTTAATTTGTTCCCTGTGATGTAGTATTTGCATGGTCATAAATACATGCCATTGTAATAAAATAGAGATGGCCGATGGTTTAATCATATATGGTTCAGAGCCGACTTTGAGGTGTGAACATCTGGGTATGGAGCATGTCTCAGAAAACTTAAACGGATTTTGTTTCCTAAAGATTTTCAAGAAAACTTGATGATATTGCAGCGATGGGACTTTATTTATGACGAGCCATATTCATGTTGGTATCCAGTTTCAGCATGAGAGAATTGTTGCATGTTCCTGAGAGAAGATACAGCATGCGGGAGAAGATTGGACGAGATTAGAGTTGATGTTGTATTGGACAGCTTCTGGGTAGCTTCAAAATTACATGGTTTTGCATTTGTTGAATTTGAGGTTTGCAATGGTGCAAATGATCTCTAACATGGTTTGAATGGGGTGCATTATTTTGGATGGTCGAAATTGGAACATGCAGCCACATGGGGGGCGGGTATGTTGCATGTGCCTGGAATGAGGAATATGACCCTGTTGTTCATAATGAGGCACTCGACGTCCTTCCACATGATAGTTCCGCAATGCATGAAGTGGATTTGGATGTAACAGATTGGGACCTTCAGGCTTTAACTGTTGATGAACTGGGAAATTGTGATATGTATCTACAAAACATAAAGCAGAACCCAAATGGGAGATTTGTTGTTTTATGTGGTGGTGATGATTACATAAATAGACATAACTTGTATGCAGGAGTAGATCTATGCTTGAGTTTGTTTGGGTTGCAAATGTGGAATACACAGGTTGGTAATATGTTGGCGGGCACATTTTTAACAAGAAGCTTTTGGAACTGGAGACATGGCTGTTGCAAGATGACACTGTGCATACGATTGGTGTGTTTGGCATGAGTGGCGTGGGAAAGATGAATGTGCTCCAGCAATTTAACAGTGGAAAAGGTGGGTGATTAAATGATTGGTGAGATTTGAACTTTTACCTTGCTTGGTGTCATGTATGGAAGATTTGTTCAGCTACATCTGTATTGTCCCCTTTTGGGGGGCTCCCGGAAATAGCTAGGGCTGAAAGTGAGATGACTGAAATGAATTTTTCAAATGGCCGTAATCATATTTCAGAGGGCTGGAAAAGACTAAAAATGCACACTGAAACCTGCAATTTTTCCCTTCCTAGGGCAGCGACCTGTTTTGGGAACTCCCACTCACTTTTGTATAGCAAATACTTGCTGACAATACACCCAATCAAGCTCAAAATTCTGATTAATCACCAAAAATCAAAATATGAAGGAAAACCATAGTTACTAGGAGACGGGTACGGGTACGTGGAGATGGGTATGGGTATTGGTACAACATTTTTAGAAAAGTGGGAGATGGGTATGGGGAGACGGCAATATATATATGAAATAACTAGAAAAATACTATTGTACATTATTAATTTATTTAGATTCAGAATGCACTGAAATTTAAAAATAACTATACTTTTTGAAGTAAGGAAATCAAATGTCGACAAAAGATGAGTAATTCTATTGATATTTGATATCTCACATATTGTGGGAAGAGTACATTGTAACAGAAAAATGCAAACAATCCGTGTGCATGCGTGTGTGTGGGTGGAGACAGAGGAGACGTTAACAAAGGTTCCCGCATACGGGAGACTTCTCCGTCGCGCTCCCGTACCGGTCACGCGCGTCCCAAGTGGTGGGGGACGCGTCTCCCTGCAATAGTGAGGAAAACTGATTTGTAGTGCCTTAGACATGAAGATATGAGTTTTCTATAAACCCTTTGTCTGCAGAAGTAGAAATAAATAAATTATACCAGCTGATACAAATGCCCAAAATTCAGTAGAAATAAAGATCCCAGCCTTAGAAAATATGGAGGTTACAACCATGAACTCAGAATTCCAAAATTACTTCAGCAAGTACCAAAACCCTCCATGAGGCAAGTCGCCTAGGGCAGAAAATGCATGGAAATAACACAAAAATACCTGAAAATCAGTGATCTTTCTCCAGTGACTCTATGAGATCACCCCAATTGGATTGAGGGTTTTCGTCCTCAGATCCGGATACTAAAGAGGGTTTTCGTCCTCAACAGTTACTCTCAAGGGTTTTCGTCCTCAAGGGTTTACAAGTAGCAATTGCTCTTGTCATAAGAAAATTTAGCAAATATCTGGATGCCCCAAATGAACCCCTCTGATCGTTCTTTATAGCTTTCTCCATGTGGGGCGACCCATGTGGTAGGTGGGCTTTATTAAAATATAAAGTCACCACCTTTTTACATTTTAACTTTCTAATAAATGTTATGACTTAAAAGTCACTTTTACAACTTTAATACAAAGCTAAATAAAGTAACTTAAAAACATAACGATAAAGTACCTCCTTGCAACTTTCCTAAGCCCATGGGAAGTAAAATGGGCCTAAGGTCTTCACCATTGGCTAGGTTCAAAAGGGGGGCATCACAGTCCTCCCCTCCCAAATTTGTTTGCCCACAAGCAACTGCAGATTCTGGATGCTCCAAAATCGCTGCTCCTTCCCACATAGCATCTTCAACTGATAGATCCTTCCATTGCACCAGATATTCCCTGATACTCCTATTCCTTAGTTTCCTTTCTCTGAAGTCCATGATGGCCTAAGGGACCAATATCAACTTACCCTCATCATCTAAAGGAGGTAATTCAGCTGAAGGGACTATGTGCTGATCCAGTGCCTTTTAAGGCATGATACATGAAATACATTGTGAATCCTGCTGCTGGCTGGTAATTCCAGCTCATATGCCACCTTCCCAACCTCCTTGTCACCATGTATGGGCCATAAAAGCGAGGTTTGAGCTTCTCAGCTCCATTCTTCTTCAAAGAGGACTGCCTATAGGGCTGTAATCAGAGAAAAACCATGTCTCCCACCTCAAAACTTCTCTCGGTTTGATGCTGATCTGCATACAACTTCTGCTGATTTTGTGCTTTGCCGGAGATTTTCCTTGAGTATTCCCAAGATATCTTGGCTTTGTTGGACCAAATCTTGAGCCTTAGGCACCCTATTATCCGTTAGAACCAAGTCAACAAAGGAGAGAGGGTCATGACCATACAAGGCCTTGAAAGGTGACATCCCAATGGACATGTGATATGTGTTGTTGTAGCAATGCTCACCCATGTACAGCCATTTAACCCAAGCTGATTGCTGCCCTGTTGTATAATTCCTCAAGTATCCTTCGAGCCATTTACTGACAATTTCTGTTTGCCCATCTGTTTGAGGATGATAGCTAGTACTTGGGGTCAATTCGGTGCCTATTAAGTGAAAGATCTCTTTCCAAAACTTACTCATAAATCTGCTGTCCCTATCACTCACAGTATTCTTAGGCAGCCCATGAAGCCTAAAGACTTCTTTAAAAATATATCAGCAACCATTGGAGCATCAAACTCAGCCACGAGAGGGAAAAAATGGGCATATTTAGTAAGTCAATCAACCACCACATAGATGCAACTCTTACCTTGACTTTTGGGAAGACCGGTGATAAAGTCCATGGAGAGGCTCTCCCACTTTTGATCCAAAATAGGCAAGGGCTGCAATAGTCCCGCTTGAAATTCTTGTTCAACCTTGTTCTTTTGGCATGATAGACATTCCCTAATATGCTGAAGTACTTCACCTTTGAGGCCCTTCCAAAAGAATCAATCCCTTACTTGTTTGTAAGTTTTGAAGTAACCGGATGGCTTGCCATCCGTTTGAGGCGAATCATGTACAGCTCTTAGAATTCTCTTCTTAACCTTAGAAATAGGTGTCAAAATATTCTTAGGACCCTATTCTTGTACAAAATTAGTCCATCAATCACCTTATATCTTTCATCAACAATCTTCCCTTCAATTATGGCTGAAAGAGTCTCATCTTTGGCATATTCAGCTGTGATGTCAGCCTTCCAATCTGCTGTAATCTCTGTCATTGAACATAAAGTAGGCATTCTAGATAATGCATCAACAACTATATTGTTCTTCCCTTTGACATATTCAATTCAAAGTTATAAGCTTGAATTTTGCTTACCCATTTTGTTGTCGATCATTCAAATCTTTTTGCCCCAAAAAGAATTTAAGACTATTGTGGTCAGTTTTCACCACAAATCTACCACATACCAAATATTGCCTGAATTTGGCCAAAGCATGCATAATGGCCAACATTTCTTTATCATAGACAGAGAAACCTTTTTCAACATCCTTCAGCTTCTGGCTTTCAAATGCAATTGGGTGTCCCTTTTGCATCAACACAACACCTATCCCTTCTCCACAAGCATCACATGCTGATACAAAAGGCATAGAAAATCTGGAACTGCTAGTACAGGGCATGGACGCATTACCTTTTCAATTTCTCAAAGGTGGATAGAGCTGCTTCGGACCAGCTGAAAGCTCCTTTCTTCGCTAGATTAGTCAAGGGGCAGCAGTTGGAAAAACCCTTGACAAATCTTCTATAATAGCTGCATAGTCCCAAAATCCTCTCAATTGTGACATGGTGGTAGGTGGTGGGCAATCCAATATAGCTTGGATCTTTTGTTGATCCACTTGAACTCCTTGGGCATTGATAACATGGCCCAAATACAATAATTCGTTCATACCGAACTCACATTTGGATTCCTTTGCAAAGAATGACTGCTGCTCCAAAATTTCCAGCACTTTATCCAAATGCTTGAGGTGTTCCTCCCATGATTTGCTATACACAAAAGGATGTCATCAAAGAACACAAGAACAAACTTCCTCAAATGTTGACTAAACACATGATTCATACAAGATTGGAATGTAGCCGGTGCATTAGTCAAACCAAAGGGCATAATCAAAACTCAAAATGCCCAAAATGACATCTAAAGGCAGTCTTAACACACATCCTCTTTCCTTACCCGGATTTGATGATACCCAAATCTCAAATCTATTTTGGAGAAATAGATAGCCCCATGCAATTCATCAATCAACTCATCAATCCTAGGTATGGGATACCTATTCTTGATAGTCCTTTTTCAGAAGCCGGTAATCTATGCACATCCACAAGGTCCCATCTTTTTTCTTTACTAACACCATTGATGAAGCAAAAGGGCTCGAGCTAGGCCTTATGTGTCCCATCTCCAAGAGTTCTTTGATGGCCTTCTCGATCTCTTCCTTATATGCTCTCGGATGTCAGTAAGGAGTTGTGATCACGCTTTAGTTTCCAGCTCTAACTCAATGGTGTGCTCAAATCCTCTATCTAGTGGAAGACCATGAGGAAGACTGCTAAAAACCTTTGCATGCTTGTCAAGGATGGGCTGAATATCCTTGTGATACTACTGCTGCTCTGAAATCTGATCTGTAGAAGTAACAAGACATTCCGCTGCCCATGCAACCTGCCCTCTATGGAAAGCTCTTTCCATTCTTTTTGATGTCACTACCAGTGGTGCTCCATTGGCCATCCCACACAACACTACTTCTCTCCCTGCAGATCTGAATTTTAGCTCCATCGTTTGGTAGTTTTGGGTAAACTCACCAAGCGAATGTAACCATTGTACTCCCAAGACTATATTGTTTCTCCAATGCCAATCACATAGAAGTCATCTTCTACTTTGTGTGTTCCCAAAGCATCTTCAACTGCTGTATTTTCTTTGTACAAGGGATGGTGAAGCCATCCACCACTGTCACATTAAAACCCTTGAAATCTACTGCTGGTAATCCCAATCTAGTGACTAAATCTGCATCAATGAAGTTGTGGGTTGCCCCACTATCAATCAAAACAGCAACCTTTTTACCTTGGAGTTCACCTCTTACCCTAAATGGGTGGTATTTAGGAGCTCCGGACAGTGTGGCAAGTGTACCATCTGTATGATCAGCTTCCTCTTCTTTCTCTTTTCTTCATTTTCCAGTGATTCCTCTCCTTCTTCTTGCTCTTCTTCTTCATCATCATCCGACACTACCTCAATGTAGTGGACTTGCCCTTTCCCAAGGCAGCGGTGACCCGGTGTCCAAGGATCTTTGCAAGTGAAGCAAAGATTTTTCCTTCTTAGCTCATTGCGAGTCTCTCCTCTTTATTCACTCTTGGTGGTTCTCTTGGTGGCACATTCCTCTGCTGAAATGGCCTTCTTTGTGGATCAAAGGGGGTTGTCCTTACTTGCCCTGTGTGGGTGGAACTCTAGGCTGACCCCAAGATGTTCCTCTTTGCTGTCCAAAGGGCAGATTTTTATTCTTTGGGACAGCTGATTCAAGATCAAAGGCCTTACTGATGGCCTCTTGGAGAGAAGAAGGGCTGAAAGCCTTGACTAAGCCCTTAAGTGGATCCACCAAGCCTTCAACAAAAAGAACTATGAGTCTCCTTTCGGAAACATCCAATACCATTACCGAAACCTTCTGAAATTCTGCCACAAAATCCTCTACAGAAGTGAGTTGTTTCAGCTGTGCCAACTCTCTAAAATGCAGCTCCGGATCAGATCTATCAAACCTTTCAATAAGCCTTCTGCTGAACTCATCATATGTGGTGATGAGATTATGACCTTGGGTGATTAACCCATGGTACCACCACTCATGTGCCGCACCCTCAAGGTGTAATGTAGCAAATTTAATTGCCTCATCTTCCATCATGGGTCGGAGAGATAGATAGGTGTCTACCTTTTGAATCCATGCCTAGCTGTCCCTGAAGTAGATCCATTGAAAGATGAGAGTGTGAGCTTCCCCAAAACTTGTTGAAGATCTCCTTGTTTATTCCTAGGCCTAGGATCAGCCATAGGTCCTTTCTTCTTCAGCTGCATGAAACTTGTGAGATTCATTTCCTGCTTGATCTCTGGAGGAAGTGTCCTATACTCCGCATAACTTTCAGCAATGTCATCCATAACTGAAGGGGCCTTTTCTACCTCTGGAATGATTTCTTCTCTCTGCAGAAAGCTAGGTAGGAAAGGTCTAGCTACCTATCCCTTTCCCCGTGAGGGGAGAGGTTTATCATTGGCTCTTGACGAGCTGCCCTCACCATTGTTATTTTTAGAAGTATTTGCTCCTTGCATGGTACGAAGCATTTCAGCCATCATATTCATCATCCTATCTTGATTCTCAACCATCCTTTCAAATTTCTCCTCAATCTCATCTTGGTTCCCCATATCCCTTTGATCTCTTCTTCTCTTGGCTGTACTGGTTCTTTTCTCCACTCTCTTTGGTAATACCTCCACTCCCTATCACTGCCTTGCATGTGCTACAATTAATCCCACAACCGACCAGAAAATTCGCTCACATACCACTCGTGATGTCCCCTTTTGGGGGCTCTCTTTTCAACAGCTAGGGCTGAAAGTGAGATGGCTAAAATCAATTTTTCAGATGGCCGTAATCATATTTATAGGGCCGGAAAAGACTGAAAATGCACACTCAAACCTGCAATTTTTCCTTTCCTAGGGCAGCGACCTGTTTTGGGAGCTCCTACTCACTTTTGTATCACAAATACTTGTTGACAATACACCCAATCAAGCTCAAAATTCTGATTAATCACCAACAATCAAAATATGAAGGAAAATTGATTTTTAGTGCCCTAGAAATGAAGATATGAATTTTCTATAAACCCTTTGTCTGCAAAATTTATGAATCACTTCAAAAATTCATAGCTTTGCCTAGGAAGCTTCAAAAATCACCAAACTTGGGATCTTGGGGTTTAAAAATATGACGAATGCAAATATTAAATCAGCTTGCACAAACATCCACCCACAACATGCCAAACCTGCCTTACAAGCAATTCGCCCCTCTTGGAAATGCCTTAGAAACCATGAAAGATCACTCCAAATATATTCAAACTCAACAATCAATTGGTGAAGGGATTATAATTTTTGGAAGCCTAGAGATACTAGAATGAATTTCCTTCAAACCCTAGTTGCTGCAAAAATAAATAAATTATACCAGCTGATACGAATGCCCAAAATTCAGTAGAAATAGAGATCGCAACCTTTAGAAAATATGGAGGTTACAACCATGAACTCAGAATTCCAAAATTACTTCAGCAAGAACCAAAACCCTCGATGAGGCAAGTCAGCTAGGGTAGAAAATGCATGGAAATGATGCAAAAATATCTGAGAATTAGTGATCTTTCTCTAGTGAACTCTCAGAGATCACCCCAATTGGATTGAGGGTTTTGTCCTCGGATCTGGATACTAAAGAGGGTTTTTGTCCTCGTTAGTTACTCTCGAAGGGTCTTCGTCCTTAAGGGTCTATGTTACCAGGGTTCGCACCCCACCCTTCAAGCATTCTTGGATATGTACAGTACGGATACGTCCCTGTACATTATTAATACGTCCCAGTATGTCAGGTACTTATCGGGTGCTTTTGTTTTCCCGGGGCGTACCAGGGGCGTATCAATACCGTTGGGTGGTGGGGGCTCTAAGTTTGTTTTATTTTGACTCAAACAAACTTCAATTTTATTGAGGACTAGACTAGGAGGGCATGGCAACCACAAGGAAACTTGGAGATTGTTTAAAATCCCTCTAGTTTATTGAAGAGAAAATATTCAAAGGATATCAAGAATGTTTGAGGTAATTATTTGGGATCATTGCAATTGGCCAAGGAAAGAAGCTATTCATAGAAATTTGGACATATATCTGAGCCTCCGTACAAGTTATTTATGAGATCAAATCTCAGGTGATCTTCAATACTAATAGAAAAATTTTGAACCACAAATTGCATAGCATAAAGTTTCAAAGAGCATCCTTTCTTAGAAACTATTAAGGCACAACATTGACTCCTTCCCAATTCCTTAAGGAGGATTAGAAGGTGATTTTGGATACTATGAATGCAAGAACCAACCATTGGACTAACCTCTTTAGTTATCATTGGCAGGTTAGAGTCAACCTAATTAAATAGGTCCTTCAGGAGCTCCCTATATACATCTTTTATGGCCACCATCGCAACACAAAAATTAATCTCAAAGGAAATGGATGAAACACAAAGGAATATAATATTCATATATCATAGAAAATGTAAAATCTTAAGTATATTGAATGTTTTGAACATTGATCGTACTATATTTTTCAAGTTTTGTATTTCTTATGGACTAAAAAATGAGTAAAATAAGATATATATATATGTGTGTGTGTGTGCGGACGTAACGTACTCCAAGGGCCTTTTTCAAATTGACGTATACGCGTATCGAACCCGTGCCCGTATCCCGACAACATAGTCAAGGGTTTACAAGTAGCAATTGCTCTTGTCATAAGAAAATTTGGCAAATGTTTGGATGCCCAAATGAGCCCCTCTGCTCGAGTTTTATAGCTTTCTCCATGTGGGGCTAATGACGCATGTAGTAGGTGAGCTTTATGAAAATATAAAGTCACCACCTTTTACATTTGAACTTTATAATTAATTGTTATGACTTCAAAGTCATTTTTACAACTTTATTACAATGCTAAAATAAAGTAACTTAAAAACATAACGATAAAGTACTTCCCTTGCAACCTTCCTAAGCCCACAGGGAAGTAAAATGGGCCCGAGGTCTCCGCCCTTGGCTAGGTTTGAAAGGGGGCATCACTGTGTCTTAATCTAGTATTTCGCCAAGATGCTAATAGTTAAATTTAATATGGTTATATTAAGTGGTAGGCTTCCAATCCATGTATAAACAAAAAAATTGTGTTCTTGTTTTATGAAGGGGAAATCTTAAAGTTGTATTAACTTTTTCAAACTGTTTGTCATAGGTGTTAATCTTAGTAGCTTGACAACTATTTGTCCTCACCCGAATATAAAGAGCATTAGTTATGGGTAGTTTGACAGGTTGTTAGTTACGCCTAGAATTTAGAAAAATAGTTGTTAGGATAAAAACAATAGTTATTTAATATTGACTCCTTTTAAGTGACACCTCATAACCAATGTTGTTAATGGTTATTGAGTTGTCTTAATCTCACCCGCTCATTTGTATTAATCTCGGCCGTTGATTTTCAACGAGAGTAGTATATAAAGGGGGTCATTGGGTCATTTGTAACAAGTTTTTAGAGAAACTTGTAGTGTTAGCAAGTAGTCTTGCGGTGTTAAGGGGTGCAAAGTGATAGCGTTGGAGATAGCAAAGGAGGAATATTAGCAGGAGGATTAGGAGATTGTCGAGCTCTCCAAAGAAGAGGCAAGCAATATTTGTATCTCTTGATTTGTTTGAAGTTTAATATATTTCTCATCTGTAGTACTGGTTTTCCCTACGGGGTTTTTCCAAGGACAATTGTTCGAAAATATTGTGTTCACCTTGTTGGGTATTTTTTATGTGTTTGTATTTGTGAAGTTACAGTTGTGTTATTTTCCAATATTTGTTGATCAAATAATCTTACAAGATAGGAGGTTAATAATCAATAACTGTAATAGATTTTTCACATGGTATCAGAGCTAAGTTCGGGTAGAAGAGATTTACCCTAGGTGAAAGAAAGTGAGGGTTTATAAAACCCAGTTTAACCTCTTCAAAATTATTATTATTATTTTCTTTTAAGATGGCCTCAGCAGGTTTAAGAGATCAGGACAGATTGGATGGAGCCTCGAATTTTGGTGTTTGGAAAGCCAGAATTTCTCTATTGCTGGAAGAGAATGGTATCAAGGAATATGTGACCACTGTTGTACCTGTACCTACAGATGCAACACAACTCTTAGCATATAAGAAGGAAGATGCCAAGGCGAGGAGGTTGATTCTTGACGGTGTCAAGGATCATATTGTTCGCATATTACAGAGAGTTAGATACAAAGAAAGACGATGTGGGATGCCATTATGAATCTGTACAGAATGCTACCACTAACCGGAAGTTGATTCTCAGAGAAAAGTTGAGGAATACCCGGATGAATAAGGGAGAAGACGTCACAAGTTACCTCACCAGACTTAGACTTGTCAAGGATGAATTGGCAGTGATTGAGACAAACCAAATGATGACGAGCTAGTGAGAATAGCCCTAAATGGGTTTACTAAGCAGTGGGATGTCTTTGTTCAAGTCATCAATGGACGAGACACCTTACCGAGTTGGGATCGACTATGGAGTGATTTCACTCAGGAGGAGCTTAGACTAAGTCTTGTCAATGGAGCCAACAATAAGAGTTAGAAAAGTGAGGTGGAACAGGAAAATGTTGCCCTAGCGGGTAAAGGGAAAGCAAAGAAGGGGTCTAGTAAAGGATCAAATTCACAAGGTGAAAAGAAGAAGAAAGATTCTTCGAAGATCAAGTGCTATGGTTGTCACGAGTTTGGCCACTATGTCAGCGATTGCCCAGAAAGGAAGAAGAATGAAAAGAAAGGCAAGAAGCAAGTCATGCGGCTTCAAAGAAGTGTAGATGAGCTCTCTAAAGTAGAATGGAAGATGAGTTTGCACTCATAGCATGTATGGTTAGCTCAACCTCATAGAGTGTTTGGTACATAGATAGTGGGGCGTCATATCATATGACAGGAGTTAGAGAATACTTCTCCAGTTATAAGGAAGAGAGCACCAGAATCCAGATCTCTATGGGGAACATGTCCAAACTCAACTCACTTGGGAAAGGGACTGCCTGGGCCAGAGGGAGAGTGGTAAGATGATTCCCCTTCATGATGTGTCGCATGTTCCAGGCTTAGGGATGAATTTGATTTCTCAGTATCGTCCTTCAGACAAAGGGTACAATGTACTCTTTAGAGGGGCACATGTGTTGTTCAAGCACAAGGATTGAAATCACCCATAGCTATTGGAGTTAGGAGCGGTCGGCTTTATAGGCTGCGCTTTGATATTCCTAAGGCACTCATGAGCAACAAAGTAATCTTAGAGATCAGTGAGAGCTATGGCATAGAAGGATGGGCCATATCCACCATATCCATCATGGAGCCCTTAAATTACTTCATGAGACAAAGGCGACAGTGTTCCCGAGGTGAGCACAAAGCACGATGATGTAAGGGATGCGTGTTGGGAAGTTTGCTAAAGCATCTTTTCCAGGAGTGACACTAGATCCAAGGGCGTTTTGATCTAGTACATTCAGATGTATGTGGACTAATGTCGACGAAGTCTCTTAGAGGGTATGAGTACTTTGTTACTTTTATTGATGATTTCTCCAGAAGACATGGATATACTTCTTGAAGTCCAAGGATGAGGTTTTCACTGCTTCCAAGAGTTCAAAGCTCTTGTGGAGAATTCGACAGGAAGGAAGATAAAAGTTCTTCGGTCGACAATGAGTTCTATACTGAGAAAGGAATCAAGAGACAAGTGGACTGCTTCCTTACAATCTGCAATGAATGGAGTTGCTGAGAGGAAGAATCGGTCTATAACGGAGGCATCAAGGGCTATGTTGCATGACCAGGATATACCCCGTTATCCTGTGGGCGAGGCATGCAATAACAAGATACATACGAGAATAGAGTTCCACATAAGGTACTAGGAAGATGACACTAGAGGAAGCATTCACCGGGAAGAAGCCGATGTCACCACTTTAGGATCTTTGGGAGTTTGGCATATTGTCACATTCCTAAGGATACACATACCAAGTTAGATCAGACTGCGGAGAGAGGGTACTTTGTGGGGTACAGTGAAACCTCAAAGGCATATCGGATATTCATTCCGGGGACCAGGAGGATTATTGTTCGATGTGATGTCAAGTTCATGGAGGACAAGGCATTTAGAAGGTCTAGAGATTTGCCAGTAGATGATCAGAGTGAGTAGCCAACAGAAGCTCCAAGGATCACTCAATCGAGTCAAGGGCAGCAAAGCTCGAGTACAGTTACTAGTACAAGCATAGACTCAGGAGGAGAGAGTTTTCAAAGTATGGAGCAACAGGTGCAAGAAGAGATGCATCAAGAAGACATGGAGGTTGATATTTCATCCTCTACAACAAGAAGAACCGTGAGGTTCAACGATGAGAAGAATACTCGAGTTAGTGGGTACTCCTAGGAGGAGTAATAGACAATGGAAACCACCAAATGTATGATGACTATGTTGCATTAGTTAGTATGTTGGTAGATAGTGAACCTTCTAGCTATCGTGAGGTCAGCACAACATCAAGTGTGGCAAGAAGCAATGGTTGAGGAGTATACTTCAATTATGCGAAATGATGTGTGGGAGGTAGTGCCTGACCAACAGATAGAGCGATGTAGTTGGATCACGCTGGATCTATAAGATCAAGCATGGTGCGAGATGGTAGCATCGAGAAATATAAGGCAAGGTTCGTGGCAAAGGGGTTCTCTCAAAAAGAGGGAATAGACTACGAGGAGACATTTGCTCCAGCTTGCTGTATACTTCTATACGAGTTTGTAATCTCAATTTCAACACGATGGGATGGCGAGATCCATCAAATGGATGTCAAGACGGCGTTTCTTAATGGTGAGTTGAAAGGGGAGGTATACATAGAACAACCGAAGAAGGCTTTGTAGCACACAACAAAGAGACCCATGTGTGTAGATTGAAGAGAGCGTTGTACGGACTCAAGCGAGCTCCCGAGCATGGTATGAGCGCATTGATAGTTACTTGCAGGAAATGGGCTTTGTGAAGAGTGAGGCAGATGCTAATCTCTACTACTTGGTAGTTAGAGGTGAGATTCTCATTCTTGTCCTATATGTAGATGACTTGTTTCTTACAGTTCACTTTGGGGCTCATAGAAGAATGCAAGAGGGATCTTGCAATGCGGAGTTCGAGATGAAGGATTTGGGACTCATGCACTACTTTCTAGGCATGAAGGTATGGCGAAAGATGGAGAGATTTTCCTTGGGCAAGGGAAATATTGCATGGAAATCTTGAAAAGGTTCAGGATGGAAGATTGCAAAGCCATGTCTACACCCATGATCATGAATTGGAGGAAGGTAGACACATCCAGGGGAAGGATGTAGACCCCCACCTTATACAGCGGTTGATTGGTTCTCTCATGTATTTGGTCAATACTGTGCCAAATATAACTTTTTGCGATTAACTCTCTTAGTCAGGTTCATGGTTGAGCCAAAGAGAGTGCATTAGACTGGGGCAAAGCATGTGCTGCGTTATTTGCGAGGTACAATCGAGTATGGAATTAGATATGCTCGAGGTGAAGGAATCAGGTTGATGGGCTATACTTGACGCGCAGTGGGCGGTAGTACAACGGACAAGAGGAGCACTTCGGGTGTTGTTTTAGTCTGGGATCAGGAGTTGTATCTTGGTTAGCAGAAGCGAAGTCTCGTGGCTCTCGAGTTCAAGCAGAGTCAGAGTACATAGCAGCTAGCATGGCAACATGTGAAGCTATATGGCTTCGGAAGTTGCTAGTAGCTTTGTTTGGTCAGAAGGTTGAGACTACGGTGATACACTGTGACAATCAGAGTTGCATCAAGTTGACTGAGAATCCGGTGTTTCATGATAGGTCAAAACATATAGACATCAAGTATCACTTCATCAGAGATTGTGTACAGCGCGGGGTTGTTAAGCTACAGTTTGTACCTACAGATCAGTAGGTAGCAGACATTCTGACAAAGGCATTGGGGAAGGCAAAATTCATCTTCTTCAGAGAGATGTTGGGTGTCATGCAGAACAACTTCCTCGCTAAGAGGGAGTGTTAATCTTAGTAGCTTGGACAGTTGTTTGTCCTCACCTAAATATAGCAGCATTAGTTATGGGTAGTTTGGACAGCTGTTCGTTCTGGCCTAGAATTTAGAAAAATAGTTAGGATAAAAACAATTGTTATTTAATATTGACTCCTTTTAGGTGACACCTCATAACCAAGGTTGTTAATGGTTATTGAGTTGTCTTAATCTCAGCCGTTCATTTGTATTAATCTCGGCCATTGATTTTCAACGAGAGTAGTATATAAGGGGGTCATTGGGTCATTTGTAACAAGGAAGTTTTTAGAGAAACTTGCAGTGTTAGCAAGGGCGCAGTGATAGCGTTGGAGATAGCAGTGGAGGAATATCAGCAGGAGGATTAGGAGATTGTCGGAGCTCTGCCAGTAAGAGGCAAGCAGTATTTGTATCTCTTGATTTGCTGAAGTTTAATATATTTCTCATCTGTAGTACTGGTTTTCCCTACGGGGTTTTTCCAGGGACAATTGTCCGAAAATATTGTGTTCACCTTGTTGGGTATTTTTTATGTGTTTGTATTTGTGAAGTTACAGTTGTGTTATTTTCCAATATTTGTTGATCAAATAATCTTACAAGATAGGAGGTTAATAATCAGTAACTGTAATAGATTTTTCACAATAGGATAAATCCCACCTTAAGGCTGGTCATTTAAGAAGGATATTTATGGATATTGTTGAAAAAAATCCATGCAATGGATTGGTGTTGATTTTCATGACAATATTTTGCAGAGAGGTGTCACACGAGGAAGTATGGTATGGAAGGAGACTGTTTGTAAGTGTCTTCCATGTTGTCCGTGTTTTTCTTAATTTGTTTTGCATGAACTCCCGAGGAGAAGAAAAGTATATTATATGCAAAGTACAAAATGTATTTGCTGATTGGCTATAATGAGCAGTCGAAAGAATACACGTCACTAGATGTCCTTACGAGCAAATTTGTGGTTGAAGAAAATTGTGGTTCTATATGAAAATATTTTTCTTTGGTAAGTTTACAAATAGTATTATATGGATGATTGCTGCTGATAATTACGGAATGAGTTTTTTTGTTGAAAATAAAACAAGGCCCAAAGCTGAGAACATTAGAGGGGTCGAATTCCAAATGAAAATCTTTAGAAAAATAGAGTGATGCTCATATTTTATAGACACGTCAAAATAGAGTGATACTCATATTTCACGAACACAAGGAGAACCAAAAAAGCCAACTATGGAGACCAAAATGGTATTTTTCCACGATAAAAGATGGGTGAAAGGATGAATTGTGACTAGTAATGAAAAGCTAACCGTGAAACAAATTGGGCAAGGTGTCATAGGTATATTTTGTTTACTTTTGCTCCAAGAGATAAAATGGCATCCGTTTCATGTATGCCAAAAATGAAAATGAAAATGTAAGCATGGAATATGGGTTATGTCGAATAATGTGTGACTATAGAGTTAGACGTCAAAGATTTTGTGATTGTAACCTATTGTAGATCTTTGAAATTTATTCCAATATCAAGTTCTCAGACATAATAGATAGTTGGGATTGGACATATTTTCTTTACAAATAATGTACTAACCCTACAAACATCCAATAGATTGCTTGAAGAATGGTGTATCAATCTCAAGGAGCAAAAAGAGCAAAGTATCTCATCTAGTGAGATGAATTGTACTAGGTAAAGGTTAGGGAGCCATGAAGGGTTTGATTAAGGTGCATCAAACAAAGTGTTCCAGTCACAAGGTATTGTGATGTGGAATAGGTGCATCAGCCGAAGTGTTCAAGTGATGAGGTGTTCTGATGTGGAATAAGTGCATCAGCCAAAGTGTTTAAGTGGTGTCTGCGGTGAGTGGATGCTAATGATGCACACTAATGGACGCGGACATGAAAAGTGTCTTTGAAAATGACATAGGTATTAAGAACTTGAAAAAGTGGTACCTGTCAGGTCATTAGTGATGGGACTTCCATCACTGGAAAAGATAGGTAATAAGCACTTGAGTGGTGCTTGTCAGGTCATTCAGGATGGGACTTCCATCACTGGAAAAGACATAGGTAATAAGCACTTAAGTGGTACTTGTCAGGTCATTTGTGATGGGACTTCCATCAATGGAAATATTCTGGAGGTTAATAGACTGATCATGCTGCAAAAAGGGGGATGGTAGAAACATTGGAGACAAATTGTCCGATTTGGAGCAGTTAGGAGTAGGACACCATAGCTATGGTGTGCAGTCTTCAAAGGTGTATCTCTAGACGTTAAAGGTTGGAGTTGGCCACCATTATTATGGTATGCGATATGGGCATGTAGATAGGACATGATCGTAGTGATGATGATGTAGGGTGGATTCCGTGAAGACTTCAAGGTTGGAGACTGTCAGGAATTGGAGGTTGACACAAGAATAACCTTTGAGAGGATATCACATGGTGCTATATTGTTGTTTTAGTCTTGGATATGTCATGCTAAAATAATTTGTATTAGATTTGATCACTCTAAAAACAAATGGGTGAAGAATGAAACATTCAAGACAAGATGACACATCACGCTACCCAATATTTGGCACCACATTTCGTTGTTTACAAGCTAACACATCAAGTTACAACAAAGTGAATGACAAGATGACACATCAAGTTACAACAAAGTGAACCCAATATTCGCACAGCTTTTTAATTTACTTAGTGGTTACAATGGCTAGTTACCCATGTACTTTGGTGAGATGGAATGGCGACCATAGGGACTCTTGTAGATATTTGCTGCATTGGCAGCAGGGTTACACTTTGATTAAGTTCATGTTTGCTGCATTGGCAACACGGTTACAGTTTGATTAAGTTCATGTTTGCTGCATTGGCAACAGGGTCACACTTTGATTAAGTTTATGTTGGGGATTAATCATACTCTTTGAGCTCCATATTCTACACAAGATCATATTATTGATGTAATGACTAAATTATTTAGAATGCAATTCCTTCATCATTGAGGGTGTTATATATATATATTTGATCGATAAAAAGGCTATCGCCCGTCTATTATAATATTAAGCTACAAAGTTTAGCATTTCAGCTAAAGGCAGTTACTAGTTAAAGCATGAAAGTAAAAACTATTTACAATACTAGGTCTGTGGGCGAGAAAACAACTACAAAAATATTTTAGCCACCCTCTTCCTCACTGGTATCAGGGACTATAACAGTTTGGCCACGCTCCCTTTCTTTATCCTCCATGATCAGAGCAGCAAGAGAAGCTGCCAGCTGCCAGTCCTCAGAAGCAAGTATACCCAATTTAGCACAGATTGCGTCAATTTTCCCCCTTTTCCAATTTCATTCACTCCCAAGTCCTTGAGAAGAGTATAAATCTGATCCAACCTACATCCCAAACTGAAGCTCAAGTGTTCCACATCTTCATGCACCGTGTGTGTTCCTGGCAATGAACAAGACTGTCTGCACCCCAATCAGCTGGGCCACTTTCAAGGTATCAAGCCTTGGGGTGGATTGGGCAGGATCCTTCATGGCTCGCAAAATACCGTCCACTAAAGCACCTTCACCCATTTGGGCTTGCCGCCTGAACTCTGAAAATATTTGCAGTCATCCACATTAGAACCTTCTCATCCTTGATTCCCTCCATTAGAGCATTTTTCCAAAATTTGAAAGCTTCCTCAGCTGCTGTCTTGGTGGTTTTGTCCAGCAAGACCTCAGCATTAAGCAACTGCCTTAGCTTTAGGTCATTCACCAAGTGATGGAACAAATTGTGGATATCTTTGATGGAGAGTTTGTTAATCATCACCTGGTGCTTCTTCTTACAGTGTTGAGGGATGCTTTTTTGCCATCACCATGCCTTGTCTTGCTTGATGGACTCGCTTCTGCCATTGTTAAAACGGAGGTAAGAGGTAGCTGGGGGAGAAAACAAACAGCAAACCCAATTCTTAGCAGTATGCAAAAGGGGGAGAGGTGTGGAATGAATTCCTTCTGTGATGCCAAGAAACGCCTAGGAGGGTGGCGTTTCACCCCAGAAACATTTCGGAAATGGAAACGGAAACGGGGGACGGTGGGGAAACGTGGCAAACGTTTCTGGAAACGTCTGCCACGTTTCCAACGTTTTTTAAATTTTAAAGCATCAAAACTTAAAAAAAAAAAAAATAACTGCATTTAGTGAACCTAAACCTAATCTTCCTACCTCAACTTGCTAAAGGCACTTCCTAAAAGCTATATAATGACATCTTGGGTCCATTCTAAATCACATTCTCATTTTTTTCTTGCTAAATTCAGTTTTCATGGAGATGATTATGAGGAAAATCTGGATGATATATTCTAGAATCTAGATTATTATCATGTATATGTGAATCATTGAAATTGTAACCATGTTGAATGATGAGTCATGACTCTTTAGAAGTTCAAATTTCAATGAATACAAAATATTTTGAGTGTTTTATCAATTATATGTTATGGTCTACAATTATAAAATGAGTACTATATATATATTGTACGGACGCTTCTGTAACGTTTTGTATCCAAGGTTTTTTGAAAATTGTCGTTTCCGCGTTTTGTATCCGTTTCCGTTTCCTGGCAACATAGAATTCCTTAAGACACCAATGAAAAGAAAAAATATTTCCAAAGCAAACATTCTTCTTAGTTTTCTAGTCACCGCTCATGGTTTCTATTTTTTTAAAAATCTTCTTAACCAGAGATGATTATATGTTTCTTTTGAGAAAGAAAAACTAGGGTTTGTGTCACGATATTAAAAATCGCGATTTATCGCACGTTTATCGGCTAGGGCATCCAAACGATTTATCTTTACAAAAATCGCGATTTTTGTACTGCCGATAAATCGACGATTTCTGGCAAGAAAACCTTCAAAAAATCGTGGAATATCGCCGGAAATCCGTGGAAAATCGCTTGGGTTTGGTGTAAAAGCAAAAAAAGACCAAATCGAAAAAACGTGAACCATTTTTCTCTGCACGATTCGTTTTTTTCCTCCTGCGACCATTTCCGCGTCTGTTTTAGAGCATTTCGTGGCTTCGTGTTTGGTTTCGTGGCTTCCTGCAACCATTTTCGTGGCCACCTGCAATCATTTTTCGTGGCCACCTGCAACCATTTTCGTGGCCTCCTGAAAATTTGTTTTTTATTTATTTTCATAGTTTTTTGATAATCTATTCGTGGCCCTAGGTTTTGAGTTTTTTATTTAGTGTATAGTTAGTTTATTTAGTATATAATTAGTTTATAATAGTTTATTGAGTATATAGTTAGTGGATAGTTTATAATAGTTTATTTAGAATATAGTTAGTTTATTTAGTATATAGTTAGTGTATAGTTAGTTTATAATAGTTTATTTAGTATATAATTAGTGTATAGTTAGTTTATAATAGTTTATTTAGTATATAGTTAGTTTATAATAAACTATATGCCATAGACGATATTTAATATATAATAGTATATATTATATACATTATACATTAATTACATACGCATACAAAAATAATAAAGATAAATCGTTTATAATAGTTAATTTAAGTTTAACAATGTTTAACAATGTCTATAAATCGTTTATAATAGTAATAATAAAGATAAATCGTCTATAGAGTCACTTCTCGCATTATTTAACAATGTACTTGCATTTAATTTAAGTTTATTTTATGAATTTAAATGTTTTTAAAAGTAGCGATAAAGTTGCCAATTAATGCCGATTAATTGCCGATAAAATGCCAATTCCCGATTTCCGAGTCAAAATTTGGCCTAACGATTAATCGCCAATAACGATTTTTTGAACTATGGTTTGTGTTAATATGGGTAGCCTATACTGGCTCCTCACAAACCCAAAAAACCAAAAAGTCCCCAAAAACCATAACAGACTGCAGATCTGTTCCAAAAAAATTAAGAAAGCATGCAGTAGGGAACAAGACCAACTATTAGAAATAGACCAAAAATTCAAACCACTTTGAAAACCATCCTTCATTCTCCAAGATTGAGCAAACCAGCACCATGAAGATTGAAATGTGCAAGAGGGAAGAAGCAAACTTGCGAGGGCCTTTGGATCACTCCATGCTGCTTGCTGCTTGTCATGGATGACCATGGCAAGGTGGCTGGTGTGCTTTAAGTCACCTCACATGTGCCAAAGGCACCATCACATTCATCAATTTGAAGAGAGGCAAACTGTCTGTGGATTGTCTCCATTCCTTTTAACAATTACCCTGATTCCCTAGGTTACTAAATATTTTCTTCATGAGGGGGATAAGTGGGGTTGAAATCATAGGCAAGAAGAGCCTTGATCATTATTTTCAAGCGATTTTGTTGAGAATTGAGGTCCACCCCCAAATTGGCAAAGAGAGACACTACTTTGGTTTCCACTTCGCTTTGATATGACTGGTCTTGCAATTACTGGAGCTAGCTAGGAGAGATTTGAAGTCATTCGTTATGGTGGAAAGCTGCTAATTATGCATGCAGTTCTTTTTAGAGCTTCCATAATAACCATTGACTTAAATATCTAAATTATCCCAATTATTCTCAAGAGCTATCTTCAGTCCTCTCCAGAGCACTTTCGCCTCAACAAAGTTATTGGTGCATTTTGCCAAAGCTTCTGAGAAGCTGACAATTGGGGAGCCATTCTTATCTTGAAATATGCCTCCAGCTGGAACCATCCAGGGTTTCCCTTAGCTGCACCATCAAAAATGAGCTTAATGGTTGGTTATATTAGATACTACAGAATATTGTTAGCTTAGTATTAGCTAGATGTTAGTTTGTTACAACTAGGCTATCCTAGGATTTTGGTTGTTACTGTGATGTAGTATTTGCTTGTTGACAAATACAGACAATTGTAATGTAATAGAGAGCACAAATGATTTAATCTTATATTAATGTAATAGATTCATTCCTACTTTTATCTTCATCAAAAGTCACTGGTCTTTGCAGCATGCATTATGTTTAGATGCTCGTGAGTCAAAATACCACATTATGAACTCAGCTGTATGTCCTTCAAATTCAAAATTTTCTGCTACCTCTTGGCTATCAATCTCAGCAACATTTACCTGTTTTGAACCCTCTTGGCATGCAAAATCACTTCTCTTCAGGCAAAATGTTTTCATGTATCCAAGACTATTACAGAAAAAGCATATCACTTTTGATTTGTGAGATGCTTTACCTTCTTCGAAAGAGTCATTGGATTTCTGTTGGTGTATTGCTTGCCTTAGGCTTCGATATTTGCATTGAATGTACTCTCTATGCTGCCTTAGCTAGATTCTTCCATTTCGCTTGTCTTCTCTCTTTCTGCAAGAGTAACGTTGACAAATGCTCAAAGTTGAGTTTTGAATTCCTGCAATGAGATGCAGGACTCAACAAAGGATTCATTGGGTGATGCCAAACTTTGTAATAGTAAAGCTACCATATCCTCATTGTCTGCCAGGTTTCAATGACGTACAACCTATTGCTCAGATCCTTCAACCTCAACAAATACTATGAGATGGCCCCTCCATCCTGTAACTTTAAAGAAAACAAGAGATTTTTCAGGTAAAACGCAAAGTTGACATTTTTGTTTGCAAGTTTAAGGTATTTTGTGACAAACAACTTTAGAAGCATAAAACATTCTATGTTTATTGTGTGTCAAAATCTCCAGAATCGTCATTAGGTTTTTCTTCCTTGCTTAGCACAATCTGGTCAAGATTGTGGTACTCTTAAATGGTGAGTATTTTTGGCCTCACGAACTGTAATTATGCCCACTTAGCTTTTGGGCATCAGGGAGAATTAAATGTTGAATATTGGCCATTTACATAGTTAACCTGCAAAAACTTTACAAAATCCTGCAAAGCGGAAGTGGAAATACAAAAATACTTTCACAAATCAGTGTAACATACTGCTGCAGGTAATCTGGCAAAATTTAAGCTTCTTAGTCGCAATAAAAATGATTGAATTAACTTGACCGATGGCCCAATATGATGAAATATCTTGGTATAGCCTAAAAGTAACGATTCTCAAAGCTTAGAATATATTTAGTTATTTGAAATTGCACAGCTCTCTTAATGTAATGGCTCTGAAACCATATCAGATTTCTTGCACAAGCCATCAAGAACTAGTAGAAGGAAGCCTATATATAGCCAGACAGAGGAAAGTGAAACCAACAAATATGTCAGACTCAACTAAAACTCCTAAAAAGAGGTGGGTACAATCTCCTACATCCATGTAACAACAATACAACTAATATAATAAATATAGTTTTATATTAATATTCTATTGCAAAACTCCATGAACATCACCAAAAGATCAATGTCTAAAGGCACTCGACACATTTCCATGATGCCTCCAAAACCTAGGCTGGCCAATAGTGCCCTATCCACGTCAGAAAATCTTCCTAGTAGCTTAGGCAACTAGAGGCATCTACTGTCCTCCAAAGCTCGAGTTGCCTCAAATTTTGCAAATGTCAAACAAGATACAATCGATCTCTGAACCTAAAATTCAGAAGCAAATTCAAATAAATCCTACTGAACTATTAAATAAGTAAACACAAAAATTTGTAATATGATCGGCCAATTTGAGAAACATCACTGACCATTTGAGTCAATGCCATTAGCCAATAAACCTTTTTAGACACATTAATCATCTGAGTTCATGCCATTGGCCATGTTTTAATATCCGATGTGCAAAATGCAATTGGCTCGGCTAATGACATATAAATTGCATGTGTATCGAAAAACTGTTCTACCCAAAACCCACTAGCATTTTTTCTACCGTCTCTATTTTGACTACCTCCAAGGCAAAGTACACTAAGTGGATTTTACCTTGAGCACATTATTAAAAATTTAACCTATCTACCTATCCCAAATTTAAAAAAAACACAAATTTATAACATCACTGGCCATCTTCCTTGATGTCATCAACCAATCAACCTTTTTAGACACTATTGATATTAGACGTTGCAAAATGCAATCGACTTGGCTGATGATGTTGTATAATTGTGTGACATTTTTGCCTTCCTATCAATTGCATGTGCATCGAAAAACACTATCCTACCCAAAACCCAGTTGCATTTTCTCACCTTCTTCATTTTGACTACCTCCAAGGCAAATTTCACTTTAAGCGGATTATTATAAATTTAACCTATCTACTCATCCTAAGATAAAAACAAAACCTACCAGCATGATTTTTGTGGTTGGGCTCTACGGTGGAACTCCATGTATGTCTCCTTATGCTTCCGCCATTGTCTTTGGCCTCATTGAAATAGCTTTCCCAGAGCTCAAAAATCTTCAAAAGCTCAAATGGCAATGTGCAAAATCAAGGGTTTTGACCCTTATTAAGAGTGCCAAATTTAAAATTTCAAACTTTAAGAATTTCTCGTTAGCTATAGTAAAATTGTGATATCTTGCAACCATAAACCTTATCTACAAACTGGAAGAAGTGGCAGAATGTCGATACTGCAAGGAATTCTATGATACTAAAGGCTTTAGTTTTTGATTTTTTTGAAAAATGTGCTTGTTTGCTGGCTTGTCAGACTTGTTCTAGCATCAATCTACCCAGTTTGTCTTAGCACCAGATGTCCAGACTGGACATAACATCAATGATTGATGATGGTAAGATGTCTACAACCAGCTAAATGAGTGAAGGTATGTATTGTTATGCATTTGTTTTTATTTATCTCATTTTACCATCATTTATGAATGTTTTTGGTTTAATGTTTTCAACAAAGCACCATCACTCATTTTACTATTGTGACAAGCGATGAGCTTCAAGGGGTGGGGGAGGAGGGGTGAGTGTGGAGGAGCATATGTATGCTTATCTTGTTTTGAGCTTGTTGGCACATTAATCTCCTTGAGTGTATGTACTGGCATGCACCGGGATCAAGGTAGGCTGGCTTCAAACATTTTGTGAGAGATGTATTAGGTCCGTCCTACAGGACAATACTTGATTTTTTTCTTCCCCCTAGTTTTAGATGACCTTTTTCCTTCACTTGCCCACAAACATATCTAAAGATAATTGACATCCTTGCTTGGCTCAAGCATTGGCTTCAATGTTATCCAAGAGTTTTTTTCTTTAGAGGGATCCGAAACATCGGATCTACACTTCTTATACAACTATTTCTAGAAGATTCCCAATATAGCATATTGCAAATTATCTATCAAGAATAAAATTTATCAACAAGTCTGATTTCTGATAGTAAGGGTTGTCCTGAGATTGGAAGCAATGTTAATTAGGCAATTGGATAAGGTTTTGAACCTTAAATGTCCAAGGTAGTTTGTAGTGTAATTTTGTTGAAATTCTAATATACTTATAGTGCTATTTTAGCTAAAAAAGCTTTCTTTGGAGGGAAGGTATAAATGGTTTACGTGCCCAAAAGTCTAACTTGCCTCAAACAATAAATTATATGATACCCCATCTGCAGACTCTGGTCAAATGCAAGGGGTTACTGACGATGATGCTATATGGTGGTGCACCTTGGAATATTATCCAAATATTCCTTAGCCCGACCTAAAGGTCCAACCTGTTGTCCGAAATAAGAAGTTTATTCTTGGTTTTCATTGAATATATTTCGTGATAAGTTTCTGCTGAACAAAATGCTCATTTTAACCTAACTGAACTTGATTGTTTACTATGTTAAGCAGTTCTATTGCAAATCAAAAACATTTTAGATTTTTGTCCAAGTTTCTGGTTTTGGTATGGGGATCAGCTATGGTGGCACGACAATTGTTTTGCCCCTAGGCTGGGTATGGCCATACAAAATATTAAAAATCTTGCCAAATAAGCAAAATTGACAACATAATATGTATAGAATAATCAAAATAACCCCAAATCACTATTGATACTAGACATAACTAAATGCCATGTCATGATCATGATAAATTAAAATAGACCAATGCTTTCTGCTATAAGCATTCATAAAAGGTAAGTGTGGTATTCTGTGTTTGTAATTTGGTGAAATGAGAGGCAAGTGAACTTTTTGGGGTTGTTTTACATTAAGTCAGAGAAGAATGTTGACTGTAAAACTGAGTTTAAAACTTTAGAAAGACATTTTATGCAATGGGTACAACCCCAGTTCAGTCCAGATACGCCCATGTATGCCTGGGTTAGTTGTAAGCCTGTGTTAGCTGTTGGCGTACTTGGTCAGGCTGGGATGTTCCCATGGCCTAAGTGGAGGCTGAACCAGACCTGGACCAGGACTGGTCCGGGGTATACCTGCAGAACTGGGCTTCGTAGGTTTTCTTTGATCGATACTATGCTGCAATTTGGTGGTGAATAGATTTGCCTTCTAAAGGGAATACATGAGAGGAATCAGTTTGGTCAATTCATGAAGCTGATCTAGAATCTTGTATTTACAATGTCTGTTTTTTTTGCTGTTGTGGAAAGGTAGGGAAAGATATTTGGCTGTAAGCATCGTACCATTGTAGTCTCTAGTGAAAATCCCCTACCACACTTGTATCTTACGGGGTTGTGCCATAAGAAAAGTGATCTGGATGCTTGCTATGGTTCCTGTAATATTTTCACAAGGGCCTTTTTATTGATTTTTAGTGTTTAACAAGTGTCCAACTTCAACCATTTGTGCTCCTTAATTGGAACGAAGAGATCAAAATGTTGTCATGGTTTGTACAGATAGATACTTAATGTGTATATCAACTTTTAGTCACATGTTCTGTTTTTACAGGTCGTAATTGTACCTGGTTTATATTCCAATGTTGCAAGTTTGAGTTAGCAGTGCCATTTGCTGCAGTATTTGTCTTTATTTTAAAACTCCTATTCTGTTTTGAAAATGTGAAATTTATATCATGTAGGATCATGCCACTGGAGAAGTAATTGTACGCTTGCTGTGTTCACTGTCCTGTTTTCACGATGGCCTTTTTATGGTTTTTAGTATTTAGCAGGTTTCAAAACTATCCATGTTCCCAATTGCAACAAAAAGATCAGAATCTTGTTACAATGCACTCAAATAGACACTTCATGCATGTATCAACTTTAAGCATCGTGTTAGTCTGGTTTTTGGTTGTAATGGTAATTGATGCAAAAAGTTAATTTTTTTGAGTAAGCAGTGCTGGTCCCTGAGGTATTTTTCTTTATTATGGAAAGTCTATTCTTTTCTTTAAAACATAAAATGCCAGGTCAATGTTTACTTGCATTGTGAATTTACTTGAATGTGTAAAGTAAAGGGGTTTATTAACATTGCCTGGGATTGCGACCTTCCCCACTGCCTCTGCAGATGCCTGTGATGGAGGTTCTTCCATCGGATCCTTGGTTTCTACGGCTACAAATTTAGAAAAGAACATTACAACCATTTAGTTCCTTTCATTATATAGCATACAGTTTCCCCTGTGTGCTGTATGTATAAGGAAAACAAGTTACTATTGATCTTTTCTCTATTGGAAAGGAGGTAGACTTCTTTTCTGTTGGAAAATTTCACATGGTTTGTGCTCATGTAGTGGGTGATAGGTCTTACTGATTTGCGATCAGTGATATTTCACATTTTTAAAGGTTTGAAGGTTTCACTTGTAAGTCTGTAACTATATCAGTTATTATATATCTCAATGTTGTCCTTCACCTGCAATCTGTCTACTCTTTTGGTTTGGTTTCCAATGCGGCAGATTGAAGTTCTTTTATTTGCTCTTATTGCAGAAGCGATAGTCGGACTCATTCAGCAGTGCATTGCAGATGAGTTAAAAACGCATACTTGATATTTGTCTCATATTGTGCAAGACTAAGCCACTTTAATAACTATTAGGAACAGACCATGCAACCAAACTGTAAAATTTAATTTATCATTGAAACTCTGAAATTAACTGTGTGAAACAATAATGTCCGAGGATTTACTTAAAATAGCTTTAAAATACTATGTTTGTTAAAACAAGCTTGAATTCAACCATTTTGTCAAAGTATCCTTGTCTTAAAGATTTGTACCATTAAATTCTGATTTTTTCGGAAGAGTGCTAAATTTTCTTGCTCAATTTAACTTTGATATTCTTTTGCATTTGAATCACGTAAAATTTATGGTATTCTGAATATCGTATTCTTTTTTGTAAAGTATTTGTGCATGCAATGTATTTATTGTAGTTAAAAGCAGTATAATTCTGTAGTTCAAAGTTCATTCATTAAAATGTGTTCAGAATTCTTGTATGTCTTTTAGAGGGTTTTTTTGTTTGTTTTGCTGGTGTCAAAACATTCTGCAATTTAGAAAATTGTAGTTCAGCGAATGGATTTTGACATTGAATTAAATGCTTTTCACTAGTTTTCTCTAAATATGTTCCTATCAAACATCTTTCAGATCTTTCAGCTTTGGGGAGTAAGTCCCCATGTATCACAAGTGGTTTTGGTATAGTGCCCTGTGGGCCCTCTCTAGCTTGTGGTTAGCTGTGTGATATGTGGTATATTTCTATGACGAGGCTATTGCTTATAAAAATTCCCTTGATGGGGTGCATGTGGTGTGAATAAAGAGGGGCAACAATTGTGAAAAAGAGGGGGCACCAAAAGTTTTCTCATTCCAAAAGCAGGTTTTGTCAGTGCAAATGCCCATATTTTAGTATCCTCCCATATTCTCCATCTCTCTAATACTAACATTACCGGTTTGCTTTGGATGTTGCATGTGGACCCTTTTAGAGTGTGGTGGTTATTTATGTGGTGTGTTGTGTGATCCTTCGATGGGGTTTTGTTTCATATTGTTACTTGGGTGTGTACGTAGTGAATGATCCTACATGGATAACAATTGCAACAAACATGGGTTTATGGATAACACTACACCAAAAGCTTTGCCATTCTTCAAGCTTGGGTGCAAATCCTTAAAAATGAATTGGGTGTCATTTGTTGTGGGTAAGCAGTAACCTACGATTATATATGAAATGGTTGTAATGTCTAAGATATTTACTAGAGAGATATATCCATATGATGGAATTTTGTTCCTTATCAACTAAACTTTGATGGCGAGGGTTGGTTGGTGGTTCAAGGAACATAAGCCTAACACGAGTGTACAAAAGAAAGGTGTAAAGAAATGATGACAAAGGTGGTTATATTATCTCATTGTCTCTTTTTCATCATTCACATGGTTATCTTGTTAGTCATGTGCATTATTGGATTTTTTATGTAGCTCAATTAAATAAAATTTTAAATTCTCATGAATTTAAAATTTGGCAACATATTTTTGAGGGAGTTATTCACGTCTCAGTTTCATATAGGGGCTCCTCATCACTACAGGAATTACAATTTGTGCTATATTTTGGGTCAATTTCACACCACAAATCAAGATTTCGTTGTTTTGGGGGTCACCTTTTTTGAGAATTTGATGATGCAAAATTGACGCGACAACAACGCTAAGCATTCTTCACTGTTGCTTTTAGTATTAAATATTAAAAAAATATTTTATCGACACTATTAGATCCTCCACCATGGCATTGCCATCCACCGCCAATTTACAATTCTCAATATCAAGTTGATTATGGTGCTCCCTGGTATGCCTCTGGAAATGCTATCCATTACCAATCTCAATTTTAGTATGACAATGATGCTTTCTAGTACATCTTTGACGATGACTTCAAATGAGGTTTCTTCATCAATTGTAGACTTTAATTTCATCAAAGCAAAGCTTCAATTAATTTTTTTGTAGAGCTCAAATTTCACATTATCTTTTGACAATTTAGAATGTTGCATAAACTTGACCCCGTGCAAGAATGTATACCTCCTCCCAAAAAACTCTACATGGAAAAATGCACCATCAACAATCTTTTAACAGATAAAAGAGCTGTAACTGGGAATTATTTTTTCAATAAATGAATCCAAATGGATTACAAATATGCCCTCATTGTATTTAACCCAACATTAATTAAAATTAACGTACCTTTCCTCTCGTTGTATTTAACCCAACATTAATAAAAATTAGCGTACCTTTCCTCTCATTGTATTTAACCCTACATTAATAAAAATTAACATACCTTTCCTCTCATTTTTGGGCAAGAAGGGCAATGAAAAACAATCTAGCCTCATCTTGAATGTCCTATGTGAAGCTCACACATTTACACGCGAGCTTCCTCGGGGTTGGATAAAAAGTCTTTAGATCGTCATAGAAGTTAAAATAAATCTTCAATTTATGTTCTTCTCATAGTTCTTGGTAAAAACCTCCGCCAAGTTGAAAAACAAAGCCCCATTTCACTAAATGTAACTAGAATTTTGTTTTGTTGAAACATTTGATTCGTCGTTCTTTAGGATTTCTATAAAGGCTTTAACATATCAAAGTTTTGCATTAGAGTGCATGAAAATTCCATGCCTACAACAAGAATATATGTAAATATGGGAATTAAATATTTTTTGAAAATTAAGTTTCGTAAAATTAGGGAATACATTTTCTTGTCCATGTTGTTTGATTTGAATGGGTGGAGAAGCTTAATCTATGCAAAATTGAAAAAATTGAAGGGGATGAAGTGTTGGCGATGAGGGAACTATGGTTGTCCTCGAGCGAGACGAAGGGATGTATCTGGTTGTACTTTAGTCATGAGTCCCGAGCTACTTTCTTATCCATTGCTGTAAATGATCATGGCTTATGTGTTCTTTAAATCTATAGTCACATGTTGAAGTTGCTTGTTTGTTATAATCAAAGATGCAACACCTTTCCACGCCTTAAGCCTTCCTCTCTTGTCCATTGTCTTATTCAAGCCTTCCATAGCAATCTAAATTACACAATCAAATTTGATTCCCGAATTTGAAATGTGACAAATACTTGAGTAACACAAGCACAAAACTTAAAAAAACAAAATTTCACGTGACAATGCAATGCATTGGTGATGCTATTTGTGTTAGAGGGTCATTAAGATCTATGCCTCGAATGTATGATATGTTATAATATTGTAAACCATGCAATATGCATAATTTTGTAAATAAATTGGATGTAAGAAAAGACAATGAGCAATGTAGTGCTCCCAAAGTAAGAAGTGAATATGAAATGATCACTAACGAAGTTGAAGAGTCATGAGTGAATATAAAAGAGGTGATTATGCATAAAAGGTTGTCAATTGTATTGCTCCTCAATGTTAATGTGATGAATGTCTTCATTGACCAACATGCTTAGTCTATGGAGATAGTTTTCTTGTAATTAATGTATGATATTTAAAGCAAGTGAATGGTTCTCTTGTCTCTTAATTCCATTTGTTGCGCAAATATTACACAACTCGATTAAGTTTTTATATTATTGCACATCTATTTTGTGCAAGAATATATAGAGTCAATTAAATCTTGTGAAGAAGATAGAAATTAGTTAGACTACAACACTAGCATGTCATAATGAGGAAATTCAAGGATGTTAACAATGGTTTCGTTGTTGGGATCTTTAAGATGTTGAGGTAGTTGCTAGGACAAAGAGACATAGACATGACTAAAGCAAAAGCAAATTAGTTTGCGGAAGAAGTGAGAAAATTAGCGATCTTGACAACACAAGTGGTGGTTAAATACATCTATGGAGATATTTATGAAGTCTTCTAGTGCATGTTTCTTGAGTTACTAGTTGTTTGGTTGTTAATATTGGAGCTTTAATGCTTTATGCCAAGGGAAAATGAAGAGTTCAAATGGAATGGAGCTAAATTAGAAAAGTTGCATAGGCTAGACATCGAGTGTACTTGAGATGTGTACTATTAGATGCAAACTACTATAGAAAAGTACACATGAAATTGTTAAGGGTATGTTTCTTTTGATAGTGCACAAGACTTGTTGTTCATTAGTGGAATTAGGGAAAGTTTATTGAAGAGCTGCCCATGATGGTGAAGATGTTGGTGATGGAAAAGACCATGGTGCCTATTCCTTTGACATGGAGCAATCAACTGATAGTATGGGGATGTGAGTGTGTGGGGGAGGGAGGGGAAGGAGGGAGTGGAAATGAAGGGGGATGATTAATTGCAAGTAGATCACTAGTGCGGCTCGGGAAGAATAATAGCGAGACTTACAAAATAAATAACATGGCTTTAACTAGAGTTTAGGAAATTAAAAAAATGGATAGTATTGGGCTCCATGAGATGACATCTTAAGATGGTTGTAGGTAGAACTAGAATAGGTAGATCACATAATTTGCAAGGAGAAAATCTCCATTGGAGATTGAAGCATTAGAGATACACATGGAATTGAATGTACACAGAGTAGAGCAACTAGTAGAGGAGACATTCCTTGAATGGGAGGATGACCCAAAGGGTCATAGAAGAAGTAATAGGAGTAGAGTTATGTAGTGATAGTTTTAGGAGGAAGTTAATTTTACGGGATGTATGGAGTGAGAAGTAAGAAGAATTGATTTGTAACCGGATATATGAAGATACTTATTAGGAAATGGAGACCTTCCACAAGCCATAAGAAACACATTCCTTGCGCCACCGCAAGAAAATAATCTATTGAAAAGGATGTACCTAAGAATAGTACAAATTTATTGTGAACATTAGGAAGCTTGCAGAGATGCACCATACGTTGAAGCCAATTCCCAAAAGCTGCAATTTAGGTCCAAGAAGCACCTATGAATTCATTGCAAATATTGTAAATCCTACAAATATTACATCCAAGTTAGAACTTGCCCTTGTGTCTTAAGCATCACAAACACCACAAGTACTAGGCCCAATGTAAGCTTCACAAGTGTTAGCCCCAATGATACCTCCACAAACTTTGAAACCCAACACCCCAATGCTAACTCCGCAAGCCTTTCTTGCTTTTCACCTAAGTTTGCTTTATAGGAAGGTAATATCGATTCATAACAACATCTTCAAACCATTGTTGTTACAAACACGGATTATGCAGAAATGATTTTTTTTTACCAAGTGAAACCATGAGGAATACACATTAAAGTGGTTTTACACCCTTCCAAATGGGTATACCCCATTCATTCTAATACTTTACTAACACATTCTTAGTTTGCTTTACTATTGTAGTTGATCAAATGGCCTCTTTTACTCATATTTCTTGGCATAATTAATGACCTAATGAACTGTCACAAAATATGTGCTAACATACAAGGCTATTATCTAAATGTCCCAAATGAATTGATGAGGATGGATGAAAATAAGTATTCATTGCAATCCTAATTCCATGACTTAGGAAAAAGTCCATGGTTTCTAACTATACATCCTTTGATGATAATGTCCGAACATTAAAGGTTTATGAGACGAAGATCTTTGCTACTAGCATGCTCAAATACGGAAGGAACTCTCCCACACCCATAGGAAATGATTTTCAAAAGAAAACACCCTTAAACTATAAGGATAATGATACTAACAAGAGTACAAGTAAAGTTGTTGATGTCACACAACCAAGTATAATGTTTGTCCTTACTACATGAAAGTGGTAATTTACACATCTACATAAGCCTCCTCGCAAGATGCCCCAAAAGAGCTTGAATGTAACCTCATTTCCTTTCCTCCACCCACAAAGATTAATACATATAAGCCATTAACTAAGATCCATGATTCTAAAGCATATTGTAATTATCATCGATGCTTCAAACATACAACAAATACATGTTCCCGATTATGACATAAAAGTTAAGACATTATTTATGACAAGTTTATCCAAGTAGATAATACTCCTATCAATGAAGTGGTTGCGCATTTCAATTCATCCCTTAATATTTTTATACATCCTCTCCCTAATTATGGTATATATAAAGCTCATAAAAGCGACGCGTTACACATGGCTTCAGTACAATGCCTTCTCCTAGGTCCTACACTATGGGTTCACACCCCATAAATGGTCACATTGATATGTTACCAAATGGGGGATTAATATGACCTATGATTACATTCAATGATCTCAATATCCATGACAATAATGATTCTAACGCCAAACCTTTATTTGTATGTGCTTTCATTGACTCACACTCGATATTAATCATTATGTTTGACAATGAATCAAATGAAAATGTCCGCATTATGACACTTCCCACAAGCCTTAGGTACACTTGTAGGGACTTATTTACTCTAATGGTCGTAGTAAAAGGCTTTGATAGATAACATCAAAACCCTCTCGGGGAATTTTGTCACTATTACAAGTAGGACCTAAGAGAATAATTGTATGGTTTCTAGTTTTATTTACTAATTATTTGTTTCATTGTTACTTGAATGACTATGGATCCGTAAGATGTGAGGTGTTCCTTCAACATTGCATTGATTTTTAAATTATATAGACATCATAAAATTAGTTATTGTTAGAGTTTAAAATTGCACCCACATTCAGATCATAGACAACCTGAAATTTGAGTCAACATGGGACTATCTCCAAGTTGTGGGACTCGAACTGAGACAGACCTCCAGAGAAGGCCGATTTCCTCTACTTACCTCTATTGCTACAACTACTCCTAGAAATTGAAATGCAACTATCTAGCTCTACTCTAACCTTCAAAGGGACCAGGGTGAGAAGGAGATGCATAAAACATAAATCCTAATCTATAGAGGCGATAACACCAGAAAACAAGGGGATGAACACTTCAAAGAGTGAAAATGGAGGTAAACGATGATGAAGAGGGTTGAAATGAAGACCACAAATTAAAATCGTGTCCCAAGATCCACTTTCGTGATGCACAATAGACACAAAGTTATGAAATAACACATACAACACACCTGCAAAAGAATGAGAGGCAAGAGAGTGCAACAAAATGATAGCTAAGGCAAAATGAGCCACAAAACTAATATTTTATTGCTTGGAGATCATGCATAGATCATTACAAGGCAGGAAGAAGATGCAAAACATTTATAGAACTCGAGTCCAAGGCATGCAACCCTTAGAACACTTGTGCAACATAGAATGATGCCTTCACATTTCCAAAGTATCCAACATTAAGAATGAGCATTGCTCTACAATATATAGAAAATTGTGGAAGAGAGAGAGAGAAGAAATTAGAGGGAAATTCGAATTCCTTCAACCAATCCCAACCACCTTCATTAATTTCTCTTAGGGAACAAGGCACCACTCTGTTTATCCACTGTTACATGCCTTCTTCAATTGAGTGCCCATACCACATTTAATATTGGTGGTTGTGTCGCTTGAAACAACCTCTTTGTGTGTTGAGATGTTTTCCTTCACTTCGCCACCTACCATTATTTAATCCATGAAATCTGATTGCTTTCACATGGAGAAGGCTAAGATTCCTTCAAATAATATCGATATGCAATGATCAAATCAGATTTATGTTCATTTAGCAATCCACGGATAACTATTGTTCTCCTTTAGCATGCAACTTTCTTGATTTAGTTTTGCGCGGATTTTGACATTCGCAGATCATTCCTTTGTATCATGGCACCATGGACTCCCATGGCTTTTATCAAATTCTACCCTTTGCTCCGCGGTGCGACTTAGACCCTGGCGGTCTTTTCCCCTTGTTTGTGGCATTATGAGATCATGTCCTTTATCCCGCGGCACGCATTCCTTTTCCGTGACACACTTAAAATTCTCTCATGGTTTTTCTTCTTCATCCGTCGATGCTCAAAGCTTCCGTGGTTCTTTAAATTTGCCTCTGAATATCCGCCAAGTCTAACACTTGTGCAAGTTGCTCGAATTTTGCAAGGGATGCAAAATTGGGAAACAATTACCATTTAGAGAGCTTCTTGTGAGTATCCTACAAGACCTATGACTCTACCTCACCGTGCTTACACGACAACCTATTATCAGCTTGCACAAGTGCAACCTTTACAACAAAGGAACAAACTCATAGACAATTAATTGATCTTTTTACAACCAATTATTAAGCACCCATGCACATTAGTATCCTTCTCAAGATCAACTTACATTATATATTCACCCTATACCACCTTTTCATCCTACTCACTACCTACTCATACACATCCTAAGATAGTCTTATAATGACGTTGTGATGTTGTGTTCTACAAAGAACACCAATGCATTCTCCTAACACAATGGATTCTATAAGTCACTATGACTACTTGACCATCACAAAATATATATGAGCATACTCATAAAACAAAAGATCCAAGTTACCATACAACATGAAACCATTTACCATATTATGATAGTAACGTATATATTCCTCCTCCTCTCCAACCACAATGTGTGACATTTGCATTGATCGATATAAGACATTTACATGATCATCTCATTAATGATATAATATGTTAACACCTGTGACCTACCTCTTATGATAGCTCAATTACGTAGATTATTGTACATAGATACTTACTATATACAATTGTTCATGTACATAACTTCTTGTTTTTTTTGTTTGTGCGATCACCCTCCCCTTAGTTTAATATTACATTTTCTATTGATTGATTGTGATGTGCATGTCTTCACATTGACCATCATTTTAAACACTTGTATTTGAATATTTCACCATCCTTTACCACTTATTGTTTATCTTATCGTGACATCCATAATAGCTATCCTATGACAACACATGCATACATGTGCTTTATAGATTTCTAACCTTATTACACAAAATTTTATGCATATTACACCTCGTTATTGCATGTTATTTTCCCACCTCTCCATATTGACTATTTATACAGCTCTTTTCTCATGGTCATAATTTAATATACTATGTAATAATGATAATTTCAACCAAAATAAAAAGTCCTAATTTATGTTACTTTTTATTTTTTCAATGGTGTGTCGATTATAAATTGATAAACTACGATTAGGGTTATTAGGTTCAAAGAGATGAACTAGAATATGTAGGTAGATGATATTATTGAGTGCTCAAAATGTGTATAAGAATGAATCAAACTATCAAGAATTTTCTAAGAAAATATTGATCTAGATCATAGTTGTAGGATATGTTTGTGGGAATCGAGATGCCTTTATCACCGAAACCTTCCAAGAGGCTTTAAAACTATCTTTTGGGGAACTACATCTAATCTTGTTGCTATGATCCTATTCTCATATGTTTGAGATTTGTTTTTTGAGTTTGGAAGTATGTGATGACTATATTGTGATAATATATGGATTTTCTTTGTCTATGCACCCTATCCCTTGTACTTCAAATCTAAAAAGAGGTTAGCAATGATTGAGTTAGATCGCCTAACCACACTTCCGTTGATGTGATGAGTGATGCACTATATACCACTCTTTTAAAGAGGGATCAAGCCACATTTTCCCCAACGTAATATAAGATGCATGTGATATAGAATAATTAAAAATACATAGCCCTTAATTCAACTCCCATATTTTCAAAACACACTCTTTAGATTCGGCTTTGACTCAATTCGGAAAAAAATAAAACAAATGCGAAAGGGGAATATGATGGTTCTTTCTTATATATTTAAATTCTAGATTAGAGTTAGAAATATGATGTACATTCATATTGTTAATTAAACATTAATATTCAAATTAGAATATACATGTATAATAGTTTGCAATATCTAGTGCATAGAGCGCATGGATGTGGACGTTTTGTTGAAATTTCTGTTGATAATAAGAAATATCTCATGGCGCTTTTAAGTGAAGCCTTTAGGAAGGAATCCTTGAAGGACAGAGCTTGTGTGAAGGTTCTCAAAGGGTTTCATTTCAAAGGAAAGAAGTCATAGAAGGAGTTTTCATTATTTATGCAATGAAAGAGGGTTGGGGTTTTGTTTCTCGAGACACCGGTAGCGGTTATGAAGGTAGAGGATGTTTCGGTCGAGGTTAAAAAATTGGTAAGGAAGAAGGCCAATACTAAGATTGGAAAGGGAAGCTATTAGGAGGTGCAAGCATTTTTGCAGCTTTTTTGATTTTGTACGGGCTTGTGAGCAAGTATCATGATGTTCATATTTTGGAAGATTTAGTTATCGCTATCAAGGGTAGAAGTTGATGTTGGAAGCACAATGAATGAGAGGGGGTGAATCTGTCAATGAAAACTTTTACTTCATTTATCATAGCTTATATAAATCATTCAAATCAGCCATTTAGCATACATCATCATTGAGAGCTTACACCCACAAGTACATGAAACAAGAGAGAGAACCCATAAACACCGTATATAATATGGGAAACCCTCAAGGGGAATAAAACTCATTGAACCTTTGCATATATTACACAAAAAACTGAATTTAGTGAAGTACCAACTTCACAAGGAGCACCAACCCCGATTTAGTAGGGCACTAACCCTACAAGGAGCACCAACTTGTAGTTTAGTGAGGCACCAACCACACAAGGAGACTACAATCCCCTAAGATGACCAAGCACCAAATCAGCCACCTAAAGATGAAGATCACCTAAGTACTTGTTTTTCCAATAACCGATCCATCCATAAGCACATGAAATAAGAGAGAGAACCCATAAACACCGGATATAATATGGGAAACCCTCAAGGGGAATAAAAACCCACCGAACCTTTGCATATATTACACAAAAATGAATTTAGTGAAGTACCAACTTCACAAGGAGCACCAACCCCTGATTTAGTAGAGCACCAACCCTACAAGGAGCACCAAATTGTAGTTTAGTGAGGCACCAACCACACAAGGAGACTACAATCCCCTAAGATGACCAAGCACCAAATCAGCCACCTGAAGATGAAGATCACCTAAGTACTTGTTTTTCCAACAACCGATTGTGATGACTTTGTAAGCTCTGTCCACTCGAAACCTTCTCAAGTTGCTCTCTCTCCTTCTTCGCTCAAACTTGCATCTTCACATGCTGATTAGGTCTAATGACCTTGAAGACCTGCTCCTCTACTCTTCTCAACTCTTCATGCCTCTTCTCAACTCTTCCCTTGAGCCCTCTAACCTCTTCTTTCACCTCCTCTAGCTCGCTCACAACTTCATTTACACCACAAGTTCTAATGAGCAAACATAACATACCTTATATACACGACTCATGCTTACACAATGATATAGGTCAGCCAAGACCAATAAGGTCGGTCATAACAACTTGAAAACACATTCTACTAACTCATATAAGTCACATGAAACATTCCAATGGTAGCATCATGATATTCAAGGGCACAAACCAACATTGCCAAGGATTCACTAGCTCCACACAAGTAAGGGACATCCTCTCATGAGCATCAACAAGCTTAACACACTTTGCAATAACCTTCTTCATCATGAATCTCACCAAGAAGAAAACAACTCTCCACTAGGTTTAAAGCACCTAAAAGTTGGTCCTGAAAGTGAGAAACTTCTCATAGAAAATCACCACATCATGTCACATATGACACATCAACAGAAGGGATTTATTTCAAACACCTCACACAACTCATGTCATCCTCCAAATCAACGCACAAGGCACTCAAATAACTCCATTTATCGCACCGCTCAAACCTATTTCAATGTCTCAAGACCCAGCTTGAGCTCAACCACTTCTAACACCTCAAGCATCACTTTCAGAACTTCCACAACATAGAACCCATCAAGGGCACCATGACACACTTCTCCAAACATAGATAAACATAGGTTACATGGAGAAAACTGATCTTGCATACTTGATTCACAAGCCTTCTTGATAGGCCTAAATAGGGCAATTTAGGCCACTAGCGTTTCAACATGAAACCACCTCATTTGATCACTCTAAGAGATCTAACACATCATGTCGGACCTCAACACACTATTCATGCTCAAACAACCCTGCTACAATATGCAAAATGACACAAACACTCTCAAAACTCGCAAGATTATTTTTTATCCCTTTAGGCCAAAAGCGGTAAGCACACATTGAGGACATGTTACACCAATTTTCTCTACTGAACCTACCCAAAACTTTTCATGATCATCTAGCACACATCCCAAGATTCCTCGAACACTTTGTTTCATTTCATGAAACCTTCAACTCAACTCTTAAACAACAAATCTCCACAAAACTAGGGTTTTTTTGTACCTTACCAAAACCCTCGAGGATGCAACCACCACACACGAGAGCTCTATAGAGTCCTCTATAACCCCGAATCATCACATTATCTTTCCCAATGCATTTTATGCCCATACCATGCATTAGGTTTAAGGTTTTGGGAGGGTTTCGCACCTATTTGGCTTCTTAGCAATCATTCATAAAGCTCTAACGTCCAAATGAATCCATTATTCTTGAAAAATGATCTTAACTCAATGCCTTAATATCCACCAAAATCTCAGACACCATGTAGAAAACACACGTGTAGGTGAGCAAAAGAACTTGCCGATCAAGCTAGGATTTGCCTTTTTAAGAGCTCTGTAGAGCCAAAAGTGATTTTTCTTGCTTCTTCCTTTGATTGCTAACCTGAAAATTACACACACCACCGTAACAACCTCCTTCATGCTTTCTAACACTCATCCAAGCCCCGCAACCTCTCGAAACTCTCTAACAACCATGGTTTTCCTTGTCTTTAATGATCCACTTCAAAAGGACATTAGTCATTTATCATACACTTTAATTGTGACCTTTGACATCTTCCACACATGCCATACAACTTGAAAACACATCGTACATGCTTGTAAAATCTTTCTCTACCTCATAGTTTTTGGAAAATGTAGGCATTGAGAGGGGGTGAATTAGTGCTCCTTCAAATTTTAGAAGACAAATCAATTTGATTTACTTTTTCATGAAGAAACATCAACATTCAACTATAAACAAGAAACAAGTGAACACATATGAAGACAAAATTTAATGTGGGAAACCCTTAAAGGGAGAAAAACCCACTGAAATCAATGCACTAATATGGACAAGTTGTCCAATGAAGAATTACAAAGATTTCAAATGTTGAGCACCCACTCAACTTGAGCACCCACTCCAAAAATAGATCAAGCACCTACTTGACACCTTTTTTGCAAGCTGCAACTTGCATGGAAGCACCCACTCCCAAATTTGCTAAGCTCCTACTTAGACTTTACAAAATTTTGATCACAATCACTTGGCCTAGTTGCTTAAACAACAAATTTGTGATCACTAAATAAGCTCATACATTCTTATTCTCACACTTCATTTACCTTCACTCAATTTGCACTAGCTCTCACATATCATCATCAACTATGTCTTCATTAATCACTTTTCATTTACAATAAAGTGTTTATATCTTCAAGGGATACATAGTCAAACAACTTTTGCACTTCAACTTCCATAGAACTCTTTCACCTACCAAGTCTTCAACTCGTACAAGGAAAGGATATTACATCACCTACAAAAATTATTATTTCTAGTCATTACATCTGAATTTGATGTTAGTTTCATGTATGGATCTTACAAGGCCTTTCAAGATTCTCCCTGATACAAATGATGAGCAAAGGAAGCCTTCCAAACTTCATGAACCTTCTAACTTCACTTGCAAATATTCTTTTCTAACCCCTGCACCGACTGACTTGTAATGGTTATGCAAGCTTTTTTCCTATTATCCAACGTAGCAATTTTATCTTGTAGACTAAAGGAACTTAATGAAAAGTTTTATCATCATGCTAGCACATTACTAGAAACCTCTTCTTTCTCTCTAACCACTTGAACTTCTTCATTCCTCGCCATTTTATCTTCAAGACATCATTTGAACTCATTTGACAACTAGGTGCAAATGCTTCACATATCAGTCTTCAAATTGAGTGAGTGAACAATCTTATGAACTTATCCTTGCATTACATTTAGGTAAATGAATCTTCAAGAGGTATACACCATCACAATGCATTTAGATTCATCGCATAGGATCAAAACATGGAGTCATCACTTCACTCTTCTTCACAATTTTCCATACAAAGTCATGGAGGAGCTAAGATTAGACATGGAAATGCTTCATAAAACTTAATGCACGAGTTTGTAAAATTATCAAGGCTTGGATATGGTGGTTTGTGATCTGTAGATCACCTTCAAATGACTAGGAGTGGCAATGGCATCCTTATTCTCTTCATGAAGCACATGATTGGAGCAAAGTAACAAACAAATTTTCAAACATGAGGAAATTTTGCCTCAAAAAGTGAAAGTAGACTCACCTATCAAACTTGTTCATGAACTCTATGTCATATTTCACGAAGGTTAAAGATTTTGTGAAATTCGCTGTGTCCATGTCTTTCTCCATCTCAGACCAATAACTCAAACAAGCTTTTTTTCAAGAAACACTTAGGTTAGGTTTCAAGCTTCAAGAACCAATCTTTCTTCACCTTGTATCTTACATTCCAACACTCACTTTCATGGAAAACCTTTGTATAGACACTTCAACAAAAAGTATACTCCATGATAAACTACTCTTTACATGGATTGAGTGAAGAATATCAAGTTTACATGCTCATTACACAGTCTTCTTGATTGTCTCAAATGACAATTTTTAGGCCATTAGGAATTATGCATGAACACTTCACCATAACAAGTCATGAGCTAAAATATCTTGTATTGGACTTATTTCACATGTACATGCTCATATAGCACTTGAGAACATGTCATTTCATCAAGAATCACTTTAACACAACCGATCGGTTTTGGACATGTTTAGCCCTTAGCGATAGATGGCACATATTGAAAAGGTTCACTCAAATTTTGCACTCAATTTCGATGACTCACCTCATATCTTATGACACAAGCAAACTCCTATACTTGCTTCCACTTGATATTTTCATGAAGTTTTCTTTCATGACTCGCACTTGCCATTTTCCTTCAAAATAGGGTTAAAATTGTACTTGACCAATCACACTTGAGTGCCACCAATGCCACCAACTTAAACTAGGAATTCTCTACAATATCCTAGATGTTCACATTAGGATTTTCTAAGTGATTTAATGAGAAAAAATGCATTTTTTCTCCATCTCTATAGTGATGGGGTTTTGGGAGGGTTTAGAGTGACTTACACTGTTAAGCTTCGTTCATAAAGCTTAGGCCATTATTCTTTTCCAACTCTAAAATGCACTTAATCCATGCCCTAACTATGATGAGAAATATAGGTCACCATGCAAAGGTTTTAAATACCAATGAGCTCTTCAAAGATGACCCTCAGCTAGGAGAGAGCATTTGGGAGCTCGGTAGAGAAAACCTTCTAATTTGAAAAATCCTCTTCACTTTTGCATGAAACTTGGTCCATATCACTAGAGTACCCTTGTTCACATGTCCCAAACCTTTTTGATCATAAATGGGCTTGTACATCTTGGTCAAAACCATTTGTACCTAGCAATTCTTCCTTGTTCTCAAGGAAAATTATGAAAAGACCCCCAATCATGCATTCAAAAGTTGATGAGTGACTTGTAACATCATCTAAGACTCTATACAAGGTCACTACACCCTTCTTATGCTTGCATTAACATGCCATTTCTTGATTTACTTCATACTCACTTCCAAACTTGCGTTAGGTCCTTGAATAAGGCCTAAATGAGATAGTCTACACCATGACCCATAAGACTTGACATGATGATAATTCTAGAAGCCCTTGTACACTCTTGAAACATCATTGCATACCTATAGAACACATGTGAAGTTCACACCAAGCACCTCCATGCACCAAGTTGCTTGCTAAGGCATCAACCATGCACCTAGAGCTTGTGCACACACCATGACTTCTCAAGAACCTTCACCAAAACACTCCAAACAAGCATTTGAGGCCAGAAGAAGGCACTACCAATCAACCTTCATGATCCTGAAGAGTTGACACCTCATCACTCACTCTTTTCCATCAATGCACCATGTCATCAATGACAACACCAACAAGACAAGGTTCAACAATCTCCCCTTTGTCATTAATGGCAACAAACACTAGAAATTTTGATGGCAAGAGTATTCATAACAACACTTTCCAAGATCTCTTTTCTTGTTTATGAGAACCTTCTCCCCTTTTGACATCTATGAAAAATGTTTATTAAGAAAATAACAAACAACAATAATTGACAAAGCATAAATTTACCTCTATAAGCTCCCCTTGGATTAGGATTGCTATCTTGTCATTATGGCTTGAGAAGATGCATGGATTTCTTCACCAATCAGCCTCAATGCTCCCCCTAACATATTCTCTTCAAACTCATACTTTTCACTCTTTGCACATGTCTTCCTTTGATCTTCTCAACTTGTACCTTGAGCTAGTGAACTAGCTCCCCTTGTTTTGACACTTCTTGAACCTTCTTGGAGAAGATATGGCACTTGAGCTGCTCCCCTTGATGACTTGAAGATTTAGTGATTTCTTGGGTAGGATTACCCCAATTTGTGTCTTAAATGCTCAAAGGATGCTTTTGGTAGAGGTTTTGTCATGATATATTACTACCTCCTCCTTGGTTGATACATGTTCAAGTTTGATCCTTTTCTCACTCACTTGTTCCCTCAAGAAATGGTACTTGATTGGTATATGCTTTATTAGAGTGCAATATTGGATTCTTGACACACTTATAGCACTTGTGCTATCACAATACAAAGGAATATGACCATCATTTTCAACTTTGTAATCTTCTAGAGTTTGTTTCATCCACATCACTTGAGCACAACATAAGGCTATTTCTACATACTCAGCTTCACACGTGGATAGGGCTATAAGAGACTACTTCTTACTTAGCCAAGAAACAAGGAACTTACCTACAAAGAAAGCTCCACCACTTGTGCTCTTCCTGTCATCAATGCTACTTGCCCAATCTACATATGTGAAGGATTTTATCTCAAAACTCATTACCTTTTGGATACCAAAGCCCATATTCCATGGTCCCCATGAGATACTTGAAGATTATTTTGACAACTTGAAGATGGATTTCCCTAGGATATTCTTGAAATATTCCAACTAGACCAACTCTTGCATGAGATTAGGCATAGATGCAATGAATACAATAGCCTATCATAGATCTATATGAGGTCTGATTTACTTTTGGTGAGTTTTCATCCTTGCTGAGTTTTCATCCTACAACCATTGAGTACTTACTAGTTTTAAAATTCTCCATTTGAAACCTCTTGAGCATTTCCTTGATGTACTTTGTCTGTGATATGAAGATACCTTCTTTGGATTGATTGATTTGTATCCTAGGAAGAATGAAATTTCTCCAAGCATTGACATTTCAAACTCCTTCATGACCTCTACAAAATCCATATGACATGGTCTCACTATCACTTCCAAAGATTATGTCATCAACATAGACAACAACAAGTAATAGGTGACCTTCTTCCTCTTTTATGTATAGATTGTTATAAGCACTACTCCTTTTCTAAAGCCTTGATCAATCAAATATTTGTCCAATCTGTTGTACCAAGCCCTAGGGCTTTCTTAAGACCATATAATGCTTTCTTCAATATGCAAACATAGTCCTTGTCCTCTGTGAGTGAAAATCCATCAGGTTGTTCAATGTAGACTTCTTCATTTAAGTTCCCATTCAAGAAGGTTGACTTTACATCCATTTGATACTTTTGAATCCTTTGTATGATGCATATGCCAAGAAGAGTCTAATGGCCTCCATTCTAGCCACAAGTGCAAAATGTTTCCTCAAAATCCACTCCTTTAACCTGAGCATACCCTTTGCAAACCAAGTCTTTCCTTATTCCTTGTGACTTCACCTTTTCATTGAGCTTGTTTCTAAATACCCACTTGGTTCCAATGATGTTCTTGTTCTTGGGCCTAGGGACAAGTTCCCAAGTCTCATTTTTCTCTATTTGGTCCAATTCTTCATTCATTACATTGATCCAATTTTTGGTATTTGTTAGCTTCCATAACATTCTTTGGTTCTATCTTGGATAAGAGAGAAATGTTCTCTTGATCTTGAATGCTCTTCAACCTTCTTCTTGTTTGTATGCCTGCTTCCTTGTTCCCTATGATCTGATTTGGAGGATGATCTCTCTTAACATGTCTTGAAGGAGATTTTTTGTATCTGGTCTTTCTTCATCTTCATCCTCTTCTTCTTGATTACCTTCTGCAATTTCATCATCATCTTGATTTTCTGTGCTTTGGGAGTCTCCTTGGGCTGAGTTTTAGTCTTTCTTGGATATGTCTCATCAAACTATGACATTTGTGCTCTCTACTATATTTTGTTGGCTTTTATTGTAACACATATATGCTGAACTTACTACGAGAGTAACCCAAGAAGATGCCTTCATCACATCTTGAATCAAAATTTCCAAGGTTGTCTTCATCCCTTTTGATAAAGCACTTGCTTCCAAACACTCTTAGGTGCTTTACACTTGCAGTCTTCCTCTCTAAAGCTCATAAGGATTCTTCTTGTTATTTATTCTGATTTGGGATCTATTCAAGATGTAAATTATTGTGTTAACTACCTCCCTCCAATATCCATCTAATAACTTTGACTCATTCAACATGGTTCTTTCCATTTCTTGCATAGTTATGTTCTTTCTCTCCACTACTCCATTTTTTGAGGTGTTCTTGCTGCTAAGAAATTCCTTCTTATCCCATGAACTTCACAAAATTCATCAAATTCATTTGACCAAAATTCACCTCCTCTATCAAATCTCAAGCTCTTGATATTTGTATTTTTCTCATTCTCAACTAGGGCTTTGAATGTCTTGAATATTTCTAGTGCTTCTGATTTCTCTTTAAGAAAAGAAACCCAAGTCATTCTTGTGAAATCATCAATTAGTAGCATGAAATAGCTTTCTCCTTGAATGCTCTCAGTCCTTGTTGGTCCAACAAGGTCAATATGAATCAGCTCTAGAGGTTTTGTAGTAGAGTACTCCTTGGATTTAAAGCTTCTTCTAGTTTGTTTTCCATGTAGACATGATTTGCAAAGTATATCAACAGTTTAGTGATCTTGGGCATGTTTCTCACACATCCTTTTAGCTGATCTTAACAAGATTTTCAAAATTAAGGTGTCCTAACCTCCAATGTGCCAAATCCAACTATCATCCACCTGCTTGTAAAGAATTTATCTTGTTATTCTCTTTCAAAACATACATGTTGTTCTTGGTCCTTTTAGCCTTTCCAACTACCTTATCTGATTTGTTCCTCCTTATATCACATCCTTTATCATGAAACATCACATTGTATCCTTGCTTGCACATCTGAATCACACTTAGAAGATTATGTTTAAGACCTTCTACATATAAAACATTCTCAGTGACTTTTTTCCATTTTCAAGACTTAATGTTCCCTTTCCTACAATGCTAGTTGATGTGTTATCACCAAATATTATTGTTCTTGATGCATTTTATTCTAATGAGATGAATTTTCCCTTGTTTCTTGTCATATGACTTGAGCATCCACTATCTATGTACCATTCCATGTCTTCATTTTGAGTATGAAAGGTAGTTTGAGCTATTAAACCTTGTTCCTTCTTACTTGTAGGATCTTTTTTTTCTATGTACACCTTGTCATGCTTTGGAACTCTCTGATAGCAATTTTTTTTGTGACCAGAATTTTCAAAGTTATAATATATTAGTTTTTTTCTGTTTCTTATGTGATATGAATTGAGATGTCTTCCATGACCTTTTGCATGTCTTCTACACCTTGAAGCTTTATGTCCAAACATATTGCAAGAAAAACAATAGCCATAGAAAGAATGTGCATACATTATAGCATGAGGTTGCTTGCTTGTCCTTTTGATTTAACAAAACTAATATATTTATGCTAAACCCTAGTTGAAGTCAATAATATAGTAGAATAAAAATACTAAGCACTCTAATGATGCAAACTTATAAGCAAATAGGAAAAATAGAAGACTTATCTAATTTACACTTATCCCGTGAATGATCTTAACTGGAGCGACCGATGGATAGATTGGGAAGAGTGTTGGAAACACTTAGTACTAATTCTCGGGACTTACTATCGAGTTGGACATGGGCGCCCGGGCTAGGGCGAGGGCATCCTGTTCTGTAGAGACCACTTAAGGCGTTGGTGACTGTATAAATGCTCAAAATCTACTTTTTCTTGTGTCACTAGGGTTTTGAACTTATTCATTTTTGATCTCCTACCACTTGCACTTTGATCGTAAAGGGTACCAGTAACTTGCAAAACATACCCTAGCTAGTGTAAAATCTCACAAACACATTAAATTAGAATTAAATATTCAATATGTGAAGTCAGACTAACCCTGATGGTCACCCGAAGAGTGAACTTATGACCGAGTGTTGCTCTACATTTCGAATCCATGTAGTTCTTTGTGCTTGTGTGTGAAATAATGTCCTTAGGTTGCCCTTGTGCCAATGACGCCAAGATAACAAGCTATGGCTAGATAAAATGCAAATGTGTGAGATGGAATTCAACACTTCCCCTTCCTATGCAACCCAAAATAACAATCCCTTTGATGGTAGTGATAGTATGTAAATGTGATTGCCCCTTAGGATTTTCCCACTCATATAATAGAGTGTATGTTATGTATATGTATATCTTGTTTAAATTTCGACACTAATGAGACGACATGTCGACTATGACCTCGAGATAGGGATATAAAAACTAAAAAGGCTGACCACAAATGTCAAAATAAATGAAAAGATCAAAGGGGACAGGAGTGCCTAGAATGGACAAGAGCGCTTGGGCGTCGTGTCTAGAATGGGTGCTTTGGTGTCCTTAAAAATGACGACATGTGTGAAAAGACTGATAGAAAGGGATCCTTATGACCTGACGAGAACGAGGTACAAAAATGACATATGTGAGAGAAAAATACAATAAAAACAATCAAAGCAAGTGGATGGACTAGGGAGTGTGTTACCAGTGAATAATTTTCTTACTCAAGATCCATGCATATAACAACATACTTGGTGGTATAGTAAAATATTAATATGTGTGTGATTTTGTGTCTACACATATCTTTTCTTGACATTCTTGACATCAACATTCCTTGATTTAGGTGGATTTTGAGTGATCTTGACTTCATTCTTGTTAGTTGTCTTATCATCTTTGTGGTTTGCCTTGAATCCTATACCAAATTTTTCATTGAAAGATCTCTGATTGTGTAGAAGTTCTTCTAGGTCCCTTGAGCTCTTGTCAAATATGGAATAAGTCTTCAATTTGCTTGAGGTCTGATCTAATTCAATTTGTAGAAGCTCCATCTCTATTTTTACTTTTAGATATTCTGCCTCCTTGGCTTTGAAGGATGTTGTAATCAACTCTAACCGTGTTTCAAGTTCCTTGATTACATCTTCATGTTCTTTGTCCTTCTTGCTTAGAATTTTCTCATGAAGAATGATCTTCTCTTCATAGTCCTTCAATATTGACTTCAATTTTTGATTCCTCTTCCTTTGGAGCTTCAACTTCTCAAAAGAACTGACTAGTTCAGATTTAAGATTTACTCCTGCATCCTCCTCATCTGAGATGTCATCTTTAAACTTATTTTTACCTTTTGAGTTTCTTGCAAAGGTTACTTCCATGGCCATGAATAGAGTCTTAGCTTGAGTACCTTCATCTTCACTTTCAGACTTGCTAGAATCACTAGATTCAAATGAACTTGATTCCTCTTTGGTATATAAATTCTTTTTATTCTTGAAATACTTTTTCTTACCTTCATGTTTCTTGAATTTCTTCTTGTGCTTATGAGAGGTTTCTTCATCATGCTCATCTTGATATCCCTTATTCTTGTTAGGACACTTGGATGCAAAATGAACTACTTGTCCACAATTAAAGCACTTGAATGGAAATTTTCCATTTTATTTGCTTGATTCTCTTTTAGTCTCCTAATAAACATAGCTTCAATCTTCTCATCCTCCTCCTCCATGTCGATTCATATTTGATTTTATTTTCTTGAGGTTCCTTGTTAGCTTTGAATGTAGCCTATTTCTTACATGATTTTATTTCTTTTGTTCTCATTTCATAGGCAGTTAGAGTGCCATGAAGTTCATCTACCTTTAGAGTGGTTAAGTATTTTTCTTCTTCCACAACTGAGACTTTGGAGTCATACCTAGGAGTTAAGGATCTTAACACCTTTTGAACAACCACTATTTCTTCCACCTTTTCCCCTAGTCCTCTTGATGAGATTGATGACTTCATCAATTCTTTGTAAGTAGGATGCAATACTTTCATCTTCTTTCATTTTCATGCTCTCAAATTGACTATGGTAGGTTTGCAACTTGGCTTGTTTAACCTTGTCATCTCCTTCATAAACGGTCTTTAGCTTTTCCCAAATTTATTTAGATGTAGTACAATGCATAACTTTCACAAATTATCCTTCTGACATTCCACACAAGATTGCATTCATGGCTTTTGAGTTATTCTCACTAGCTCTCTTTCTGTTGCATCAGTTGGAGGTGTAGTTGGAATGGTGTAACCATCAAATACTGATTGCCATATGTCAAATCCTAGATACATGAGATAGGTATTCATCCTAATACTCCAAAATGCATAATTGGATCCATTGAAGAGAGGTGCCTTGGAAGTAGAGAAACCACTTTGTGCTTGATTGTTGGTCATGCTTGTGCTACTTGGATCTCCTTTGAGCTATTAAGATCACCTCAAAAGGACCTAGCTCGATACCAATTGTTGGAAAATATAGGCACTGAGAGGGGGTGCGAATCAATGCTCCTTCAAATTATAGAAGACAAATCAATTTGATTTACTTTGTCATGAAGAAACATCAACATTCAACTATAAGAAAGAAACAAGTGAACACATAAGAAGACCAAATTTAATGTGGGAAACCATTGAAGGGAGAAAAACCCACTAAATCAATGCACTAACATGGAAAAGTTGTCAATGAAGGATTACAAATGTTGCAAATGTTGAATGCCCACTCAACTTGAAACATCCAATCAACTTGAAGCACCCACTCCAAAAATTAGATCAAGAACCTACTTGACACCTTTTGGCAGCTACTGAACTGCATGGAAACACCCACTTGCGAATTTTCTAAGCTCTTACTTAGACTTTACAAATTTTTTATCACAAGCACTTGGTCTAGTTTCTTAAACAACAAATCTGTGACCACTAAATCAGCTCATACATTCTTATTCTCACACTTCATTTAACTTCACTCAATTTGCACTAGCTCTCACATATCATCATCAAATCTGTCTTCATTAATAACTTTTCATGTACTTAAATAATTTATATATTCAAGGAGACATGTTCAATTTTTTTGGCACTTCACTTCCATAGAACTCTTCACCTACCAATTCTTCAACTCCTACAAGGAAGGGATATTACATCACCTACAAAAACTGTCATTTGTAATCATTACATTTGAATTTGATTTTTGTTTAATGAAAAAGTATTATAAGGCCTGTCAAGATGATCTTGACATCTATGGTGAGAAAAGGAAGCCTCTAAACTCCCGACCTTCTCGACTTCACTTTCAAATATTCCTTTATAACCCATGCACCTACTTGACTTGTAATGGATTATGCAATTTTTCTCCTATTCAGAATTTTGTCTTGTGCTAAAGGAACTCAATGAAAATTTTTATGGTCAAGCTAACACATTAATATACTCCTCTTGCTCTAGAAACTCTTTGACTACTTCATTCTTCGCCATTTTATCTTCAAGACATCATTTGACTCATATGCAAAATTAAGTGCAAATGCTTCACATAACATGTGATCTTGAACTTGAGTGAGCAAAAATCTTATGAAATTATCCTTGCATTAAATTTAGGTAGAGTGAATCTTTAGGAGGTCTAAACGATCACAATGAGTTTAGAGATCATCAAATCGAAGCATGGAGTCATCACTTCACTCTTCTCTTCTTCATAACTTTCCATACACAATCATGGAGGAGCTAAGACTAGTTTTGGAAATGCTTCATCAAACTTAATGCATTAATATTCAAGACTTCTCAAGGCTTGGATATTGTGGTTTGTGATACGTAGATCACCTTCAAATGACTAGGAGTGGCAATGACATCCTTATTCTCTTTGTGAAGCACATTTGGAGTAGGGTAATGACTGATTTTCATGCACAAGAGGACAATATTCAGAATTGAGAAAGTATACTCACGTATCAAGCTTGTCATGAATTCTATGTCATATTTCAAGAATTTTAAAGATGTTGTTAAAATCAACAGGTCCATGTCTTTCTCCATCGAAGGGCCAATAGCTCAAATACACTTGCTTTTCAAGAAACACTCAAAGCTAGGATTTAAGCTTCAAGAAACATTCTTTCTTCACCTTACATCTTACATTCCAACACTCACTTCCATGGAAAACCATTGTATGGAAACTTCAATAAGAAAGTATTCTCCATGATAAACTACTCTTCTCGCATGGATTGACTAAAGAATATCAAATTTGCATGCTCATTACATAGGTCTTATTGACTTTGTCCTCAACATGGCGCTTTTAAGCCATTATGAATAATGCATGAAGTAACTTGACCATAACAAGTTGTGAAATAAAATATGTTGTATTGGACTTATTTCAAATGTACATGCTCATATAACACTTGAGAACATGTCATTTCATCAAGAATCACTCTAACACAATGGACTAGTTTTTGACATGTTTATCCCTTAGCGGTAGGTGGCGTAGATTGACAAGGTTCACTCAAATTTTGAATTTAACTTTCCTAACTCACCTCATGGAATCTTAGAACAACTTCTAAGTTTTCTTCCAAACTTGATCTTACATCATGAAGTATTCTTTACAGATCAGTATTCCAATTCTTTTTGCAAAATAGGGTGAAAATCTGATCATAGTCATGACCGATTCCCAAAATGCCACCAACTTAAGCTACAATGAATTATCTACAACAATGAGTGTTCACATTATCTTGCACATGTGATTTCATCATCACAAAATGCATTGCTTCTTCATCTAAATAGTGCTAGGGTTTTGGGAGGGTTTGGAGTGACTTACACCGTTAAGCTTCGCTCATAAATATCAAGCCATTATTATTTCTCATTCCAACTCTAAAATTCACTTAACTCCATGCCCTAATTGTGATGAGAAGTCTAGGTCATCATGAAAAGGTTTTACATCACAATGAGCTCTTAAAAGACGACCCTCGAGCTGGGAGAGAGCATTCTGGGAGATCGGTAGAGCAAAAACCTTCTAACTTGAAAAATCTTCTTCACTTTTGCATGAAACTTGGTCCACAATACTGGAGTACCATTTTTCACATGTACCAAACCTTTTTTTCTCATAAATGGGCCTATAAAATCTTGGCCAACACCATTTGTACATGTAATTATTGCTTGTTCTCAAGGACAATCATGAAAAGACCCCCAATCATGCCTTCAAAAGTTGATGAGTGACTTGTAGCTTCATCTAGAGACTCTATACAAGGTCACTACACCCTTCTCATGCTTGCATTGGCTTGTCATTTCTTGATTTTCTTCATACTCTCTTCCAAACTTGCATTAGGTCCTTGAACAAGGCCTAAATGAGCTAGTCTACACCATGACCCATAAGACTTAACCTCGATGATCATTTTAGAAGCCCTCGCACTCTCTTGAAACACCATTGTAAACATGTAGAACACTTGTGGAGCTCACTCCAAGCACATCCATGCACCAAGTTTCTTGCTAAGGCATCAAACATGCTCCTATACCTTGTGCACACACCATGAATTCTCAAGAACGTTCACCAAAACACTCCAAACAATTTTTTAAGGCCAAAATAAGGAACTACCAATCAACCTTCATGGTCCTGAAGAGTTGACACCTCATCACTCATTCTTTGTCATCAATGCACCATGTCATCAATGACAAAACCAACAAGACAAGGTTCAACAATACTCCATGCTATACAACATATTGACCTTGTAAGACCTCATGAAAAACTTCATACCATCTATAGAGCTCCTACATGACACTTACATGCTTGAACCATGAATCAAACCACAAGACACTACACCAATGCACCATACCATGACATCAATACACCTCACTACCAATCAACCTTCATCCTTTACTTTGATTGACACCTCATGGAGATGCCTAAGCCACCTAAAATCCCTTTGACATCAATGTGATTTGACATAAATGAAAACAAAACTATTACACATTGTCTAACAATCTCCCCCTTTTTCATTGATGACAACCATATTAAAAACATTGATGGAAACCGCATGAAAGCACCTTCAGACCTCTTTTCATGTTTCTAAGTTCACTCTCCCCCTTTGACATCTAATGACAAAGGCTACAATAACAACTTGACGACAACAACTAACAAAAAAACTCAACTTAGTAGCTTCTCCTTGAATTGTACTACCAATTTCTTGACTTCAACAATCGTAGATGATCCATGGACCTGATATGAATATGCACATTACTCATACAAGTCCTCCCGAACAAGTACTTACCACATTTTGGTCTTTATACTAACTCGAGATGAACAACCTCCAAATTGTCTTGAATCTCTATCAACTGAATTTCTCCTCTTGTCTTTGTAATAGAACCTATATTCCCGCTTTTGAGTCTTCAAACATATTCAAACTCACCTTGTCTTATCACACTTGTCCTTGACACACCTAGTGCCTCCTTTATTAGCTCTATCACAGACCAAACTCATATGTACCCTATCTCCTTCTCGAAACTTTGATCACTTGACATCATTCACACAATAATCGAAAAATTCAAACCTTCTTGCTTCGTACCGATTTATCAAGACTTAGCACTCTTCATTTAGTCCTAAAAATAATGAGTCATCAACCATACATACTTGGGGTGCGATCTTTGAAACACTATACCCAACTTACGATACCATCTCCCCGAGATGAGGCATCATTCTCTAGCTAAAACAAACATTTGAAAACATTCACTTTCACATATATCATATGATATGACACATACTTCATGACTTAACACAAATCTCCTTGACCGATGCATCCTCAACAACATATAACAGATGCAAATACACTCCAATCTAATTGAAGACTCTTTAAGAGACAAGAAAAAAATGTTCATACCTTTGCACTTTTTCACAACTTTCTTGGAGAAGATTATTCATTGAATTTCTCCTCCCGGGATGATGCTTTTTAGTCCGTTTCCAATATTATAGAATAGGTCTTTACCTATTTAGATTCACTCCTTGTTGTGATCAACACACCTTAGACTACTTTGCCATCAAGGTTTTCAAGAACCTTTCTTGAAGTAAACACATGTGCAACACAACTTGTCTTCCTTTATAGAGTTCCCAAATTACATAGTGTTAGTTCAATCTCGATTCTTAGTCCTTGATTGTCAAAGGACATATTAGGTCTCCATAGAATTTTAGATAGATCATCATGGGAACTAAAGACCTGAGTGAGATATGAAAACACTATATCCATGCATGTCTTGATCGTATTAGATTGACTCGACTAGATTTAGGTCTTAAATTACACGTTTTAAGATCCACAAAACATATCTCAACTCTTCAAACATCCAAATCTACTTTGGAAATCTAATTTATAGACCACATAAGGATACTAAACACTTTAAACTAGCTAAGATAGTCCTTACTTTGTAACATTACGCCATGTATAAAATAATCTAGACAGACTCAGCCAAGCATCTCTACCTCTCTATAATGACTTCCTTGATATTACTTTGATGCCACCGTAACATTGTATCAAAATCTCTACTTGATCCAACATGATGAACCAAAAAAATCCCCCATCTCTTATATACCTTTGATTCAACATAAATATTGACACCGAACTACAAAATACATACCTTCTCCTTTCAAAAAATCTTCATGCACTTGATGGTCTAATCAAGTCATCATACAAAAGAGAGGATGCTTCTTTACTTGTCTTTGTAATAGAATCTTCATCTCTATGTCATATTGATTTTAAAAAAATAGATTTTATAAAACCCTAATATTGCAGAGTCATGTATGATAAATGAAATGTTAAAATACATATTTGACACAAGCACTAAGCTAATGAAATATAAAACCCCAAGTGTAAGAGAGAGAAAGAAGGACTTAGATGATTTTGCGCTATTCATGGAATTTATCTGGGCTATAAAAATGATGAACATGAAGTGAAAATTATCAGCAACTGTGCACAATAAATTCTCGGAATTGTCGGATAAGCTTGGACCAAGGCACCTATACTTTGGTCAGGCGTCCGAGCACCAAAGTCTACTTCTGGCGCCCATGACTGCGGTGGTCGAACTCGATTTTCTCGGTGTCACACAAGTGTCGCTAGTAGTCATTTTTTTCCCCCGTATGTCGCATCTTGTACGCAGAAGTCACCAGAACCTACAAAGAGATGTTGACATGTAAAACCCTCAAACTACATCAAATCCTAAAAAGAAAAATTACAATATGGGGAGTCAGACTAACCTCGAAGGTCACCCGACTTAGTGAAATATATTCATTAAAACTCATTAACTAATCTTACAAGCTCTAATACCACTATGATGTAGTAAAAACATATAATCTCATTCAAATACTCAGTTATCAAGATGGTTACAAATTTCACCTCTTCCTTACTCCTGAAATGGGAAGATCATACAAGGTTCTTAATGTGCTTGATTTGGCTTTAATTGCAATAAATGGATTGATCTTCACTTGGAAGGTTCTAATGCCTCAACATACCTTGGTTCTTACATTGAGAATGACACCATTTCATTAACTGATTCATACACTTCACCCGTCATTTACCTTTCTCCAATTTTGTCCATCATTCACCTTCATATACTCTTAATTTCAACTGTCCACTTTTCCTTTTTTGTCTTCTTTCACCTTCTTCCAACTTGCACCCTACTCACACACTCTAGACAACACTATGTCATCCAAAAAATTGATGGAAAAGAATCAAGAACTCAATCTTTTACCACTTTCCCTAATTTGCAAGTTAGCCCCTTAAGACAATGCACTTGGCTCAACCATGGTGGAAGAAAAATAAAGGCACCCATAATGAGATACTAACATCATTAATCACTCTTCAACATATCCAAGGTTTATAAAAATCTCAAGATCCCACTCTTTGTCTTATTCTCTCTCCATCACTTTTTGCATTCTTGCTCAAAAACCTTGCTAGGTCTCTTACTGACCGTCATGCATAGAATTTTTTATAGGTAGATTCAATACAAAAGGAGAGAATTTTCGAGAACCCATTTGAGAGTTTTAGATGTTTATAAAATTTCATTTCCTAATTCCATCTCTAAATCACACTTCCTTTGTAAAACACCTCCTTTTCACTAGCCCTTGATTGTGTTTTGCACTCTCCTCCTAAACTCACAAAAATCAAGAGTTTGAACCATTTGTTACCAAAAATTTCTTCATCATTCCTTTCTAGAGGTTCTTGGGATTATATCTTGAAGTTTTTAAGTCAAAAAGAGTTGGTTTGATCTCTCAAAAGACTAACCCTAGCTTAGGTACTCAGAAACCCTCCTAGAGACCTCGAGAGGAGTTATTTCCTTATAAATTCTTCAAATCTTCGACTCCAACCACCAAATTTTAACATGAGGTCTATTTAGATATTATTAAAGGTTTGGGTTTACCAATGGCTCTCATAAATACGTGTCAAACCTCTTCCATTTCATTTTCCTTCTCCCCGCCATAGGTGCACATTGTCACGCATCTCCAAACTCCCTTTCTTAACAACACAAAACAATTGTTTTTCAAGGAGTTATTCTTCTAACAATCCAATTGCATTCTACACCTTAAAGTTTGATCAAGAAATCACAATCATGAATTTATGCCTCTTTCATGAGGATATATAGCCTTCACTAATCATCCACAATTACCAATAAGTCAAGAAACCAATTTCCTTCATCATTATTTCCATAAAGAGATTCAAAATGCAAGTTAACTATCATGTTTCTTATTCCCTAGAATTAATAATGAATCTCAGTGCCTTCACTTATACCACAACAAATAACTCACCATATACACTTTGCAATGGTAATCACAAATCAAAATTATGTCACAATTTTACATGGTTAATAACACATTATAGAGGTATTTGCCTTAGGGTTTGAGTATACAACTTCCACAACATGAATAGATATCTCATGAATCAACCACAATGTATCATCCTTTACAAAGTTTGCAAAACCACTGAAACTCATAGTTTGATTAGAATCTTATAGTTTGGTCTAGTAAGCACTAGTCTTCACATACAATGATGTTTCATACAAACCTTACTATAAATGCTTTGCACATGTTAGCTTTTAGTTCTCTATCAAACATGCACAAGGCCTCCATTCACAACCGAAAGAACAAAATCATACCCACAGTCACACAGTTATTATACAAAACATTACCATTGTCTTTCCTTGAAGCTTTTCTTGATTTGCAATCGAATGGGAATTAGGTTATTCGGTTACATTAGACAATTTATAGTCTTTTCATCAAATTCTAACTGAATGAGACATCTTAGACCACTTGGTCACATGTGCAATCTTAGACTTAACATTAAGTTGCTTAGCTTAAAGACCAAATCCTTGCTTCTAGACTCATGTTATGATTCCTAGTCCCTAAAGGAGACCTAAGACACTCTCTTACACCTCATTTAATCTTATTACAAATTTTTAAAATTTAAGATTCCATTAAAACAACCATAACAAACCAAAAATGGCCTCCAAGACTCATCTTGCACTTTTGGAGGGAAAATAAAATATTCAAAATTTGAAAAGCATAGACTCCAACTATCATATCTAAATGACACCTAGTGACCCTAAGTCCTATTAGAAAACCTATCAAACCAAAACTGGATGTTTCCATCCTTATATACACACCAAAGTTGATGTTTTTGCATCATACTCCAAGGGTAGGAAAAATTTGAGCATATTAATTGATTTTCTTCTTCTTTTTCTAATTATTTTGTATCTTTAGTTTATATCTCCTCGCCTCGCCTCTCTTAAGAAAAATGGCTAGTAATACATGCTAGTAGAAAAGAAGTAAGCATGTCATAGAAAAGTAGTGTAACAAGTAAATGTGCATACAAAAGAGATACCGCAAAAACAAGTTTCATAAATGGGACATCGCTCACAATGTCACAAGACAATCTAAGCCGAAGCGAGAAAAAACATACAAATTGCATACAAGACAAAAGGCATAACCTATAGACAATAACATACAATGGAAAACAATGTGAAGCAGAGTGTAACAGAGAAAACCATTGTGCCAAATAGTCCTCAGAAAGAAAATGATACACTTGAAGTACTCGTTAGCATATTAGAAAGATAAAGAGTATGTCAAAGCGTGTATAGACTAATGGAAAGTAATGTGCTATTAATAAGTAGTAAATAATGGAACAATAACACCATTGATGTGTAAGAGTAGTAAATGTAGATTCCCCTAGGAACCTCGATGGGACTGGTAAGATGTACAATGCCAAACATCAATATTGCATGTAAATATCCTGGAGGAAGTTTGCATTCACAACTAGAGAACAATTGAACACACATGTGTATATAGAAAATGTATTGACATACTAAGAATCAATCTAACATAGTAAGTAAAGTGTACATGCAAGTATAAAGGAACAAGATTATGTGTAACCAAGATATGTAATATGCTTGTATGAGAGATATGGAATGGTATGCAATGTGACTATGATAGAGCAACGTGCCCCCAATGAATGTGTATGAGATGAGGTTAATTTATAGAAGACCCTCAACAACCAAGAATGAACCATAGAACAAGAGTATGTCATCAAGAAATGATTTGATATATGTGCTAGGAAGATGTAACATGAAGCACATAGCATAAAGTGTAGAAGAGGTGATGTTCATTTTAGATTTAGACCCTCAACAGTCGAGTATGAACCGTGGAAATGGAGTGCATCATAGGGTAATGATGATACAAAGTGTATCAAGTTGTGTAATGATGCTCATAAAGATGAAGTATGAAGCACAAAGCGTAATAATAGAAATGATAGACACTGATAGTGTTAGGGGGAGAGAATGAGTGTGATGCCCCCAAGTGTATGATGTAGAGAAGAATCAAGTAACATTATCTAAGAGATCATCATTGTCATGGTCGAAGCCAAATGGAGAAGCATCAGAGACCTGGTAAGCAATAGTATGGGGTTGATCATATAAAGAGCCATTGTGGCGTAAATTATACATGCCCATTGTGTATTCTTCATCAGTGAAAGGTGGTAGTGGAAAACCATGTGCATACCAGTGAGTAAGATTTTGTGTATAGTCGAGAAATGAATCATTGCAAATAGAAACATGACCGAAAGGCATGGGAAATGTGATATCAATATGATTAGGATCCAAAGTGCCACAAATGTAAGTGGAGACGTGCATGCAACAAATATTGATAAATGGAAGACACATAGGCCATAAGAAATAGTATTGCAAACATATCTCGTGATCAAGGTGAGGAGAATGAGGTGGAGGGAGGAGATAAAAAGTGTGAATTTGAGCCGAGCCAAGACGTCGCGTGTGTACAAATAGTGGCAGAGCAAGTGAGATTGAATAAAATGTGTGGCTAATAAGAATTATGTATGAAAATCATGCATGTAAAAGGAGGTATTGGTGATGCAAAGTGCTTTTGGATATGAGGTGGTATGGCGTGCAATGTGTGGAAAGACCCCTGAAAAGTATCATAGCATTAGTGGAAGGAGGGGGTTTCTTGAATCTATATTCACTATGGCCAATAACAACAAAAGTATCATTGAAGTAGGACTCATTGATTTTGATAGGAGTAAAGTTAAGATTGTGTAATGTGTCATCATTAAGCTCTATGACATCAACCTCATCATCAGAATCATCAGTGTTGGCATTGTCATGTTGAATAGCAATATCAAGGATATTGGTAGAACAAAGCTAGATGTAGGAGCGAGAGAAGTCTTGACAAGCGGAATGGTGGTGATGAGTAGTAGACAAGGTGGGTGAAATGATATCAGTAGTGTGAGTGGGAATGGATGGTACACTTGTAGAGGTGGAAGAAGGATGTGAAGCACTAGATTGAACAATATCATATGTACCAATATTGCTATATTGAATAGGCTGCGATGGATGAATAGGCATCGCAATAATAGGGTCAATGCGACAAAACTTGAATGGGTCGGGTCAACAACAATGGTATGTTCATAACCATCATGTAATAATTTAACACACCAAAGAACTGTAGATAGGACATCATGCATTGCGTGAATCTAGGGTTTACCTAATAAGAGATTAAAGTGAAATGAGGCATTGATAATGATGAATACTGTAGGAACAATCTTAGGCGAGCTTGTATAGTTAATATGATAGTGCCTAGGTATGTGCACATAGTGGAATCATAAGCATGAATGAGAGTGGAATGTTTAGTAATTAGATTATCAATAATGCCAATTTGCTTAAGAAGGGAGTGAACACATACATTTATAACAAATCCGTTTTCAATGAGTACACACTTGACGAAAATGGCTCCGATAATAAGCATAGCGATGATGAGCAAAGATGTAAATGGATTGTCAATAAAAAAGGGAGGTATGTCCTCATCACTAAATGATATAGTGAGTGATGGATTTTTGAGAGACCGAATAAGATGTGTGAAGGCCACAGGTGAATGATTAGTGCTTTCAATGTTGATAGAACAAAGGGAGGCTTATAATGTATGATGACAATTGGGTGCACTTATAAGAGGTTATAAATAGAAATATTTGCAGGAGTATTCTTGAGATTCTCAATGATGTCATAACCCTTAGAAGTGGTGGTAGGAGTTGTATATTTGATAGATGGTGGGATAGAAATGGGTTGAGTCAGTAGGAGTATGAGTGTGATGTGTGGTTACTACCTTAATAGTTAGATCAACCATATGAGTAATGAAGCGAGGAGGATGCTTGAGTACGAACTTGCATAAAATCAACAAAGGATAAGTAACCATTGCGAAACCTTAGTTGGGGTGAAATAAGGATAAGAAGATTGATCTATGAATTCAGAAGGAGGAAGATTGCAATGAATTATCAAAATGTAGGTTTTGATTGAGTGGGTTCACCAAATGATTTAACAAAAATAGATTTTATTAAACCCTAATATTGCAGAGTCATGTATAATAAATGAAATGTTAAAGTACATATTTGACACAAGTAATACGCTAATGAAATATAAAACCATAAGTGCAAGAGAGAGAGTAAAGGACAGCTGATTTTGCACTATTCATGGAACTGATTTGGGCAAGAAAACCGATGAACAAGAAGGGAAGACTATCATAACTATGCACAATAAGTTATGGAATTATTAGATAAGCTTGACTAGGGTCTTTGGGTGCCACAATGTACTTCTAGGCACCCGTGACTATGCAGTGGTTGGAACTCGATTTTTGTAGTGTCGCACAAAGTGTTGCTTTGTTAGTCGTTGTTGGTTTCTTATATGGCACACCTTGTCTGCGCAGAAGTCACCAGTAACCTACAAAGAGATGTTGACCTCTGAAAACCTCAAACTACATCAAATCCCAAAAAGAAAAGATGTAATATGGGGAGTTGGATCGACCCCCACTACGGTCACTCGACTAAGTGAACTTACGACCAAGCGCTATACTACATCTTAAACTCCATGTAGTTCTTATGTGTGTGTGATAGAATTGTGCCCTAGAAGCCCTTGTGCAAGTGCACGTGATAATAGGTGATAGCTAGATGTACCAATGTAAATAGATGTGTGGATGGCAAAATGAACTTCCCTTCCTATGAAGTGTATGTAGAAAATGCAGTCCCTTGTCCCTTGAATGAGTGCTAGATGGATGTCTTTGATGCTCTTAGATGCATTTGGATGTAACCTTAGGTGATGATAATAGATGCTTAGAGATTGGTCCTTTATTTTGGTCACATAACTTTGTATTTATATGATTCCCTTGGTTGAATTTTGTAATTGACAACTGGAAGGCTAACCCATAAGAAAATAAGATGCCTAAAAGATAAAAGAATCCCAAAAAGAGTGATTAGGGTGGAACGAGGTCAAGAGTGCCCAAAGGGGATGAGGGTGTTTGGGCGATGGCATCATGGTTGGGCGCTGTGTCCAAATCCATAAAAGATAAGAAAGTGAAATACCGACTAGGCTGTAGGGTGTAGAAGGCCAGAAAGAAGACAAGAAACAAAACAAAGAGGACAAATATAGTTATCAATTACTAGTTTCCTCGCTTAGGAATCATATGAATGCAAGTATGCTTTTAGGACCTATAAGTGTACCCAAGTGTATGATTTTTTGTCTACACATACTTCACAATCTGTTCAACTAAAGTCCTACCTCATAGAGTTGATAATCAAATTTTGCAAGCCTTCATTAAGCTTATAGATCACAAATCTTTACTTGTTAGTGCATCAAGGACAAATCTTCACATACAAACATGTAACCTTCTAATTTGGACTGATGTGGATTTTCTTCTTTAGGATTCTTCAAATGCAATCACATATCTTAGAGAGCATCTTATCAACAACATATCACACTTGGAGAAATATTTTGCGTCTTACATACCCCAATTTCACCTACAATATACTTCCACCTATCTTGTCATGTCTTTAAGAACATATCTCTACATAATAGTCTCAACTTTCTTAGCTCCTTCATAACACCTTTTGAGAAATCACCTGAATTCAACCTTGGAAAGAATTCTAAACCTATAATAGATCATGATTGCCTCTTACTTCTTGTTCACATGCTTTCATGGAGCACAAAACACAACTTACAATTGTCACACAATTGTATAAATCCTCTATCTTCTTGTTCCTTTTTTGACTCATATGACCACAAATAATTTTGGTAAAGGTCGTCTCAATACTTGAACTAGAAAATCCTTTTCTAAATTCTCATACGAGGTCCAAATGTGTAAGAATAATCACATACATAACAAAAGATTAATGCTTTGCATACAAACCTTATTACTTGACATGGAGTCCTTGAGACATCATTCCATGCAAAGATATGCTTGATTCATTCAACAAATAGGATATATATCCTTCGAGGCCGAGATCACTTATCTTACTATCTCCTTCTTAGACTATATACAACATCTCATGGTGAAGCTTAATCATACCTTCTTATCATATGAACAAAAAATCCACTTAAACACCTACCATGGTGACATATATATACTCTTTAATTCATGACCTTAATACCATACTAATACATACTTTGAAAATTTCATTACGATTTTTCAATTCTTAAAGAGTTTGTATATTCGGACCAAGGAATAGACATACCTTAGATCATCATGGCTTCATTGATTGAAGAACAAGCCTTTTACCCATATAAATTTGCCCAATAACTATCAACTCCTACATGTGAGATACTTAAGATTGCAATGTATACCTTTTTATGACTTTAGAAGTGTGAGCTATTCATTATGGAAACATTATTTTTTTGAACATACTTACTTTGCACTCAAATTTGACTGATAGTTTTACTTAAACAAACCTTCAAATGTTGTATCTCACCAAAATGCTAACCTAAAAACTATAGTTATATCTCTTGATTATGCAAACAATCATTCTTTATTCTTTCTGTCAAACCTTTATAATAACACAATTTAGAGCACCTATAAATCATATATAAAAAAACATCATGGTTTAACTAACAAGGAAATGACTCCATGAAGCCTAGTGGAGGCATCCCTTACAACCGTATATGTTTAAAAATGCCAAGCATCCTTGTCCTCATGGGACATGTCACCATTTTTAAGAATCCACTTGCTTGAATGTTGTTCCTTTATCTCATAGCTATTATTCCACCATCTACAGTATCTTGCAATATGTCCAACATTGTTACAATTGAAGAAAACAACATGATTCTTACCTCTAGGATCTTGATCTCTCCAATTTTTACTAGGTGGTTCATGAAGACAATATCTAGGAATGTGACCCTTCTCATAGCAATTATAGTAAGTAATGTTTATTTACTAGTCATTTCTACTATCTCTCCATGGATGATCATCCTTGATTGTCCCTCTACATTCCATAGCTCTATGACCAAAATTGTTGCATGAATAAAAATAACAATTGAACTTACTTGAGATCCTCATTGCATTAGGTTGTCTTCTGACATTCCTGTGATCCTTGATGTCCTTCTTGGCTTCAATAGGTCCTTGAATTGATTAAAGATGATATTTATTTGCTTCTTCCTTGAACCCCAAACCAAATCTATCACTAGAGGGTCTTTGCTAACTCAACAAATAATCAAGATTTATTTTTCTCTTCTCAAGTCTTTTATACATCCTTAGTCTATTTGAGGCCCGTTTTAGCTCTTCTTTTAAAGTCTTTGACTATGTACTATTTTAGAACAATCCTCCTCTCTGGATTCTAAACTTTCCGTGGTTAGATCAAGATGATCTTCAAGTTCCTTGCTGATTTCTTTATGTTGGTGCCCATTTTGATCCTTTGCCATTTTTCCATGTTTCCCCTTTGCTCTTTGTGCTTTAAAACGTTTTTTCCTCATGAAATCGATGGTGTGAAGTTGTAGCTCCATTCTTGTGCATTGGATTGTTTGCAAACTCATTACCTTGCCCTAATTTGCTAAGGAGAAATGTGTTTTTCCTTGTTTCTGAGAAAAAAACGGCTTTGGATTCTCCCATCCTTTGAATTTGGTGAAAAAACTACTTGTATCTGCGTTTGAATGCTTTGAGTTGTTTGTTTTTTCTCCATTTTTGTCCCTTTTTGAAGGAATATCTAAGTTTGCCCTATGTTTTGCCCTAATTTTTCCCGATCAAATGCCTCTGCCATTTTTCCCATGTTTTTCTCGGCCTTTTGAGCTTGAAATTGTTTCGTTTTATACTTATTTGCCCTCAAAAATCCCTTGTGATTGTTGTAAATTACTTTGAATCACTTTCCATTTGTCCTTTGATAAAAAATTTCCTCAACCACAAAGGAAAATTGAATTCTAGGGCATCCCTAGCATTTTTCTCAGTGTTTTGGCGGCTAGGCGGGTGTCATTTGCCCGTCAAATTCATCTTCAAAGATTCTAGGGCATTGCTTGCAATTTCTACATTTTTAGACGGTCATATGAGCATCCTTTGCCCATGAAATTTTATCTCAAAAGTCTTCTCCTATGTGGCCATTTTGGATTGGACAAGGTTTGGCAGTCTGCAAGCTCGAAAAACTTAACATTTTTTTTTGGTTTTGGAAAAAAGTGCAAGTTGCCCCTGCGCAGTCCTGCAGAGGAGGTACACATGTCGTAGTCAAAGTGAAGGTGCATGGGTGGGTCATTTTGTGCCTTGGGGCACTTTGGAAAATGCGCGAGAACAAAGAAAGTCCCTTAAGGCCCACAACCAATCGTAGGTGGACACGTGTCATGTTTTCATCAAACCGGGATGGAACGATGACAAAGGACTTAGAATTTTTTTGCTTTTTGGCAAAAGGGAGCAAAAGTTGTGAAAAAGGCCATGGGTTTGCTAGGCCAATCAAGAGTGGACATGTGGTAGGATTAGGGGCGTAGGGAGTGCGGGCATGGAGAAAAGAAGGAAATGTTGCCTTTTTTGGCAAAATGAGTTAAAGTGGTAATTTGAATTGTGGCTCCACAATGAATCGAGGGAGACACATGGCCATGATTAAAGGATAAAGGAAGATCAATGGTAATTGTGCATTTTTCAGTTTGGCCGCCATTTAAGCTTTAAGAAGTTTGGAGATGCGATTTTTGCATCAATTTTCACCAATTTTTTGACAAATTCATGTCATTTGTGCCTGCAAGGACGAATGCAATTGGTTTTGAGGATCAATTTGAAGATCAGAAATGTTTTTGAAATGAATTTTTCCCTAACCCATCCAAAATGTGAAATATCAAATCCAAAAGTTGCAGAGTCAAATTTTGGAGGGAAAAGGATGAAATAATGGAAGGAAGGGGGTCTGCATGCTTTGAAGATGAAAAACGTGCCTCCATAATGGATAATGATGTGAATTTTGCAATGATTCATCTCTTTTTGAGACAACTGGCAACTTTTTGGATGTGTTCTGTTAAATGTCCCTATCTACGAATCATGAGAAATTTTTGTAACAAACTAAGATGCCATATGATATTATTTTCTTGGGAAAGAAGGATCAAATGTAATAGAATGTTATATAATGCATGTTTTTGACATGCAAAGGGTCGAGAAATTTAAAATCATGAGAACATTTTGAGAGAAGCTCATCTTCTCGAGAAACCCTCCAAAAACCTCGGTTAATGTTTTCTCGTGTTAGATATTCATTCATGTTGAGTTGGTTACAAGTGTATAGCCTTCACACAAATTTCTCGAGATTGTTCTGAAACTCTCCCTGGCGATGAATCTAACAAGCTTTTTAATTAAATCATGTTATTTTGGGAAATATGATGTCTGTTATCATGTTTAAATGTCTGCAAATAGTTTTCCTTGTTCTTGTTGCAATCTTGCATTGAAATCTTTAGGAATCACACAGATCTCATCCTTATTGATAGTTTAGTGGCATTTGCAATTTCTTTTTTTTTAGAAGAGCTTTCATCCGCACTCGAAAGCAAGCGCTTTAAAATCACTTCACCTTCATTTGTTGACAGAGAGATTGGTTGAAGCCTTTGGGGGTAGCTTAGGCATGATTTGATAAGATATTTTGATGTTTAATTGAGTCCTTTAACTGAAGCTTTTGTGTTGAGGTCTCAAAGATTGTGTGAAGAGTGCAAACCTGGGCCTCCATTTGTGTATCTCTTCTGGTTGAAAGAACATCCTGACTGTTTTGAAGCATTTTATTTGATAGTTGTTCAAATGTTGTAGAGGTTGTCAAAGATCTGGCATAGTCAAGTTTGTCTTGTCAATATCCCACCAAAAATCATTCTAAACAACTTATCCCACCTTGAACTACCCCTATTTGACCTGCATACCAACAAAAGAACCAAAACCACTTGTAAAAATATGCAGAACAATTAGGGTTCCATAATGTCTTTAGTAACCTTTGCCTTGTGTTGAAAACATACCCATATTCTAGGAGTGACAACTTGTGAGAGTCAGATTTGGTGTGTTGATCATGTTTTCCTCAAGGTATTCTTCATAGAATTTGAGAAAAAGAAGGATATCTTCATCTCCTTTACCATTTGAAGGTTACAAAATAGGTTCTCTTACCTTGGTTGAAAGGCACAACCTAAAATAGTTAGGAAAAGATCAAGTCCTTTTAGAGTGCTATCCATCTCTCCAAAAATTTGAGTGCCAATTAGATCACATTTGCGGCTACACAATGACATACATCATGATCTATCTGTCTTCAAGCTTCATGCCATATCTTTGATGCTGCTCAAACTGAAAAGGAGAACAAATTTGGGTACCAACACTTTATACTCATCTTCTTCCTTGCTTAGTTTATTTTCTAGAAGATTGATCTGTAGTTCATGCTCCTTAAGTGTTACTTTCAACTTTTGATTTTTCTTCTTTTGAAGCTTTAGCTCCTTTAGGGAATTTTCATATTCAACCTTGAAGTCAATTTATTCTTCTTCTTCATCTGAATCATCCACATCAATATGGTTCTTTGCTTTTGAACTTGAACCATCTTCCATAGTCATGAGTAATGTGTAAAAATTGATCCAATCATCTCCACTTTTAGGGAAATATACTTCAGGATCTATAGAAAGACTTTCATCATCATCTTCATGAGACTTTCCATCGAAACAAATGGATACAGAGGGGATGAAAAAAAAACCTCAAGGATAGTTATCCATATGTAAACAAACAAGGATTTAAATCACGCTCTCAATCGACTTAGAGAAGTTACTCCATTTTGAATTGGACTACTTGCTATACTTATGCTTCAAAGGTCTCCTCCAAAATGTTAAGCTTGCTTCAAAATGACCTTAATCTAATGCCTTGTTGGAAGTACCGTGGATCGAGAAGGGGGTGAATCAATCACTATTTTTTTAACTTCATTTACCATAGCTTATATACATCATTCAAATCAACCATTCAACATACATCATCATTGTGAGCTTATTAAGTGTGTAACATCCATCCACAAGTACATGAAATAAGAGAGAGAACACATGAACACCAGATATAAAGTGGGAAACCATCAAGGGAAGAAAAACCCACTGAACCTTTTCATATATTACACAACACAAAGAAATTTAGTGAAGCACCAACTTCACAAGGAGTACCAACCCCTGATTTACTAGGGCAGCAACCCTACAAGGAACACCAATCCCTAATTTAGTGAGGCACCAATCCCACAAGGAGGCTAAAATCCCCTAAAATGACCAAGCACAACCTCATCCACTTGAATATGAATATCACATAAGTACTTGTTACTCAAACAACTGATTGTGATCACTTTGTAAGCTCTCTCCACTCAAAACCTTTTCAAGCCCCTCTCTCGCCTTCTTCACTCAAACTTGCATCTTCACACATTGATTAGGTCTAATTAACTTGAAGACCTTCTTCTCTACTCTTCTCAACTCTTCATGCCTCTTCTCATCTCTGAAGTTGTGCCCTCTAACCTCTTCTTTCACCTCCTTTAGCTCGTTCACAACTTCATTTACACTACAAGTTCTAATGAGAAAACATAACATGCCTTATATACATGACTCATGCTTACAAAATGATATAGGTCAGCCAAGACTGATAAGGTCGATCATAAAAACTTGAAAACACTTTATACTAACTCATATAAGTCACATGAAGAGACCATATAGGTCGGCATAGCCATAACAAACACCATCTTGAACAAAGCTTGTTAAATAGGCCCAAAACATTCCAATGGTAGCATCATGATCTTCAAGGGCACAAACCAACATCACCAAGGCTTCACCAACTCCACACAATTTGGGGACATCCTTTCATGAGCATAAAAAATATTGACACACTTTGTAACAACCTTATTCATCATGACTCTCACTAAGAAACAAACAACTCTCAACTAGGTCTAAAGCACCTAAAATTTAGTCCTGGAAAGCGAACAAATTCTCATAGCAAATAACCTCATCATGGCACATATAAAACATCAATAGGAAGGTATTAATGTCAAGTAACTAAAAAAATCATGACATCCTCCAAATAAGAGCACAAGGAACTCAAACAACTCCATTTCTCAAACTACTCAAACCTGCTTCAATGTCTCAAGAACCAGTCTTGAGCTCAACCACTTATAACACCTCAAGCATCACTTTCAGGAAATTACAAAACATAGAAAACATCAAGGGAACCATGAAACACTTCTCCAATCACAAATAAGCATAGATTACATGGAGAAGATTGATATTGCATACTTGATTCACAAGCTTTATTGACATGCCTAAATAGCAAATATTAGGCCACTAGGGTTTCAACATGAAACCATCTCATCCGATCACTCCAAGAGCTATAACACATCACTTGGGACCTTTAAACACTATTAATTCTCGACAACCCTGCTACGATAGGCAAAATGACACATACACTCTCAAACTTGCAAGACCAGTTTTTAACATTTAGGGAAAAATCAATAGGAAAATTGAGGACATGTTACACCAATTTTATCAACTCGAACCTACCCAAAATTTTTCATGATCATCTAGAACACACCCCAATCTTCCTGGAATACTTTGTTTCTTTTCATGAAACCTTCAACTCATTTATGAAACAACAAATCTCCACAAAACTAGGGTTTTTCTGTACCTCACCAAAACAATTGGAGAATGGGACCACTACCAACAGGAGCTATGAAGAATGCTCTACAAAATTGAATCATTACATTAGATTTCCTAATACATTTTATGCCCATACCATGCATTTCTTTCCTATCACTCTAGGTTTAGAGTTTTGGGAGGGTTCTAGATCTTCCTGGATTCTTAGCAATCGTTGATAAAGATTTGACTTCCAAATGAATCCATTCTTCTTGAAAAATGATCTTTACTCAATTCCTTAACATCCCCCACAATCTTAAGACCCCATGCAAAAACATACATGTGGGTGAGAAAAAGAACTTGCCGATTAAGCTGGGATTTTTCTTTACGAGAGCTCGTAGAGCCAAAAGAGACTTTTCTTGCTTCTTCATTTGATTCATGACCTGAAACTTGACACACACCACTATAAAAACCTCCTTCATGCTTACCAACACTCATCCATTCCCTCCAAAGATCTTAAACTCTCCAACCACCATGATTTCCCTTGTCTTTCTAGGATTGTCTTTAAAAGGACCTTAATCATGCATCATACACTAAATTGTGACCTTTAACATCTTCCAAACATGACATGAAACCTAAAAACACACCTTACATGATTGCACCAACCTGATCTACCTCATACTCCATGCTACCATCTCATCCTACTTGCACTAGGTCAAGAACAAGACCTAGAATGTCTTGTTTGACCACACGACTCTCATGAATTGACCTTGTTAAGATATAATTGTCTCATTAATACTTAAAACAAAACGTATTGACCATGTAAGACCTCATGGAAACCTTCATACCATCTATGGAGCTCATACATGACACTTACATGTTTGAACCATGCATTAAACCACAAGATACTACACCAATGCACCAGGCCATGACATCAAGACACCTCACTACCAATCAACCTTCATCCTTTACTTTGATTGACACCTCATGGAGACACCTAAGCCACCTAAAATCCCTTTGATGTTAATGTGACTTGACATCAATGAAAACACCACTATGACACATTGTCCAACGGCTAGCACTTGAGCTCGCCATAATCCTGGACTTGTAGATAAGATGCCGAGAGATTGCAATGGAATTTGATCCACGACAATAGTTGTATTGGGCCCATAAAGAGCTTGTAAGAAGGAGAAATAGTTGACACATGATAAAAGATGGTTGAGTGAAGAAGATGAATAATTGCATTGTCTTAAAGAAAACCCCAATCAAAACCATATGTGGATGACCCAATAGACAAGCTCTTTCCATTTGTTTGGTGGTTTACTTGATCCAACACCATGGTTGTGAGGATTCCATCCAAATGTTTACAAAATAAAAATTGATAAGTTCCTTGCTAAATAGAAGACAAAGCTCTAGATTATGGTTTGTCCCCTCGATGACAAAACTATCTTCCTCTAGATTCATAAGACCTATTAGGTGGTGGTTCTCAAGAGGAAGATGAAACATAAACTTGGTATTTCCAACGGACCATAATCACTTCCTTTATGAGGGGAAACTACTAGAGGATCGTAATCCTTAGACATACTACAATATTGGAAAAGATTCCATCATCATCATGGTGCTTTGATTACGTGGAGGAGCCACGGGAGAAGGGACACCCTCTCCCCCAAAACCTAGTTGCTTTCAAGAAGTAGTGGAAAAAATTTAGATTCCCCTCCAAATTATGAGAAGGCCTATTCAACATACGTTGTCGAACATGAGAAAGAGGCCTAGTTATTTGAGATCCCCGAGGAGATAGTGGAGAATGGTAAGGAATTTTTTCAAATTTAAATGTTATTTACATATTAAATAGGGTTGTCCATCCACATAGGAACTGCATCAATGGATACATACATGGACAAAAATTGTGAGAGTTATCTATGACCATAAGGTTTTTTCGTTGTTCTATTAGGGGATTAAGAGGAATTTCAAAGAGCCTCGGCAGATTTACCCTAGGTTTGGGGTACTGCGGGGCTTTTCATTACTCCATGGTTTCGGATTTTGACCCAAATTCTCTCTCGGTCACCAAAATTATTATTTGGGTTCGACTCCCCAACTTGCCTTTGCCTTTCTTTCCTACTCTCAAAATGATAGGAAATGCTACAAGAACCTTCACCAAACATGATGAGCAGAGATTTAAAGTAGGGTTGTGTACATTTGCTCACATTTGCGTGGATTTAGATCTCAATTGGGTCTACCGGATAAATTTATGAATCATTTGAATCTTGAATACTTGATTTCATACTCGCCTTCAGAAAAAAGAATTCAAATTCACAATTAGTCACAAAGGATCCCTCTCATGAGGGGTAGAAGGAAGTTAAAAGAAAAAAAGGGAAAAAAGGAAAAAAATGACATTTGATTTGGGGATTAACCATGTTTTTTTGGGTCTTTCGCTTAACTTTTGCAAACTTCTAGCATGTTTTGGCTAGTCGGTTTGAGGGGTCTTCTTTGTATAGTCCTGCCTTATGGTTGTTTTAGTTTGGGCTTTATATTTGTATCCTTCTATTTTGTACAAGATTATAAGATACTTTCAAAAACCTTACCTTTTTACCCAATCAAAAATAATAATTTTAAAGATAGAACAATTAGAACATGTGCTAAATGTAGTAAAACATGAGAAGACAAGTTCACTTAACTATTATACCGATCTGGAAATTTTTCTAGGTGTTTCAGATAGATGGAATGACCGTGGCATAATACTCCTTTGGTAGGCAAAGTGATACTAGTTTGAATGTCCTACATATGCCCCGTCTTTGATTTTGGCACTACACGATCTCTTTGGGGCGAAATTGTTACATTTGAAGTAAAGAATTAGGCATTTTAGTCCCTATATAGTGATTCCATCTAGGATGTTAATGGAGTTCAACAAATTTTGGTGCTTGATAAATAACTGAAATGTTCTTCATTGTAATATATTAGGTCTCTCACCCCCAGGGTATCACAAACTCAATTCGATGGGGTTTTAAAGGGAACCTTGGTCTTTCGGGGCGGGGTGCATAGTTCATAATGAGAAGGGTGAATTGCTTTGTACGAGGCTCATTTCATCTTCAAGACAAGACTTACAACATAACAAGCTCAAGCCCTCCTCTTTGGGGTGAAGATGGTGTGGAATGTGGGAGCTCCCACCTCTTCATTAAAGGCGACTCCTAAGTAATTGTTCGGGTGATAAAAATGGTAAAGTTTCACATTGGGCCATAGACAATTTAATTTCTATCATCTTATTTTTGTTAACCAAATTTGGACTCATGGAAAATGAATCTTCCTAAGAGAGGCCAACTCGATTCTTGAATTATTAGCAAACGAGGGGTGACGGAAAGATATCTTGGTTTCTAGTGATTCGAGAATAGTGGCTTGGTTTGGCGATGATCATTGATAGGGAATCCCATCTCAATAATTCCCAGGCATGCTAAATAGGACTCGTGTGATTATTATTTTTAATGTATAATGGCTCATTTCATTCCCATTCATTAAAGATTCTCTCTTCTTGCCTTCTCGTGAGTTTTGGGTCCTGGTTTGGTTGCGTTTAATGGCGATTCCTCCAGGCTCCCATCATCTTTTTGAAAGGAGAGTATAGGGAAATGGATTTTTACGGTTCAATATCCCAAGCTCGACTAAAAAAGGAATTTCATATAGGTTTTGTCTCGATCAGTAATTCCATTGAGCGCATCATTAGCCAAAAATACCTTAAGGGAAGTAGCAGAAAGGGTTAATGCAGAGAGATAGCCTCGATCTTTGTCTCCAATATTTTGGCAATTGGAAAAAATAAAGAAGAGACGTTGCTGATCGTTCGCCATATGATCCTCCCAAAGCATGCGAAGGGTTAGATAATGTGGTTTCCAATTTTAGTTTTCCCTCTACCTTTTACGAGAAGCCATAGAGGGGGAACCCAACTTGGAAGCCGGGCTTGCATGGCGGAGCGACAAGGAGGAATGTGGTGCTCCTTGATTTTGCGGTGAAAATTCACAAGGTTTGTAGAATGAAGGGTTCTAGCCCTATGTCCATTCATCCTCAAGATTTGGACTCCTAATCACTCCAATTGGCCATGTTCCTCCTCTTATGGCCAAAATTTTGGAAAAGGAAAATATTACTATGGCTTCCTCCCGAAAGCGGCTAAGGTTGGAGAAGTGGGATGTAGTCACCACATACGCAAAAGGAAAGCTGACTCCATGGATGCGACTGAGGTCAGTGAGGAGAAACATGCGGTTCCTAGTACGAAAGTCAAGTTTGAATTCATAGATATGTCTTGACTAAATTATAAAATAGTATGTTGTAATAGTTCTATAGTATAGTTTTTTAATATATTTTTCCTCAAGGTGGTAGAAATTAATGTAAAATGTTTCAGCTGTCATGTTTTTTGATCTATGGTAATACTGTATGGGTGGGGCCCCCATAACCCCTCGATTCATAGCTCCCGTAAAAACATTTTCTTATCAAAAAAATATAGTAGGTCTCAAAAATGCATGAAACCCTTTGTAATCAACTAAAATGTGCCAAAACCCTAACCATGTTTAAAATCCTTGCAAAAGGTTAATGTTTGGGTTGAAATGTAATCCTTACACCACCTACATTGACATTACTTTGAAGAGGCCTCAAACTACATTCATTTCTCCACCTAGAGATATAACAATGTATGGATGCAACTATATTTGATAACCGGATCACTTGATAATGCTTTGTGATGGTTTGACATGTTTATGCTTGAATTGGCTTTGAGGACCTTTGGTTTGGGAAGATTAACTCCTTAACATCGTTTGGAGTGCTTTAGACATGTGTGGGGGTTGCTCCTAATGTCTGCTTTATTGCTTTAGGAAAATTTAGGAGAGCTTTGTGTATTTTGAGTGATTTGTATATGTTAGGCGAGTAAATGAGAATATTTGACTTGCTTATATAGGGTTCTGTAGGTATAATTTTGCATTAAGGCTAACCCATAGGGAAATTACCAACCCATAAAAAGATATCAAATTGAGAAATTAACCATTGGGTGGCCTTGGAAAAAACATTATTTTCAAACCAAACAATTAGACGATTTTTTCCATGAGGGAAGTCCCAGTTGTAAAGTTTTGTGCATGATAATTATGAGTAATGGACTACTCCGTGACTAATGCAAGCATATTTATGAGTGATGGAGTAGTGAAATGAGGAGATAAAGTCTTTTGGTAGGGCTAAGGATATAATAATGAAGCTTAGAATAGATGATTTAGGGATTAATTCAATATTGACATTATCAAGTGATAAATTACCAAATTTAGGTGTCTACACATTCATGATTGATCTAAGGAAACAATATGGATGAATTCATATGAAGTAACTTGTTGTGATGGGTGCTTTAAGGAATCGATGTTTCAATGCTTCTTCTTGACCTTTTTAGAGTGATAGAGTAGAGGATCCCTAAATGCCCCTAATGCGATAGGGTTCATGTGCATTTAGATATGACCATTCACATGATTACCTTTTCCACCGATCCAAAAGTACAACCTAGGACAACTAAAAAAGTTACCATTTTGGAAAAGTAGCTATTAGAAATGCAATAGATATGTTTATATTAGTTAGAAAATACTATGGACGAACCTTTCCTAAACCTATGAACCTATATATGGTGTGAAAGGAATTAGGTATGGGACCACTTGAAGCTTGTATAGATGTTCAATAGCACAAGTAGTGCTTCTTGAGAAGTTGAGTTGGAGTATGGTTATCGTAGCGTAACTAGGGAGTAGAATAGATAAAGAGAGTTCCTTAAGTTGGTCAATTAATGTGTAAATAGGTATATAAGAATAAGTATAAAATAAAATATTTCCATTTGCGTGGACCAAATGTTGAGTACTATACTTACCTATGCCCATGCATCATATGACATTTACGTAAACACGAACTCTTTCCTATTGAGGGTATGTTATACTTTCACACATTGCTTTGAGAGGTAAGATGTCTATTCATAATGACATTCACATTGGGAGCATATCGCTTTCCCTCACTCTCACAAGTTTTCTTAAATATTACATCTTGATGCACACTATTACTTGGTATTCGTTATGTATTATTCAAGACCCTCCCGATTTTCCTATGTTTGCAGCCTTTGCCCTTTGGCCTTGGTTGTTTAATGAATTCTTACTTATTACAATATTTCAAGAAAGTATAAAAACATTCACACATTTCAATAATATTAAAATCAAAAATTTAAAACCATGACCTACTTGCATCTTGCTTTGTTGGTACATAGATTCAAACATTTTTACCTATCACAATCTTTGCATTTTACATATCTATTTATTACACAAGATTTGATGATCTACATGAATTAAAATGCATGACATATATGATATACATGATCATGGATACATATGTCTTAGAAATTCTATTATCCAATACCTACTTGAAACTATTCCATATTGCGGGCATGCCTTCTTCCTGGGGCATCTTATGCTTCTACGATTGTCTATTAATGATATAGAGCTACTTAGACTACATATACACATTTTTCCCTTATGAATTTTAGATGTAATTTTTATGGATATTCTATTTGCTGCACTTGATGATGAAATTTTTACGTATATGTGTTGCTATTACTTACTACATGCTTATTGATTTTAAATTATTCAATATATGTTCATCGATTATTGATCACATGTTTATTGCATACTCTATGCTTCTTGATTACTTGTGTGCTTACGTTTTTGGTATTATGCACATCATAAATATTTCATTTTTATTGAGTTATCATCTTGTAAAATATTGTTAATATAATATCGATCTAGTTCTCTTATGTGTCATCATATCACGTGTTTGTGTTGGAGGACCCTTTAGTCATGTCAAGTCATATTTTCTTATGTACTTCTTGATAATGATATTTATTATAATGCTTACATGTAGTTGTGACCTATATCACAAATATTTCATTGTGATGCTTATTTTACGATGACTATTTTTATGTTTCCATGATCTTTATCATGCATTTCCTAGATGCTAAAATTTATTTAAATACTACGCTTTACTTATTACGAGTCTAAATTTTTAACTACATTTGTATGTAGATAAAGAATTACCTAATAGAATATCCTCTGTCTCTAGGAAATTTAGGTTAAGATGATGAGAGGGGCCATACTATATATGCACACATTAGGGTTTTAGGCTACAAAAGATGTCGAATTGGTAAGAGAATAGTCCACACTTTATGAAATATATAGGGTTCTAAAGGCTAAATCTAGTATTTGAGAGTGACATCGAATTGGGTCCAAATAATAGATCGATAATAATAAGGTTGTAATAAGATAGCTATTTTTATGCTAGGGTTGTAAAATTGGATTGTAAGGATTGATAAGTTGTAAATCCCAAAGGGCAGATTGTAAGGTAAGAACTAATAAATAAATGGTGCAATATATTAAGAATATGCTACTTTACTCAAATATATGCATGACATATCAAACAATCACTCAAATATGAAATAAAATAAATGAAATGAGAGTTTTTAGATAGTTACCTAATGCAAATGCCATTGACACATTAACTTACCCTAGGGTTAGTAACACTTTATAAGATAGTTGATTTAGGTGATAAAAAATGAATAAGAGAAGACCTAGATAAATCAATTGTTGAAGACTACAAATGATGTCAAAATAAGTGTAGCTCCTATGTTTTAGAATCCTAAGCGCTTAATGCTTCAAGTGTAGACTTAAAAAGATAAGAAATATTAGTCTTAAAAACTTTAAGACCTTAAGGGAAAATTGGAAAATCATAGAAAACTAAATTAATGATGATCATGTGATGGAAAGAACACTAAAATGTCTAGTATATATAGTTGTCTCGATTAAGCGTTCAATCTCTACTAGTTGATGGTATTAATGATGGTCGATGCGGTTAGTTGTTAGAACCAAAAATCTAAATGGTATCGATTATGGTCGATACCATTGATTATAGGCAATGCTTCATCAAATGATTCTAAAGGAGGTCTCAAATGATGGAGGAATACTTTAGAGCTATTGAGAGGTGGTATGCTAAAGGTATGTGTGTGCTAAAAGTAGATAAGGAGGTGAGTGTAAGTTGATAATAAGGTGATGTCATAGGAAGATTGCAAAAGATTACTGTGAAGGTATAAAAAGCATCTAAAGTATCGTAACATGGACTACACATCAAGTCACTCTCATAAGTACTACTTCTTACTAGCACAATGTAATCATTCTTGGCTACCATCACTACTGGTAATATCTCTAAGAATATTTCCTAGGGAATCCAATGTGCCAATAGGTGTTGTGAAGAGTAAAATTTAGTGAAAGTGAAAAATTAGGTGTATACATATGCCCCAACCAAAGATCATTGTATTTCACAAAAGTGTAAATGATATGGTTTTGGGAAAATAAAATACAACAATGAAATCAAAATGATTAAAGTGAATGAATGGTACATAAGTGATAAAATCATGAACTCAATAAATCATAATTACCTACATACTTACCAACCCATGAGTGTGTCCACGTAGTGAAACATAAGAATGTACAAATAGCTGCTTATGAGAACCCAAGCTATACACAATTGAAAATAATCACCAAAAGATAGATTAGATAAATAAGAAATAAATACTAAGTTGAGGAGGATCTCATGGAAGGATGATATGATGGTGTCGTGGTAAAGAGAAGAAATAGGTTGCAATTAGATCATAAATATGTTGTAAATATGTTGTAAGATGATAAATATTAGATTATACATAGGTAGAAGGATGATATGATTGATTGGGAAGAAAAAATGTTATAAGGCATAATCACGATCCGTGGATAAGGATCACGGGCTTGGAAAAATACACAATTTTGTAAAGATATTTTTTATACCATTGGTTTTGTTACGAGGATACATTCCTAATGATTCTTTTGGAATAAAAATTAGAGTTATGGTTGTAAAGATATAGTAGGTTTAAGGATTCTCAATATTGTAAGAGAAGGTTTTAATTTTTCGATTGAAATCCTATAAATAGAAAACCAACCTATTCATCTCTCAATTTTCACTTATTGATTTTAGATTTCATAAACTATGAAAGTGTTTTTTATAAATCCTAGGGTCTACATGACGAGAGTATGAGGAGGTGGATGAGATGGAGGTCATGTCACAAAGTGCATCTAGAGATAGGTTTTGTTTTTATCTTGGGAAAGGGTAGTTAGGTGAAAATTTTAAAAATAGGTCTTGGTGAAAATTGGTGTAGAGAAATTTACCCCAAAATGAGTTTAAATGTATATTAGGTTGAAATTTAGATGGGTTTGGGAACTGTTGTCTCTCTGAAAACTACTCTGCATTTTCACAACCAAATTCAAATTTTTGTGCTCATGCCCTTTGTAAGTGCCCAAGCCAAGTTTGTGGATCAGGGAGATAGAAAAATCCATGCCCTGGAGCTGTTTTTGATCCCTATTTTGCTCATTTTTGAAATGCTCCATCTCCTGGCCTGTGCGCAAAAACTTGTTTTGCAACCTCCATTTTGGATCAAATCGGCTCGTTTTCTCTTTGGCCTAGGTCGTCAAGTTATTATTCTACCTATTTGCTTTTGGTTCGCAAAGAAAAATAAAAAAAACGGACTCAAAACATGGAAGTTCTCCTTCTCTATATTTTTGCATGGCATCCTTCCCCAAAATTTCAGGCCCAAATGAAGACAGATACGTGGATGGATCTCATTGGATGGGGAAGAACGGGCTTTGTGGCGAACTTAGCATTTTTGTCATTTTTGGCAAAAGGGATACTTTCCCTGCGAACCCGCGAGCCCGAAGTAGAGCGGTGTAAAGAATGAGGTCTAAGGCCCGCAACCAATTAGGTGCGGAAATGTGGTCATGGTTGAAAAGTCAAAGTGGGAGGCGGACCTTTGGTGGGACTTCAAGTTTTTAGCTCTCGAGGTCAAAAAAGGTTTAAGGGTTAGCTATTTCCCCGAGGCCCACAAGAAATCGAGAGGGCAACATGTCTTAAGCTAGGCAGAGCGGCGGGCGTAGAGGTAAATTGGGAGATTTTCCCAATTTAAAATTCAAAAGGAAAAAATGGAGCCGCATATCCGCAACTAGTCAGAGAGTGCCACGTGTCTCGAGCCTTTCCCTGCAAAAGGGAAAAAGGGATACTTTAACGCGAGTCTAAGACCAATGATATAGCTCCACGTACCCTTCACATTTTACCTTTTCGTTATCAATCCTATCAAAGTGTGAAAGCACATACCAATAGAAAATGTTCCACACCCTTTTGTGTTGTCGACTGTTTGATCCTCGACCGACACATGTGAAACTTCAACCAATAAGAAAACTCCGTAGTTCTCACAATTATTAGTCTTCATCCATATACTTTTTCATAGTTGCGGGTTTCGACCAATGAGGAGGCTCCACACTCCTCGTAGTTTTTAGTCTTCATCTATAGACCCTATCAATACATGAAGCTCCGTCTAATGGGAAAGCTCCACGCCCTTCATACTTGTCAAAATTCTTGGCTTTGTGCTTGTATTTAAATGGTTGCGGCTTTGCATCGCAACTTCAAGCTTTGCTAACTTAAACTATTGGCTCCATTGAAACGTAGACACGTGTCTCTTCCCTGGTCAGTCAATGAATGACGCTAGCTACCTAACTCAAACTAGACCCGATGAAATATAAGTTGTGGCTTATTCCACGGACTTCACGTCTACCAGAAGATTTGCTAAGGAAGGTTCAGAAAGCCAACACGTGTTTTTCCTCGACCATCGAATCTTCGCTATAAAACAATCAAGACTTAGAATTAAAAAAGACATCGAAAAGACACCATGTGGCCTGTCGCTTTGGCAAGGAATTCAAAACTCAACAAACACAAAGGAAATGACCAAAAAAATGAATAAATGTTTGTCAATTAAGTAGATAAAAGACGGAGGAAAACATGAGGTTTAAAATACATGCAGCGGCTCAAGATTACAAACCATTAATTCTGAAAAAGCATCCATCTTCCCTATTGTTTTATTAAATGCAAGAATGAAATCTTCTTGGCTTATTTGTAATTACTACCTTTTGTCTCTGTGTATGCATTTAGATTTAGGTATCTATATTCCCTATGCAGAATTTTATCATACTTTGAAAACCGACAATGCATCCTTGATTGATATTTTGTCAAATGAAATCAATTTTCTCTTTCTTGGATAATCTATGCTTTTATGATATAAACTTCTTCATTATCTTTTGCTTGGGAATGAGTGCTTCTTGTTCACATAAACTTGATTGGAACGTAATGAAATTCTTCTATTTCTTCACCACGGCTTGAAAATTTGAGTTGTGTGTGCCAAAATTAATTGCTTAATGCACACGGAGAGAAGAAGAAGTGGTTGAGAAGAAATCAAGCCTCAAATAACCACTTTCGCCTCCATAATTATTGGAGTGGAAATTAAATGTGAGAATGGGAGGGAGAAGAAGTGAAAAAGTGCGGAAATGGGTTTTATTTTTCTAAATGTCAATCATTTGGCAAACTTCCTTGTGAACTCCCAAAGAAATATCTCGCAAGTATCTTTTGTGGGAAGCAGGTCTAGTTTTTCGATTGAAGATTGTTCCAAATGGAGAAGTGGGAGTAAAATCCCACTTTACCATCCATTTAACTGCTAGTTTGATAATTAATTAACATTTTTTAAATTGATATCATTAATTTAATAATAAAATTTAGAATTTAATTAATAAAATTAATAACATCAATTCATTATAAATAAATAAATAAATAAAAACGTTAATTAATTAAATTTCAAAATTAATGACATTAATTTAATTATTTAATGTTAATTAATTAATAAGATGAATTAAATCAATATTACTAATTAATTAATTTAAATAATTAAATTAAAATCACTAATAAAGCTTTATAAACCACTTTGTGAAGACAATAATGATGTGTAAGTGTGACAGGACCAATGACAATGATGGGAGTGCAACGATGCAACATTTGACTTATGGGTTATGGAGAGGATATAAGGCAAATGACTTCATGGAATGATATAGAAAGAAGGTCCGTGTGGTATTATGATGTGAAAAGTTTCTAAATTTTCAAATTTTTAGTGTTTAAAAATTTCAGGACAACGATTTGGCTCTAATTAGGGATGAGGATTCATGAGGACGTAGCAATAAACCCAAAAAACTTTTGAAAAAATTGTATACATAAAAATGTCATGATGAAAGTTCACAAGGACAAGGAGAAAAGACATAACAAAAACACAACAAAAAGGAAAAATAAAACATAATTTTAATTCACCTATGTACAAGGTTGGGGACCACCCACCATCACCGATTCTATAGTTTGATATATTTCCCACTATAGGAAATAACATATGGGTACCATCATGATACCGAGATAATGTGTATTTTTCCACAAAAGTGCCTTATTTTGAAGGGGTCAATCCACAATGAATCAAAATTGCCATGGCTCCCTTTAGGTTCTCTTCGTTTATCCCATAACATGACAAGATCATTGATTTGGAAATGTCTCTCACTTTCCTTCTTGTCAAATAACTTTTTTAAAATCTTACTTGGTGTTCTGCAATTCGATCACCAATAAGACTTCTTTCTTCTTCAAGATTGCTCAAACACATGGTCCTCTTATCAACAACATTGTTAAAAGTATCATCTTCAAATGCTTTTGTCGTTTACAAGGTTGCCAATTCTAAGGATATATGCATTTGAGCATCTCTTCCAGATAGAAACGAAAATGGTGACATCTCGATAGATCTCTTCAATGTGATGCAACAAATTTATAACACATCATCAATTTTCTTATGCCATTTTTTATTTATTTTCATTAACCAACTTCTGGACTATAGTAATAATATTCTTATTACTAGATTCCTCCTGCTCATTTTCCCGTGGATAATAATATAAAGAATGTTCCAATGAAATTTCATAACCGTGATAAAAACCAATACGTTTTGCGGAAGAAAAATTGGATGCATTGTTTTTCACAATATTTTGTGGAACACTATATCTAACTAAGATGTACTCTTTGATGAAATTACAAACCACCTCGAAGTAGTTTTCTTGACTAGATTTTCTTCAACCCACTTGGTGAAGTAATCGGTTGTTGTCGACAAGAGTATGCCCAACACTAGATTTTGGATTCAACATTCCAATAAAATCTATACCCCATTGTTGAAATGGTTCTTCAATGACAATTGGTTTCACTTTGGGAGGGTGTAAGTTTAGGCCTTCCAACAAACTATTAATAGGCTTCACATTTTGAAACCCACTTTTGTGCATCCCTAAACAAATTTGGCTAGTAGTAGTGTGCTCTTAGGATTTTTTGGGTTGTAAGAGGTGTTAAGAAATATACTCCACATGCCTAGTCATGAAAATCATTTAAGATCATTTTTATGTTGTTCCTTATCAATGCATATTAAGAAAAACCCATCAATAGTCTTTTTGAACAAGGTGTTATCCTAGATAGCATAATTTGCAGATCTCATTTAATGGCTCTCTTTTGTTTAGCACTAAAATGCTCAGAGGACATTCTCCATATGTCAAAACATATGCAATATTAGAGTACCATTCATCCATTGAATTGACAATACCACCAAAGACATTGTTGGTATCTAAATCCTTAGCAAATTTATTCTCACTTCTTCATTCATTATCACAACAATGAGTTTACACAAACCCCTTCCACATACCAGTTTGGTCATCTTGATGTCCAAATCATACTCTTGGACCTTTGTAATCCATGTTCCCCTTTTAGATCCTAATTATTGTTGTGTCAAGATTGATTTGACGGTAGTATCGGACCATAACTATGGTATGTGAGTTCAAGATGTAATATTTGAATTGTTTGACAACTTTAACCACCATGTAGGCATGATTTTCGATTGAGAGTATTTGAGATCATGATCTTTTAACCCACAACTCATGAAAGCAATGGGATATTCAATACCCTCATCATTTTTCTGCACTAAAATGGCTGAAAAAGTATGTTTCAAAGAATAACAATAGACAATGAAGTCTATTTTGAAATCATGACATACAAGGGTCGGTGCTTTTGTGATGGTATTTTTAATTTCTTCAAAGGATTCTTTTATCTTCTTTAATCCATTTGAATTTCTTTTTTCCTTTCATCATATCAACAATGTGTTTTGTGAGTTCAAAGAAATTGGGCACAAATCTTCTCAAAAGTTCACTTTCCCAAAGAAAGAGTGAATGCCGGTTTGCTAGTATTAAGGAATATATTCTTGATAGCCTAAACTCTTTCAGGATCAATTTTTTTCCTTAGACACAATGTGTCCAAAAATTTCCTTTTGTAACTCTAAACATAGACATCTTTAGATTCAAGTAAGTCCCATGGAGGCAACATCACTTGAACACTTGCTCAAGGCGTTTTAGGTAATATTCATGTTAGATAATCAAGATAGATAATTATGATTATTTTTAGAGATAGGAAAATGCCACATCAATTGCTCTTTGAAACAGTTCCTTCCATTGATAAGACCAAATCGCATTATTTTATATGAAAATGTTCATTATGGGATGGTGAATGCGGTTTTGTATCGGTCTTCTTTTGTAACCTCGGTTTGATTATATCTAGAGAAACCATCAAGCATGAACATCATCTCGGATTAATCGCGACAACTTACAAAACTTGATCCATGATTGGTAGGGGATAATTAGCTTCAAGAGATGTTTGATTTAAATTGCTAAAATCTATGCAAATTCTTATCTCTCCATTCTTCTTATGTATTGAAAAATGTTTTTATCCATGTTGAATGATGAATAGGAAAATTATCCTTTCCTTTATCATTTTTTGGACTTCCTCAAAAATAGTCCCAACTATTTTCATATTATACTACCTTTTCTTTTTCTTAAAGGGAACAATGTTAGATTTGAGTGGGATTATATGTTGCATCTCCTTCGGCTTGAATAACTTCAAGTCTTCGTATGAATAGGTGATAATTTCCATATATTTTTTCAAGAATGCAACATATCTTCTCCATTCTTCTAGTGAGAAAAAAATTACCAATATTCACTATTTGGGGTTGTTCGTGAGTGCCAATGTTCACTTTTTCATAATCCACAGAGTTCGAGGCTCCTTCTTTTGTTCCCTTAAATAAAATCACCATGTTTTTCAAAGAGTTATTCAAGTGATACAAGAACCATGGGGATCTTATTCCCTTTTAGTTGAATCATCACATCTCTTTGATCTTGACTTTTGATTACTTATTCGTTGGATGAAGAAGTGGATTCTCTTCCTTTAAAATGGAGATAACTAAAATTGTTGAACTTCGCATAAAGGCTATGATATGTTGATCATCATTGAGCACTTGTCGAGTTCTTTGAGCTTTCAGGTACACTTGGTCAAAATATCATTTAGATAGTGATTTTTTATTTTTCAAACTCGAGATGAGGATCATTAATGAAGCGAGAGGCCGCTAAGGAATATTCTTTTCATTCTTGCTTCATCAAATGGTTTCACTTGAAAAGGCATCAAAATTTTCAATGTAATCTCAAAATTTATTCGTATAATGCTTAAAATGATCATTCTTTACTTGAAAATGATTTTGAACTTGTTTGAAAACCAATTCCACATCTCCTTATGTTCTCAAATTCTTGATTCTTATCTCTTTAGTAGCTTGAAGGCCAAGTAACAAGGATTCGTATTTTGCAGTATTATTCATGTTTGAGAAATGAAATTTGTATGAGAATGGAATAATTTCTCCACTCGGTGAAATGAGAACCACTCCTACACCAAATCTAGTTGAGCAACATCTACCATCACATTCAAGAGTCCATATATCATTAGGATTTCCTTCTATTACTTTGGGAGCTTCATCTTTTCTTACAGATGTCATGAAATAATTTCCAATACCTGCATCTTCATATAAGACTTCAGCATGAGGATCGTCTGATTTAGTAATCGTATACTTGGCTTCAGATTTAGGATCTAACTTTTTCATTTCTCCCGTGAAGAGGATCATTGCATGTGACCAATCCATCCTGAATATTGCCTCCAAGACCTCTACAAAATTTTATTCTTAACAACATTCCATATGACGTAGGGATATCTACTACCAAGATGGTTAGTTTTATTCTCTTTTGTGGGTAGGAAGCCAGGGCCACTTGAGAATCTTTAATTTTCCAGTTTAAGGCACTTGTTTGTCTCCATTGAATAACACGTCCCAAATGACCTCATACAAGTAAATACAGGGGCATGTGCTACTTTATTTGGCATAAATTAGATGTTCCGTAATCAAGGATACAATTTCTTAGCTTTCACTCATTGATAAAAATAGAGACATAGAAAGTTTCAACTTTGTTTTATTTTGAAGTATTATCAGTCATGAGATTTTGATTTTTGGAACTAGTGGGAGTTTAAAAATTCCTTTGTAAGTGCTTTGAGAGTTTCCCTTGATAAACTTGATCGGTCTTTCAAGTTGGTCGATACTTGTATTTGAGTTATTAAACTTGAGACATCTGAATCCTTGTTTTTTATGTGATCAATAATATCAAATTTGGGTATGGCAATCGAAGTTTAACTTCGTGAGGAACTTCCTTTTAAATATAAGAGGGGTTGCTTTTGGAAATTGTAGTAACTTTTGGAGCAGCAATAGTGGAAGGAGAGGAAGTAGTCTTTTTTGAAGTCACTTTATCTTGAGAAGGAATCGACATAAGCTTCTCTTTATTCAAAATTTATTTCACAATAGGAACCTTCATGGCTTCTTTTTTCTTAATATCTTTTGGAGTTTCTTTATTTTTAACCTTCTTCTCCACTTTTACAGGTAGTCTTTCCTTTTTCCTTTATATGGTCTTTCTCTTTGTTTTGTGACCTTGTGAAAACTGCATAGGAATGACTATTCATGTCTTCAACTGCTTCATCATATTCATCATCAGACATGTATTCAAATAATCCTATGGTATTGTCACCTTTGGGTTCTTCATCTTCATCTTCGAGACAAACCAACATTTCTTCCTCATTAACTTCTACTACTTCAACCTTTTCATCATCACTTTCTTCTACGATCTCACATTTGGTATTGGTTATAAAGTCTTTGCCTCGATTGTTAATCTATGTTGAGAAGCAAGTTGGTCTCTATTTGGGACAAAATTTCTCCTTTGCGCATATTTATATGGGAGTGCTAGTTTGTTTTGTGTAACTTGCTTCTTCTATGCTACTACATCATTCACCAATTTTTTTTATGAGAGCTTTGGAAGTTCTTTGGCTAGAATCTTGAATTTTGTTTTTAATAGAACTTTTCTTCAATTTTCCATCCATTATGAGATCGTCTTTTATTTCAATGGATTGAATTTTTGCAAGGTCTAAATTTTCAACTCTAGCTCTTCTCAAGAGGAAACCAACTTCAGGTATTTGTGCGTTGATGAAGAAATATTTTTGATTATCTGTCGTATCAAGAGGAAACCAACTTCATCTAGTTGTGTGTTGATGAAGACATATTTTTATTATCTCACAAAGTTTGAGCTCCTTGAGGGATTTTGTGCAAAAGCTTTTTGAATTTGGAAATGAAGTCTCACATGGGTTCATATGGTTCCTTCTTCATTTGGGAAAGTTGTGCCAAGAGTGCATGTTCATCTTCTACAGGCTTGAATCTTTCTTCAAATTTATGTTTCATAGCATCCCAATTATTGATTGTACCTGCTCCCAAATGGTAGAACCAATCAACAACACCTTCTTATAGACTCTCAAAAAAATGAATAGCAACATCTTTGTGTCGAATTCCAAGGACCCCACATGCAATGAAAAATGTTGTGATGTGGTCATTAGGAGATGTTTTACCATCACCGTTGAATTTAGGAAAATTATTTCTAGAACCTTTAGGAAGGTCATGAAGTTTTCCAAGTGCCAATGGACTAATGGCGAGTCCCTAAGGTATAACATCCATCCTTTGAAAGATAGTATGCACTAAAAGGATTGTCTTAGGGAGAATAAGGGCTTGAATAGTCAAAGTACCTTCTTTTTTATTCTTTTCTAGACTTGAAGTAAGCACTCGCCTATTTCCTTGAAACATTCTTCTTTGTAGGAGTGAGTTTCAAATCTAATTTTTTTGGAAATCGAAGATTGGATAACTAACTCCCTTTTCTTTATCGCCTCTTGTGAATCTTTTCTCTTTAAGTTTGAAAGGAATAATCAATATTATTGTTGTCTAGGTTGAGGAGGTTGTGGATTAGTACCTTGAACAACTCGTACTACAACTTGTCTAGGTCTTATTATGGCTACAAGTTTCGCAGTTCTCCTTGTCAAGTTGTGCACAATATACTTCAAGATCATCATGACTCTTTCAACTGTAAAATATTTCCCAAAAATTATATGACTCTCCCATTTGATGACTCAAAGGTTGGCTACAATATCTTCTTGAGTTATTTATTCAAAGGAAATATTGGGTTGATAAACTGGAACTTGAGTTGATGAGATAGTCATAGATCAAGGAATGTGAGAAATTCTTTAAGCTTCGATTCTTCTTTGTTGCAGATCTAATTTTAGTAGCTTGCATTATCCTTACTATGTCAAGTACTAAAACGAAATGCCTTACATCAACAAAAATATATTCTTGAGTATTTTGAGGAAAAGAGTATTAGGATGCAAGATAGGAGGATTTCTAGTGAGATTCATTTGCTCTAACCATTCATTTGTAGAGGAAAACCCAAATGTATGTAAAGAGAACTACTATGACTAAAATTTAGCACTAGTATGATTTTTTATCCCTAAGCAGAGTTGCCAAAAATTGTTGGCAAGTGATTTTACACGTATGCAAAATATGAGAATAGTGTAAAGGGTACAAAGTACCTTCTCAATGATGGGTGAGGTTTCCCTTATTGAAAAGAAAAAAATTATACACAACTATACATTCAAAATGGTATTTTAGAGGTTTTAAAGGTTTTTTGGGAAGAAAAGAAGTAGATAGGAATACGGAAGGAAAAAGGAATGGAATAGAAGTGAATGAAAATTAATGTAGATGTAAGAAAGGGTGTATGCAAGATTAAGCAAATGCATATCATAAACTCATATACACTTTAGAAACAAACATAGTAAATGAAAATTGAATAGAAGATACCAAATCTATAGAGAGTAAGATCTTTCACATTCATTAGACATAAGAATAACAAATGCTTAAGAAAATAAACAAGTACAAGACACAAAGTTCTCCATAAATGCTCCTTTATTCATCTTCAAACAAGAACACAAAGTTTCTTACTATTTCTCTCTACAAATAGTGTTTTTCTCCTTCCTCCAAAAGTCCCCTTTACAAATGAGCTCTAACTTGCTTTTATAACCCAAAAGTTGGTTACAAAGTAGTTAGGGTTTCTTATGACATCACATTAGGACTAAATTAAGTCATATTAATAAATTAATTTTAATAAATTTGAGTCACTTTATTAAAATATTTTATAATTCAAGTGACTTAATTAAATTATTTCAATTATCTCAAAAGAGTGGGTACATGTGGACCCCACTTAGACAATGACATGAAAACACATAAACAAGATATTGACACATTGATCCAATATGACAATTAGGATTATTTCCTTGCCCATTGGGTCAAGAGTCTGCCATCTTCATCGTACAAGAAATGAAATCATTGGTCATTAAGGGAAACCTCACCAAAACATTTAAAAGATTATTTCGAAAACCCTAGGTCCAAGCATCTCGCCATCTTGAATTTTCTAAAATTCTCAAGTGATACCATCAATTTCGACTCTTCGAGCAAATAGTGAGATGTAAGGAAAGTTTCACAGATGACTTGTACTTCTAGAATTTTATCAAGAACTACATGAAATTCCACCATTCTCTCTTCCATGTTGGTAAATAAGTTCTAAAGTTTGACAATTTTATCAAGGGAATCAAGACCCAAAGTTACCGAGGAAGCATATTGAATTTTGACTAGATTGGATAATTGTTCCTTCAGGAACTACACTAAACTCCTTTGATTATGTTCATTGATGAAGTTGCAAGGGAATTCTTCGATGAAATCCTAGATGAGGCACATGATTGTTTCTCCCTTGTCTTTTACATCATCAAATTGAGCTCGAACATCATCAAGCACCATCTTTCTATACTTGGAAAAGTTCAACCACTCGATATGAAGACCATGATGATTGAATTCCAAGATTCCTTTACTGACAAGAGATGAGAAGCCCATTTGTGTGAGTTGTCAAATATTTGGATAAATTTTGTCAAGACTATTTGTTTTGACTTTTATAGACTCTTCAAAATGTAGGATCAAATCTATATCATGAATCTAATAATAGTTTCTCATTACTTCATCAATGACTCACAAACCTTGTATCAAAACATTGTCGATCCATGCCTTGGTTGCACGACCCATATTGTTTTTCTCTTTTCATAACATAATATTCTCTTAGTTTAATGTCACCATTGTAGTAAAAATTTTAATAGTAGAAGAGATTGGATTAATTAGGGGTTGCACATATACAATTAGCTTCCCATTCTCTTGTTTGAGCTTAATAGTTTGACATTTATATTTCTCCATTTGTCATAGGGAAATATCAACTAATTCACGAGCATGTGCCGCATAATTTTCTATGGTTTATTTATTGAGCATCACTCTGGAAACTTCATAGTCATCAATATTCATTTCTCTTTTGTCTTTATCAGTCATTGGCATCACTATTTTGGTGTATCAAACCCCATAATCATTGATTGCAACCTTGGTGATAAATTTAGGATTTTGGGAGTGCAAGAATTAGTCATTGATGCAATGGCCTCAAGATCGATTGTGACTAGTTTGAATATCCTCTTTATCTTCTTGATTTCCCCATGAATCCAAGAGGGAATTTATTCAATCAATTCACCACATATGACCCTTGCATTTGGTGGGAGTTGTTCGAGAATTGGTGGCAAGGGTTGAAGTTTAGGAGGTTCTTTAATAAAATGTTCATAATAATGATGAAGAGATGTTGTAATGACATCATGGTGAATTGGAGAAGGTTGCAAAGTATCCTTGATATTTGAAGGTTGGATGAGTTAGAGATTTGAATATTGGAACTTTTTCCGATCGATACCACAAATTGTAGTGGCATTTTCAATCAACCCATGAAAATTGGAATTATTGTGAGTTGATGAAAGATAGCTTGATTGTGATATCCAAAAAACATGTTTTTCCTTCCTCTACTCCTTCATTTGCTCGGGTGTTCTTATTATTGAAGGTTGATCTTGAGTTGATTTTGACCTCCATTGTTTCTTACTTGTTTGTGTATGTGATGAAGCCTGTGTGGCGAGGTGGGAGGATGAATGAGTAGTTTGTACAATTTTATCCTCTATTTGATTGATTAGCCTCTGGTATTCATGTATATATTTCCTATTTGCAATGCATTTGACCAAATATTTCTTGTACCACGCAAAGACTCCTTTTGATTACTTGTTGAATCCTATTATAAAGTGACATGTCATCCCTCTTAGACCAGCCGACTTTGGGAAGAGGCGATGATGCAATGGAATCATATTTAGAATCAAACATATTGAGGTCATTATCAGTGACTCCGCGAGGAACATATTTCAATTTGAATGTGGCTATTTGATCCAAGGTCATTCGGAGTATTCATGATGTTAAACTTCAAATTCATTTGCACAATCATCCCAATAATAGTATTCATCTTCTAGATGTTGTTTGTATTTTTGGTATGAGGATCCTTTCTATGAACTCACACATATAAAATTCCCATCTCCTTACAAATGAATGCAATGTCATGACAGTCATTTCTTTATCCATTGTCTCTACTAAGCAAAAGGATGGACATTTGTATACGCCAATTGATATAGGGAAACGAAAATCAGGTCTATGTTTTTCTTCTAAGAAGCGATTCATTTTTTGTGAAAGATCCATGAGGGCCCACTTGTCATTCACATACTTTGGTATCTTATAAGGCACTCCATTATATTTGTCAATGTGAATGTATGAGAAAGTGGAAAATTGGATAAGCCATGAGCCTCGACATGAGATCACCTCTTTAGTCTCTTTGGAAGAATCTCTCTTAGGGTTTATCTGTGAACATCCTTGATGACATGGAAGAGAAAAGTGCCATTAACAAGGAGAAAGTGATGCATATTGGCTTGAACTTTAGTTGTCAATAATAATGGAAAACACTATTTTTCCCAGTGTTATTGTGCACGTAGTCTCTAAACCAGCAAAAATCCGTCTTCGTGCCACTGCATAGACTAGTAGGAAGTCATATAAAATGACCGGTCATCTTCACTTCAACCAATTGTTTTTGTAAATTATCATTGATGATTGTGGACCAATCAATGTGGAGTCTTCGATACGAATAATGTAGATGAGTTTATATAATCCAAAGTTGAAAATAACATGCGAAGAGAGGGCAAATATTGTACTTAGTAAAGTGATCATATCTCCAATCTCAACATGGAACTCAATACAGGGGTAGTTCTTTAGGAATCTTGTCGCCTTGTAATCTCTTGTTGACTATCTAATTTTTATTCATCACTTTAGAGCATCTCACTAAATAAAAACTCCTCTTTTCTTGGTATCATAATGCTTAGCGCAATGATGAGCTCTAGACACTGAATGGAAACTAGAAATGTTGTTGCTTGTGGTAAACCACTACGGTACAAGTATTGAGAAAACAATGTATGGCCTTCAGAATTATCTCTATCACAAAATTGACTCATATTAACATGAACCAAGTTGGTGTTAGTTATATGGTCATAATTAGATATGAGAGCATATGTGGATAGAATACCTTGAAATTCATGTCTTAGCATCGATTGTTTGAAGTTGACATTTAGGTAAAAATGAAGAGAACTGAGAAAAAAGAAACAAAAAATTGTGGTGTCATGTCACATTCTATGAGTCCACCGCAATAACAGGAAAAATAATAATTTTATCAAAATTCATGTATTTGATACAAAATTCAACCCATTTTAATCATGCAAGAATAATAATTATTTTTCCATTTGATTACAATTTGAGATCATATAGTCACACTCCTAATATGAGCCACCTAATCCTCCAACCTTGTGATAGTATTTTCATCTTATTGCTCTCTCATCGGTATCACTATGGGTGTCACTAATCTCTAAACCTAATCTATGGCTAGGTTCATCGATTCTAAGTAATCATGCATACGAAAGGTCCCCATGCTACCATACTCCATGGCTGCAACTATTTCCATTTAACACTCTAGCTCCCGGGTTGCCTCCCTTATAAGAAAAAAATATCCCACATACTCCCCACCAAAGGCACTAAAAATATGGCATTGATGTTGTGTCTTTCCTATAAAGGAATGGGCCCAAAATCTAATCATGTAATCTCTTTAGAAATGCTCTCTATTCAAAACTAGAATCATTTACAAAAATTGCACATACATACGCATTAGAACACATAAAATCAACTACATCATCATCCTACTTCCTATGATGCATCTTTACTTTACGAAAGGAAATTTAAAAATATGTTAGCCATACCTCGATGTCTTGGTCAGTCCTCTATGACCGCCCCTATAGGCCTATGCACACACTGACATTGTCGTTGTTTCACAGCTTTATAAACTACTAAATAATTCCAACTATCCCTCCATACAACTATCATAAACACATGCCTCTATGCATAGGTTACTTTCTCTATATCACTACAAATAATGTCTTGAATGTCAACTCTTGTAGGAGAGAGAGCCTCCTCCAGTTTCCATAATCTACACTCTTGATCCCATCCACGAGGACTCTTCTCTTACTCTTTTTGACCTAGGAACTCCTTCTCCAAAGCATCCTCGTCTCTTCAATATGTCCCTATTGTGTAGGTCCCTCTTCCCTCTTCCACTATCATATTTTAGGAACTTGTATCACTTTTCGTGGCCTCAATGGTGGGACAAAAACTTTAGTCCCTCACCCACTCTCCCTTTAGGTTCCCTAGCATCTATGAGTTTGTATAGTGCAAATGCAAAGGGTACAATAGGGTGAGGCCTCCAAAAGTGTCCTAGAACATGATCCACTACAAGTGTCTCTACCCACCAAAGATAGTGAATTGTAATCTCCACTACATCTTGTCTTGCCTTTCTCATTTTCCATGAGGGTCATACATCCACTAATACCACATGTTTTCTTCAAACCGCCTAATCTCATCACATTATATAAAGGCCAAGGTACCCTACTCTAGCTCTCATAACATCTCCCCTATCCCATTAGAACACCCTAAGGGCATCCAATGTTATGATAAATGGCATCCCTATCACCTATATATTAGAAAGTGTTCTCATATCCATGATGACAATAGTATAATGAGTCCAATATTCCTCTACTTCTTGACCCATAACTTGTAAAAATCAAGCATTAGTAGTACCCAAATGGTTGTGCCTTAATTGAACTGTGTACTTTTCTTTAAGGCCTCCATGCAAGCCACCAACGGAAATATTGGAACGCCACCATCTAACTTATGACACAAAATACATGTCACAACCATACTTATAATGACCTTAGAGATATCTGAAACTTGTGAAACATATACTTCACTAAGCTTAATAATGAGTGATCTATGGTGATACTCATCCAATCATATCACCCATCATGTCAAATCCCACCAATCCTATTTTATCTGTGGCACATCACATGTGTTCCCCTAGATTAGTAGCCTTAATATGACATTGATATTCTCTATTGTAAATGTCATCTCTATCACATCCCCATTTCTCTACTACCTTAAAGTGTTAGAGTGATACTCTCATACCCCAATAAACATATGTATCAAATTTAGATCTTAATGGATTTGCGCCATCTATATAATCTGGTCAAAACCTAAAATCTCTAACTAACCAATTTAAATATGATAACCATCTATCAAATCCAATATCCATGCTACATCTACTATCCAACTCAATTGGATCATCTTAGTGATATGTAAAACATGAAACAAGTAGCCATCAATATTAGTTATAGAAAAATATAATAAATCAATCAAAGTATCATAAAATCATCAATAAAATTACAACACTAATCAATATCACCAAATATATACAAAATTTTCCATGTTATCCTTACAACATCGGCCCCTTTGTAAATAATCCTTCCTACCTCGATGGCATTGGCCATGCACACATCTTGCATCATCCATGTTATTACTTCCTTGGGGTATCATCAATGTAGATAGATGACATTGATCATGCGATAAATTAAAATTCCATTGTCCTTCTAGTGAGTTTTTCGACCTACCATGGTGATACCATCTTCCAGAGCCTACATGCCCTTTTCTCATTTGCATTCATAAACTCACCCTAATGATACTAAAATTTCAATGTTCTGTTGGCGAAAAAATTTTTCGAGGACAAATTGGTGGTTATCTGGCCAATGCTATGGGAATCAAAGTCCCTCTACATTTGAATGGTGCAGCTACCATTATTTAGCATGTAAAACCAAAGTGGATTTATGGTGGTTTTTCAACCAGAGATCCATAGGAACACTCCATTGTCCCTATGGCAATAATAAGCAACTCCTTGCTATAGCAGAAATCGATCTGAGAAAGGGGAGGGAGTGAGAATGAAGGAGGGGGAAATCAATGTTGTGGGTAGAGTATCAGATGCCCACACACATCAACTGGAAGTTTCATTACATGCATTAATTAATAGAAGAAAGAAAAATTTGCAATTTCTAAGCACAAGACAGAATAAAACACGCTGGTTACAAAGCACCAATCAATTTTTCCAATGGGGGGACATAAAATTCCTTCCTTTTTTATTGATCTCAGAGTTGAAACTTGTACAATGAGTGGGAATAGAAGAAATAATGTAGAGAAGGAGAATAGAAGAAGATTGACTATCGTTTTTGTCCTCTGTTTGCAAAAATGTGCTTCCAATTTCCAAATTCGATTGTCGGTGCTCACAAATACTTGAAAAACTGTTAAAATGCTTTACCCAAAGCCGTTACAAAAAAATTGATCATTTCCCCTCTTCCAGATTCCTCTGCCACAAAGAAAACACTTCTAACGAGCCCAAGAAGAGCTTCTACGTGCAAAAATGTGTTTCATATTTCAATTTGCCAGTTTGCATATGAACCGTTTGATCCTTTTCCCTAATTGCTTTGAAATCGGGCCATCCATGTGGTAGGAGAACATTGGAGTGAAGTCGGGAAACTTTTTTATGTTTTTTGCATGCCAGAGACGTTTTCTTTATTTTCTCCCACAAAACTCCATCAAAATTTAAAATTGAAGTGTTCATTGTGTGGAAAATTTCACCACTTTCCATTGATACCAAAAATGCAAAAATTGAGCTCTAGATCGAAAGATATGGCCTCTTGAAGATTTAGGGCAAAATTGGTAAAAAACAGAGTCAAAATTAGGGTTGGCGGGTCAAACTTTAAATTTTTCCCTTTTGGAAAAATTTCCCAAAAAACTCCACACCCCGCCATTCCGAGACACGTGGCACCTTCTGATTCATTCGCGGGCCGAAGACCTGCCTTTTGCCTTCTAATTTCATATTGGGAAAAATTTCCCAAAATTTCGCCCCCGCCACTCCGAGACACATGGCACTCTCTGACTGGTTGTGGATATGCGGCTCCATTTTTTCCTTTTAAATTTTAAATTGGGAAAATTTCCCAATTTACCTCTGCGCCCGCCGCTCTGCCTAGCTTAAGACATGTGGCACTCTCTGATTTGTTGCGGGCCTCGGGAAATAGCTAACCCTTAAACCTTTTTTGACCTTGAGAGCTAAAAACTTGAAGTCCCGCCAAAGGTCCGCCTCCCACTTTGAATTTTCAACCATGACCACGTGTCCGCTTTGATTGGTTGCGGGCCTTAGACCTCATTCTTTACACCGCTCTACTTCGGGCTCGCGGGTCTGCAGGGGAAATAATAGAGGATAGATAAAGCTCGACACCGCAATCAATACTAGATAGACATGTAGAGGAATTTTAGTCAAATTAATGACAATGGATTTGAGCAGATTTCAAAGCCGCAAAGAGCCGGAGCTAATTGATTGCTTGGTTACGTGTTGAAGGTCAACGTCTTTTTAAATACACTTTGGGAGCTAGATAATTGGCTCAAAAAATATTGCAAAGAAAGAAGAGAAGAAATGTATGCAACAACATAATACATAGAAGGCATAGAAGGAGAATATAACAGAGAAAGAGAAGCATCTCAAAGCATTATATAGAAGAAGAAAGACATGTGTTATAAGTACGAGCCAAAAGAAGAAAGAAAAGAAGAATATTTAGGAAAGAATATAAAGTAGTAGCTCGAGGTAGATTTTTTAAGAGAAGCAAAAAAAAAGAATTTGCAAAGCCATAGCTTTGAGTTGTAAGAAGATTTTTAGATTGAATATAATATATATTTTGTGTGTTCTTGTGTTTTTGATTTGTTTTTCCCATGTGTTGGTTGCATTTGGTACCAAATTTTTCCAACGATTAGTATAAGAGTGAACAAAAGCTCAATAGCTCATGGGTTGAAGATTTTATTTTCTAGGTTGAGTTGTAATGTATTCTATAGTCGAAACTCATGGCAAAAAACCCCAAAATTTGATGGGAAGAACTATAAAATATGGTGCATTAAGATGAAGACTTTGTTCTCTTTTGAAGTGCTATTAGAACTAGTTGAAGGAGGCTATACGGAGGTAGTGGACCAGGATGCATTCAATGTATTGACACAAGTAGAAAACAATTCTTTGAAGGAAAAGAGAAAAAAGGATGCAAAGGATTTGAGCTATATTAAAATGTTGTCACCGATTCAGTTTTCCATGGATAAGAACAACTATAAACTCCAAGCAAACATGGGACACCTTGCAGAATGCTTATCAAAGAAGTGACAAGGTGAAGATAGTGAGACTGCAAATGTTGAGGAGATATTTTGAGACCCTTCTCATGAAAGAGCCGAGAATCGGTAAATGTATTTTTCACAAGGAAAATGACCATACTCAATCAAATGAGGACTATGTTAGCCGTTACTAGTAGGAATGAAGAGAGAAATTTAATATGCAAATATTAATTTACAAAATAAAGAAAAATGAAATTACACATAACAAAAAAATGACATGAGATTTAACATGGTTCACCCTTTCTTGGGCTACGTCCACCAACATCAACAATCACTTTTATTATTTATCTAGTGAAAATATTATTATAATAAACTTACAACAATACATTTGTAACATACAAAACTTCATCCAAAAATATGCAACAAAGATACCCTCCCTTTTTCTACAGCGCTTCCTTCTTCTCATGCCACTCTTATTCTCATGGTTTTCTACGCTTCCATATCTCTAGCATAACCAACAACATGTATATATACATTCCCATGCCCCTTTCTCTTCCATCTATTCAGTTTTCACAACAAGAATAACTCATTCGGTTATGCAACAGTTACAACATTTTATTCCAACACATCAAGTAGCAAAATATAGAGAAATAAATATAACACCTTGCTTTAAAGCCAACACATACTATTTGAGGAATACAAGAAAATAATATATAAAAATATTAATATGCCTTTGGTTTTATTGTCTCCACAAAAACTATCTCCCACTTGGAGACTGATCAACACCAAATAAACTCCCACTAGATTTAACGCCCTTAGACACTGTTGTTCTGTTTTATTATTTTAATCATGAAGGCCAATAGAAGATGAAGAGGAAATCAGCTTCTCTCCCGAGTCACCACCTTCATAAACATATCCATTGGATTTTCATCTGTATCAATTTTCTCTAGCTTTACCTATCCATCCTCCAATACTTGACCATATGAAGTGATATCTCAGCTGTATGTGTTTTGTCTTTGAATGCAAGGCAAAATTTTTAGCAAGATGAATGGAACTATGGTTGTCATGTAAATAAGTAATTATCAACCTTGTTGATTTCCCAATTATTCTAAGAAAAATTACAGCCAAATCATCTCCTTGCTCGCCTCTGTTGCAGCAACATATTCCACCTCTGTAGTTGATAAAGCAACAACCTTTTGCAACCTTGAAATCTAACTGATTATTGTCCCACCAATAGTAAATACATAACATGTAGTGCTTCTCCTATTATCGATATCACCTACCAAATCTGAGTCAACATAACCATGTAGAACAATATTAGATCCCCAAAACATAAATTCTTATTGGATGTTCCTCTCAAGTACCTAAGAATCCATTTAACCACATTCCAATGCTCCATTCTGGGATTACTCATAAATCTGCTCACAACTCCAACGACATGTGCAATATCCGGCCTTGTGCATACCATGGTGTACATTAAACTACCAACAACTGAAGAATATGGAATCTTGGACATTTTTTCTTCCTCCTCTTGTGTCTTCGGACACATCTCTTTAGTCAATTTAAAATGACTAGGAAAAGGTGTGTTGATAGCTTTAGCATTTTCCATGTTAAATATTTTTAACACCTTCTCAATATACTCACTTTGAGACAGAGATAATTTTTATTTTTCCTATCTCTAGAAATCCTCATACCAAGGATTTGTTTCACTTCCCCCAAATCCTTCATAGAAAAGACTTTGCTAACATTTGTTTTAACTCATTAATATGATCCATGTTAGACCCCGCAACAAGCATGTCATCAACATATAAACATAGGATAATATAACTACCATTATCCAACCTCTTAAAATAAACACAATGATCTGAATGACACCTGTTGTAGCCATGCTCAACCATAAAACTGTCAAATTTTAAATACCATTTTGAGGTGCTTGTTTCAAGCCATACAAACTCTTTTTCAATCTGCACACTAATTTCTCCTTACCTTTGACCTCAAATCCTTGTGGTTGTTGCATATATATTTCTTCTTCCAAATCCCCATGGAGAAACATTGTTTTCACATCTAGTTGTTCAAGATGCAAGTCTTCTGCAGAACAACAAGACTTAGAATAGTACGAATAGAGGTCATTTTAACAACTAGAGAAAATATTTCATCAAATTCAATACCCTTTTTCTATGCAAATCCTTTTACCACAAGTCTGGCTTTAAATATTTTCTTACCTCCTCCTTCCTCTTTCAGCTTGTAAACCCATTTATTTGGTAAAGCTCTTTTACCTGTAGGTAGCTTGCATAAATCCCAAGTCAATTTTGTAGTAGGGAGTCCATTTCTTCTTTCATTCCTTGCTCCCACTATTTATGTGTATTCACTTGCATAGCTTCTTCATACCCTTCTAGTTCACCAACATCAGTTAATAAAATAGAATATAAAGAAGGAGAAAATCTATCGGGAGGTCTACTTACCCTTGTAGAACATCTAACATTTACTAGAGTTTGTGGTATTTCTTGTTGTTGTTCAACATGAGGAACCATTGGAGTATTACAAACCGGAATATCATCCAACACCACATATTCATTTCTTGTCTTCTCATGCTTCTTTTCTTGTATCTGATCTTTATACAACACCTTCTCATTGAACTCAACATCCCTACTTCTAATAACTTTTAGATTTTCAAAATCCCATAATCTATAACCAAAGTCATCAATGCCATATCCAACGAAGGTATACTTTTTATATTTTTCTTCTAGCTTGTGTCTATCTTTAGATCAACAAGTGCAAAAATTTTCACAACCAAAGGTTTTAAGAAAAGAATAATCTACCTTCTTACTATCCAAGCTTCCTCTAGAATACCACAACCCAAAGGAACTAAAGGTCCTCTGTTGATTAGATAAACAAAATATTAACAACCTCTTCCCATAAGTACAAGGGCATCCCCACATGTAATCTCATACTCCTTGCACACTCCATAATTATTTTGTTCATTTGCTCAGCCACACCATTTTTCTGGAGTCCCTGGAACCATTTTCTACCTCCGGATTCCATTTGATGAACAATATTTTTCAAACTCTTTTCTGTAATACTCACCACCATTGTCAGACCTGAGACATTTTAATATTTTACCTGTCTCATTCTCAACCAAGATTTTCCATTTCTTAAAATTTCAAACACATCTGATTTATTTTTAAGAAAATACACCCATGTCTTCCTAGTTACATCATCAATGAATGTAACATAATAACAAGAGCCACCATGAGAATTTACCCAAGTTGGTCCCCATACATCCGTATGCACAAGCTCTAATTTCTCATCTTTCTTTGTTCTCCCATGCTTGAGAAAACTCACTCTCTTTTGTTTTCCATACACACAACTTTCATAGAAGTCCATATTAATACATTTCAGACCTGGTAATAAATTCTTAGAATGAAGTACTTTCATACCTTTTTCACTCATGTTCCCAAGTCTATGATGCCAAAATGTTGTGTTTTAACTCTGCAACAATTGTATTTATGCCTCAAAACTAATTGTTTTGTGCCCATCACAACAACTATTTTGTCTGCAACGCCTAAATAACTATTGTTGTTGTGTGTGCATTACATGCATGCAAAAAACTTGTATTTGTTCCCGTAATAACAACAACTACTTTTTGCTCCGAACAATTCTTATTGTGTCTACAATGCCTGCAACAACTACTTTTGTGCATACAATGCCTACAACAACAATGTTGTATTTCTTGCAAAAACTATTTTTCCCACAACAACTATTTTGTAGTTTATTTTCCAGCAATTTTTCTTGTTGCATTATTTCTGCAACAATTAAAGGAACAATATGACCTATACAAAGATATAAATTTCCAACCTTCATACCTTTAGCTACTACTAAATCACCTTTTGTAACCTTCCAAATTTTATCCGTAAAAGTAACTATGCAACCTTCATCATCAAGCTTCCTTGCCTACTGAAATTAAATTTCTACTTAGCCTTGGAACATGCCTTACCTCTTGTAGTAGCCATTGATTTCCATTCTACAATTTAATCTTGATTCTTCCCTTTCAAAAATCGACAAGGTTCATTATCTCCTAAATACACTAGTCCAAAATCTCCTTGGACATAATCAAGAAAATAATTTCTATGGGGCGTAGCATGAAATGAGGCCCCCGAATCTAATACCCATGAATCATCAACATTATCTAGGGAAATAATTAAAGCATCATCTTCATATTTACTTACCACATTTGCTTCTTTGTTTCCTTCTTGTTTGTCTCCTTCTTTATTCTTCCGAGACCAACAATCCTTCTTTACATGACCTTGTTTTCCACAGTACTAGCAAAATTTCTTGTCCTAGGATTGAGACCTTCCATTCTTGGATCTCCCTCATGATTTCCCATGACCTCCAAGATGTTTTCCTCTCTCTTTTGATCTTTATTTTCTACATTCAAAACATTACCCGATGTGGAAGTTTCACTAGTGCTTTTCCTTCGAATTTCCTCACTCAGAATCACACCAACAACATCATCAAATTTAAATGTATTTAAACTAAAACAAAATTACTAACCACCATAACCAAGCTATTCTAGCTTTTCAAGAAAAGAACATAAAATCAAGAGAGCTCTAACTTCTTCATCAAAATTAACACTTACAGAAGTTAATTGACTAGTAACCGTATTAAACTCATTTAAATGTTCTGTAATAGAACCACCTTCTACCAATTTCATATTAAATAAGTACTTCATCAAGAATACCTTATTTGAAGCAGAGGGATTTTCATACAGTTTTTCTAATGATTGCATCAATTCATCCGTTGTCTTTTCTTTCAAAATATTAAATGCCATTGATTATGCCAGGCACAACTCGAATACTTCCTAGTGCCTTTCTGTCTAAAATTTCCCATTCCTCATCTGTCATTGTTGATGGTTTCTTTGCTTTCCCCTTTAAATGGCCACAAAAATCCTTTTGATATAAATAATCTTCCATCTACATCTTCCACAATTGATAATTCTGGCCATTGAATTTATCAACCTTTAATTTTCCCTCTTCTGACATTGCTCCCACTCAACCATGAGACTTTCCTACTAATCAAACAAACACCACCGCTCTGATACCAGTTGTTAGGCATTACCAATAGGAATGAAGAGACAAATTTAATATGCAGATATTAATTTACAGAATAAAGAAAAATGAAATTACACAGAACAAAACATCGACATGGATTTAACGTGGTTCACCCTTTCCTGGGCTACGTCCACCAACAACAACAATCCCTTTTATTATTTATCCATTGAAAATATAATTACAATAAACCTGCAACAATACACTGCAACACACAAACTTCATTCACAAATCTGTAACAAAGCTTCCCTCCCTCTTTCTACTTGGTGCTTCCTTCTTCTCACGCCACTCTTATTCTCACATTTTTCTATGTTGCCATATCTCTCAGCATAACCAACAACGTGTATATATACATTCCCACACCCCTTCCTCTTCCATCTATTCAGTTTTCACAACAAGAAGAACTCACTCGGTTATGCAGCGATTCATGTTGTATTACAACGCATCAAGTAGCAAAATATAGAGAAACAAATATAACACCTTGCTTTAAAGCCAACACATGCTATTCGAGGAATAAAAGAATTAATATATAAAAATATATATACACATTTAGTTTGATTGGTCTCCAAAACCAACAAACTAATGGTGATATTGTTGAAGATCATATGATCATAGAGAAGGTATTGAGGAGCCTTCTAACTAGATTTGATCTAGTTGTGGTTACAATAGAGGAGTTTAAGGACTTGAGACAAATGACAGTTGATGAGCTAATGGGTTATTTTCAAACCCATGAACAAAGGATGAGTAGATCAACCAACTCCTCCCATGAAGTTTGAACAAGCCTTCAAAACAAATACAAATGTTAGAGGCAGGGGGAGAGGATCATACAACAGAGGAAGAGGAAGATTTAACAACCAACAAGAAGGTGGAAGAAAAATTCATCAAGAGCCACAAACAAGAGGAAGAGGTAGAGGAAGGAACAACAACACTTCCAGAGGTGGTTCTTCACAAAGGTATGACAAATCAAGTGTGTAATGTTATTACTGCAAAAAGTTTGGACATTATGCAAGTGAATGTAGAAAGAAAGAATATGATTTGAGAAATCATAATCATAATGCAAGATTCTCTAATGCAAAAGAAGTTGAACTAGAGAAAAAGAAAAGAGTGGAACTTTCCTTCTAACTTGCAATGTAGCTGAGAAAGGAAACAAACAAGTATGGTATTTGGATAGTGCATGCAATAACCATATGTGTGGAAACAAGGAAATGTTCAGTAATATAGATGAAGCAATCAGATCTAAAGTGAATATGGGAACAAATAATAAGGTTCTTGTGATGGGTAAAGGAATTGTATCCATTCTCACCAAACAAGGAGACAAGAAGCATATACATAATGTTTTCTTTGTCCCAGGATTGAAGTATAATCTTCTAAGCATTGGAAAACTTTTCCAAAATGGATATAAGGTGAGGTTTGAAAATGGATAATGCATTTTATATGATAAATGTGGAAGTAACAAGCTGATTACATTTGTGCAGATGACACAAAATAGAATGTTTCCTTTGAAGATGCAAAGTGTAGCAGGAGCAACAACTTTTAAAACAATAGTTATTGATCAATCCACTCTATGACATATCAGGTATGGGCATTTGAGTTATGGTGGATTACATGTTCTTTATAATAAGAAAATGGTTAAAGGACTTCCTCCTATTGAGCAACCAGATAAGGTTTGTGAGGCATGTATATTGGGGAAGCAACATACAAATGCTTTTCCCTCAGGAAAATCATGGAGAACAAGCTCACCTCTTGAGATTATACATTTAGACTTGTGTGGTCCCTTCAAGACTCCCTCCTTGTCCAAGAAATATTATTTTATGACCTTTATAGATGACTTCAGCAGAAGGACATGGGTCTATTTCTTGAAAAATAAATCAGAGGCATTTGAAATATTCAAACAATTTAAGGCCATGGTTAAGAAGCATAGTGGCCATTATATAAAGACATTGAGAACTGATAGAGGGGGAGAATATATATCAAATGAGTTTCTAAACTTCTATAAAGAGCACAGGATCAAGAAAAAATCACAAAGAAGGTATACACCTCAACACAATGGCGTAGTAGAGAGAAATAATAGAACCATTCAATAAATTGCAAGAATCACGATGAAAGTAAGAGGATTGCCTGAATAATATTAGGATGAAGCAAGTTAGGATAACAATTTATTTGCTGAATAGATGTCCTACAAAGAGTGTGAGGAACAAAATACCTCAAGAAGCATGGAGTGGAAGAAAACCAAGTGTTGAACACTTGAGAGTTTTTGGATGTGTAGCATATGCACATGTGCCAAAGCAAAGAAGATCAAAGTGGGATAATAAAGGAGAGAAGTGAATTTTTATTGGATATAGTGAGAAATCAAAAGATTACATATTATATAATCCAATTACTAAGGAGATGATAATCAACAGAGATGTTCAATTCATTGAGGAAGCATCTTGGGAGATGCAAAAGAAGTGGAGCAACCACAAACAAAGACAAATGCACCTATTATTGTTGCTGAAGTAGTAGATGGTAGAGAAAACAATGTACCTAGTTGGACACCCATTTCACAAAGGGGTGAATCTTCAAATGGAAACAACCAACAAAGCATGCAAGGACCAACAAATGAAGCATATTCATCATCATCAGACTCATTGCAACAACAATGAAGAATGAGGAATGTTCAAGAGATCTATGATCAGTTAAGGTATAAATAAAATGAAGAAATGATTAATTGTTCTCTATTTCTTAGAATCCGATCAAATTTATTATGAAGAAGCAATTAAGGATCATAAATGATGTGAAGCAATGGATGAAAAAATTCATGCAAAAGAAAAGAATCAGACATGGGAGTTAGTATATCTTCCTAAAGGAAAGGAAGTCATTAGAGTCAAGTGGGTTTATAAAACCAAGACTACTTATGAATGAAAAATTAAAAGACATAAGACAAGATTAGTTGTCAAAGGCTACAAACAAAGGTCCTAGACGTGATTATAATGAGACATTTTCTCTAGTAGAAAGACTAGAGATTGTGAGAACAATTATTTCCATAACTTCTCATCACAAATGGAAGGTCCAAGATGGATGTTAAATCGACTTTCCTAAATGGAGTGCTAGAAGAAGAAGTGTATGTGGGACAAACAACTAGTTATGAAATCCCAGGGTATGAAATAAAGGTATACAAACTAAAGAAAGCTTTGTATGGACTCAAGAAAACACCAAGAGCTTGGTACAGTAGGATAGACTCCTATTTGATTAGTAATGGATTTAGCAAAAGCAACAATGAGCCCACACTCTACATCAAAGAAAACAATGGTGAGATTTTAATTGTTGTTTTGTATGTAGATGATTTAATTTTTACTAGAAATGCAAGAAAAACAATAGATGAATTCAAATCAGCCATGAAGAAGGAATTTGAGATGACTGATTTGGGATTGTTGAAGTATTTTCTTAGCATTGAGGTCAAGCAAATGGAGCAGGGAATATTTGTTTCTCAAGAAAAGTATGCAAAATAAATCTTGCAAAGATTCATAATGTTGGACAGTAAATTAACATCTACACCAATTGAATTAAGACTGAAATTGAAAAAAGATGATTGCAGCAACAATGTGGATCCTACAAGATATAAAAGCATGGTAGGAAGCTTGATGTACTTAATTGCAACAAGACCATATATAATGTATGTAGTTAGTTTTATTTCTAGATTCATGGAGACTCCAAAGGAGACACACTGACAAGTAGGAAAGTGTATTTTAAGGTATGTGAATGGAACAAGAATTTTGGAATTTTATATGCTGCCAATAATGATTTGCAATTAGTTGGCTACGCAGATAATGATTGGGCAGTAACCTTGGATGATAGAAAAGAACATTTGGATATGTGTTTAATGTTGGATTATGAGCCATTTCATGGGCTTCAAAGAAACAATCAGTTGTTTCATTATCTACTATTGAAGTAGAGTATATTGCAACAAACTCAGCCACTTGTCAAATGATTTGGTTAAGAAGAATCCTCTTAGATTTGCATGAAGAGCAACAAGGAGGTTCTGTTATTTTCTGTGATAATAATATGTCTTCAATTGCATTGTCTAAAAATATAGTCTTTCATGGTAGAAGCAAGCATATAACAATCATATATCACTTCATTCATGAACTGGTTGAGAAAGGAGAAATTGAACTTAAGTTTTGCAAGTCAGAGCTACAACTCGCTAACATTTTTACCAAACCTTTATCAAAAGAAAGGTTTGAACATTTAGGGACAAGTATGGGGCGTCAGATGTCTAGGACTTTAAAATAAGTCCTTGAATAGATTTTGTTTGACTCGGGATGAAGGGGGAGTCTCAAAATTAATGAGAAGCCCACATGGATTTCAAACAGTTTTCCCTCGTCTTCTATTTTTTTAAATGACAGTATATTTATTCATAATTTTAGTTTATTTCCTTTGTGGCCATTGAGTTTTGAATTCCTTGCCAAAGTGACAGGCCAAGTGGCGTCTTTCTGGCATTTTTTAATTCTAAGTCTCCGGCTATTTTATAGCTAAGATATGATGGTTGAGGAGGAAAAACGTGTTAGCTTTCCGTCACCTTCCTTAGTAGATCTCCTGGCGGACATGAAGTCCACGGAACAAGCTGCAACTTATATTTCGTCAGTCTGGTTTGAGTTAGGTAGTCAACGGTTATACATTGACCGAACAGGTAGAGACACATGTCTATGTTTCAATGGAGCCAACAATTTAAGTTAGCGAGCTCAAAGTTGCGATGCGAATGCACATCTAATTAAATACAAGAACGAAGCCAAGAAGTCGAAAAGTGCGAAGGGCATGGAACTTTCCCATTGGACGGGGCTTCACGTATTGACAAGGTCTATAGATAAATATTGATAGCTGTGAGGAGCGTGGAGCCTCCTCATTGGTTCAAGCTTCGCAACTCTAACAAAGTCTATGGATGAAGACTGACAATTGTGAGAACCGTGGAGTTCTCTTATTGGTCAAAGTTTTGGTGTCATTCAGGGATCAAAAGGGTTTGACAACACATAAGGATGTGGAACGTTTCTATTGGTCCATGCTTTCACACTTTGATAGGATCGATAGAAAAAGGTAAAATGCGAAGGGTACGTGGAGTTATATCATTGATTTTAGCTTTGCATTGGAGACCGGAGGATAGATAAAGCCCGACATCGCAACCAATAATAGACATATATGTGGAGGCATTTTAGTCAAATTAATGAAAATGGATTTGAGTGGATTTCAAATCCGTGAAGAGTAGAGAAAATTGATCTTTCAGTTCCGTGTCAAAGGTTAACATCTTTTGAAAGACATGGTTAGATATATAATTGGCTCGACAAATATAGAAAATAAAGAAGGGAAGAAATATATGCAACAACATAATACAGAGAAGGTAGAGAAGGATAATACAGTAGAGAAAGAGCAACAACTTGAGGCATTATATAGAAGAAGAAAGACACATGCTGTAGCACATAGATACAAGAAGAAAGACAAGACAAATATTCAGGAAATAATATAGAGTAGTAACTCGAGGCAGATTTTGTAAAAGAAGCAAAAAGAATTTGCAGAGCCATAGCTCTGAGTTGTAAGAAGATTTTTAATTTAATATAATATATATTTTGTGTGTTCTTGTTGTTTGGATTTGTTTTTCCCTGTGTTGGCTGCATTTGGCACCAAATGTTTCCAACACGCTTAAGACAACAAAGTCAGAAATTTGTAAAAAAAGAAAAAATCAGACCGTCAAAGTCTACATTAGAAGGAAGTAAGAAGAAAATACTAAATGGAAGCAAAGTGTGCGCCAACAACAAGGAGGATAAAGAAGAGAATTAGTGAATAGTAGAAAGAAATCAGCTCTACGCCTGGTCACCAAGGGAGAGAATATGTTTTTCATCTGTTAAAAAATATAAAATTCTAGGCGTCTGCAGCAAGGAAAAAATTCACAGAAAAAACAAGTTTTTGACAAGCAAAGTATGCACCGTGATGGAGGAAATGCATTAAAACCTGCAACAAAAAGGAATTTAAAAAAGATACAAATCTGGGTGCCCACGACAATAAGACAAGAAAATTCAAAAGAATAGCAAGATTCAAACCCGCATCTATAAAAACAATGTGGAAAAGATATGCATTTGTAAATGAATAAAATTAGAATTTTTATTCATTTCCAGCCACGTGAAGATCTTAAAATTTGCAGCAACAAAAGAGAAAATAGTTAGAAGAAGAGCAATATAACAATACAGATCTAGGCGGCCAGGGTAAATAAGCAAATTTGCACTCAACAACAAATATGAACCTGTCTAATGCAAACAAATTTTTATAATGTGTAATGAAAAGAAGCAGTCCTAATGTGTTGAATTTTTTTGTTTATTTACAAGAAGAAGATGAATAGTTGTTCAAATTTGTATGAGGTTCTTTATAAAGAAATTATCAACGAAAGTCAAGAAATTATTAATGAAGATAAATACTAATGTAGATAAAGAAATAACAACCAATGTAAAGTGGAGTTTCTACCAACCGTGAAGATCAACCAAGAATTGTAGTCTATGTTCAAACCACGAAGAGAAAAGTAAGCAAAGCCATAGTTAGGAGCGCATCAGAGCAAGAACAAAAAGACATCAGAGGATTTAATTTCACCAAAGTTTTTGGATATTTTTATTTTTATTTAAATAAAAAGAAAACCGTGAAATGCCAGAACTAATTTCAAGCAAGTTTTGAACAAATTGTAATCAAATGGAAAAATCATTATTATTCTTACATGATTAAAATAGATTGAAATTTAATAAAATTATCATTTTCCTGTTATTGGAGTGGACTCAAAGACTGTGACACCACACCATAATTTTTTGTTGATTTTTCCTTAGTTCTCTTGATTTTTACCTAAAATTTCCGCTTCAAACAAATCGACACTAAGATATGAAGTTCACGGTATTCTACCCACATCTACTCTCATCTCTTATGATGACCATATAACTGACACCAAATTGAGTTATGTTAATATGAGTCAATTTTGTGACAGAGCTAAGTCTGAAGGCCATAAATTATTTTCTCAATGCTTGTACCGTAGTGGTCTACCGCAAGCAACAACATTTCTATTTTCTATTTAGTGTCTATAGATCATCATTGCGTGAGCCAAGCACTATGATCTCGAGAAAGAGGAGTTTTTAACCGTAACAATGAGCCCATCCTTCTGGTCACACCTAAACACATTGAAGAACTACTTAGAATTCTAGAGTATGAAGAAAATGCCGAAATTACTAAGGAGTTTGTACAACAATATTGGGATGAAGATCTAATGAGATGCTCTAAAGTGATGAATAAGAATTGGCTAGTCAACAAGAGATCACACACTAACAGGATTCCTAAAGAACTGCCCCGCATTGAGTTCCGTGATGAGATTGGAGATATGATCACTTTGCTAAGTATAATATTTGGCATCTCTTCGCACACTATTTTCAACCTTGGATGTATAAATTCATCTACATTATTTTGGATCAAAGTGATGTAAAGACACACATGCCTCCATCCATTTATATCATCCACAATACATTAAAAGTCACAATACAATTTGTTAAATCACACAAGAACAATAAATTCTTACTTTTCTCTAGTACGAAAAATTGCTCAAACCTTGTGTATTCGACAAACATCCCTCAAATAACCTTAGCAAGCATTTATCCATCTTCACTCTTCACCCTATTGTCAATCATCTCCTCAAATGACTAAAACATGAAAGAAACCATCCCTTGTCCAAACTTACCAACTTGCTCTAACATTTATTAGCTACCTATGATTTGGATCAAGTTGTTTGGATCAATCTTGCACCTATGATTTATTAGCTACCTATGTATAGGCTAACATGCCCCTAAAATAAGCTCTAACTCCACATACAACTCCTTGTATATTACTTGTTAAATTCTTGCTTCCTAGGCCCTTACTAGGCCAATCTTCAACTAATGTCACAATTATCTTTTCTTGTACAAGGTTTTAATGCTCAAAAAGGGATTTATAGACACCCAATAAGCCCTTTATTATTCCCATAGAGTTTCACTACACAACTTCAAATATTCCATATACTTCTTTTACAAAATCACCCCTCAATTTAGACTTCCAACCGTGTTTTGCTACCTCCTTCTACACTATCATAAACAACTCCCAAACTAGTCATCAAAATGTAAAAATTCTTCTTGAATCACTTAGGGGAATCTCTGAATAAGCTTGTTCTCAAAGTTTTGACTAATCAAATCTTGAACCCTAGCTCGAGACACATACAACTTACACAAAGAACATGAGGATATTAGATTTTCCATAACTTTGTACAAACTTAACTTCAAACCACCAAAATTTGGATTGAGGTATGTTTTATAATGATACACATGATTTTATTAGCAGAGAGTTAAAATATTTGAAAAAGAATGAAAAACACTTAATTTTCCTTTATCCGACCTATAGATGCACAAGGATTGAAATATGTAATACTTACACTAAATAGCCTTCATATATGTCTTGAAAGTTATTAACCACTTAAATTACTCTAAAGGCCTCATAATGCAATAAAAATATAGTCTTCAAAGGATTAAATTATAATTTTTCAAACCCTTTTCTTGTTCTTAACCCTTGAACAAATAATTTACACACAATGAGAATTGTGGTTGTTTACTTTCAATTTCTTTGATATAAAGGAGGTTCCTTATAGGCTAAAGATTCCTTTCAAAACCATTAGGCTTCCCAATCAACCTTTTGAATCCCTACATTATTCATTCTCAAAGCCCAAACCTTGGGACTGTAAACTAATTTCTCAGTCATTCACATTCAAGGAAATAAGACATAATACTAAAGCCCTGACCTTTTTATTTAATAATTACATAAGGTTCCCAAATTTGTTAGAGTATTCTTGAGATCTAAATTTCCTCCTTGACAAGGTTTAAAAGCTTATCAACCATTTTTAATCAACTTTCAATAGACTACAAATCAGATGGATAGTTTAATAGTTCTTCAAATCCACAACACCCTTCTCCAATGCTTTCCCCTATCATTCATTATTTGTATCCATCACACAAGTTGTGATTCATTCAAAATCTACATGAACTTACTTCATCAAGAAACATCATTCCAATTGCAAATATAGAGTCATGCTTCTTACCTTTCTCACATAAGTCAATGTTCTTTGCTTCTAGGTTATCCTTATTGTCACATCATCCTTTTCTAAGGGTTTCCACTATCTTTCTAAACCTGCATATCTTTTGTAATTACAAATTATTCATCCAAAAACAATAATCAATAATAAAGACATCTAATATTCATATCAAGGAAATTTAGATTAAGGAACAAACAATGTAGAATTGGAAATCTATATTGTTATCATACTCTTCATACATTGTACAAACTTCGTGAGCCTCTTGGATCTTTCCCAATGCACTTTCTATTTCAAATATTCCTTCTCTTTTCCTACTAACACCCCTCAAATACATCATCTTCTTACTTATCAAAAGGTGAGGGTAACTAACTTCAACCCTAACTCAAGATGACAACTAAACAACTCATGATTTAACTTGACTTAGAGGTGATATATCAATAGTATTACTAGACTGAAGTACTTTTAGTCCTTTTACAACCTTACATATCCTTCCTATGTCTCACTACACCTTTGAACTTATCTCTACATTTCAAAATTTCAAAATTTCTCCTTTGGAGGGAAATCTCATAATTTAAATTTACATTGGAAAAAGAAGTCCTCAAGGACTCAAAACACACCTAGACACCTAAATGACCCCTAGCATCCATATCACCCCAAAAACCTTGTTTTATTACTCTTTACAACTGATGTTCCCGCATCATAAAGACTCCACATTGATTGGGCCACAATCATCAGTGATACTTTGCACAAACAATTGGTTAAAGTGAAGATGACCAATCATTTTTATATGACTTCCTACCTAGTCTATGCAGGCACAAAGATGGATTTTGCCACCTACGGACTAGGGGCACAATAACACATGAGAAAAATAGTGTTTTTCACTATTATCGACAACTTGAGTTCAAATACGGATGCATCACTTTCTCCGTGTTAATGAAAATTTTCTCTTCTATGTCATAAGGATGCTCACATATAAACCGTAAGAGATATTCTTAGAGAAGACAAAAGATGTGATCTCATGGTGGGGATCGTGGCTTATTGAATTTTGTCATACATTTGAGTTGGCAGTTATAATAGAGTGCCTTATAAGCTTCCAAAGTATGTGAGTCATAAGTGGGCCCTCATGGATCTTTCACGACAAGTGAACCACTTATTAGGTAAAAAACACATACCGGAGTTCATTTCCATATCTTAATTAGCGCATTCAAATGTCCATCCTTACCGCTCGGTAGAGACAATTGATAACTTGCCTTATAAGCTACCAAAGTATGTGAGTGATAAGTGGGCCCTCATGGATCTTTCACGAAAAGTGAACCACTTCTTAGGGAAAAAACACAGACCTGGTTTTGTTTCCCTATCTCAATTGACATATACAAATGTCCATCCTTCCACTCAGAGAGAGACAACTAATAAAGAAATGATTGTCATGACATTGCATCCATTTGTAAGGAGATGGAAATTTGATAGTCATGTGGTTCATGGAAAGGAAATTTTGGACCAAAATACAAACATTGTCCGTGTTGAAGACTTATTGGTTCGGTTGTGAAGATGAATTTGAAGTTCGGCGCCATGACTACTCCAAAATGACCTTGGATTAAATAGCCACATTAAAATTGAAAGATGTTCCTCGTGGATTCATTGATAATGGAATCGATATGGTTGATTTTAAATATGATTTTATTACATCATTACCTCTTTCTAAAGTCAACTCGGTCTAGGTGGGATGACATGTCACTAGATGATAGGATTCAATAAGTAATAAAAAGGAGGCTTTCTTAGTATGAGAAATATTTGGCCCAATGAATTGTAAATAAGAAAAATATACATGAAGACTGGAGGAATCAATCAAAGAGAGAATAGAATTATACAAGATACTCATTCATCCTCCCACCTCACCACAAAGGCTTCATCACATACACAAACAAGTAAGAAACAATGGAGGTAAAAATCAACTCAAGATCAACCTTCAACAAAAAGAAAACTTGAGCAACATAAGGAATTAGAGGAAGGAAAAGAGCATGTTTATGGGATATCAAAATCAATCTATCATTCATCAACTCATAACAATTATGATTCTAACAGTTGATTGAAAACACCAATATGCAATTTGTGGTGTTAGATCGAGCACAAGTCCCAATAATTCAAATATCCAACTTTCCTAAGACTTCAAATCTCAAGGATACTTTGCAACCTTCTCCAATTCACCATGAGGAAATTATGACATATCCTCATCATCAACATGAACATTCTATGCAGAGGAACCTGTTAGAGCTCAAAATCACACACATCCCGGATCAAGATAAACCAGGATTTAAGGAAACATGGGATTGTCTCCAAGCTATGGGACTTGCGCTTGAGATATACCTCCAGAGAAGGCCGATTCCTCTACCTATTTCTACCACTAAATTTACTCCTAGGAAGGAAAATACAACAACCTATCACTACCCTACGGTTCCACGGGACCAGGGGTGAGAAGGAGATGCATGAAATGAAAACCTAAACTAAGGGGGTGATAACACTAGAAAGAGGGGGATAATCGAGACTTGGATGAATGAAAATGAGAGAAAACACACATAGGGAGGGTGAAATAACCATGATATAGTATGAAACACATTCACTCACTCATTTTCATTGGGAACAATAGATAGGAACATGCAAGAGACATGAAGTCGTACAACAAACCTACAACACAAGGGGAAAGGCAAGAATATGCAATAAAAATGAGCTAGGGCAGATAATAGCCACCAAAAATATTTTTTACTTCCATAAATGGATAATCGATTACAATGGTGGAAGATGAAAGGATCCACATGCAAAAAAATAGATCCGAGGCTTGCAATTCAAAATGTAAAGGCATTAATCTGAATAATACTCTTGCAAACTAAGAGATTCCAATTTTCAATTAGTGATGCTTTACAATTTATAGAAGAATGAGAGAAGAGGAAGAGAAAGAGGAGGGAAACTAGGATTCAAACTTCCAACCACCAACTAGTATTAAATGCTTGTAAATCTACCCGTAATGCTATCATATTCGCCTCTCTATGTCTATTTTTCTTGTGGAAGAAGAAAGAATACTAAAACTAAAGAAATATAGGTGGTTAAGTCAAGTGGATGTGTGCATTAATGGCCCGACTAAAGTTTCCCTATTTTCGGCCTACCAAATCCCACCAAAATCTGTTTTTGAATAGCCTAGACTATAACCCACGTCAGAAACTTTCCAACAAGACCAAAAGTGTATGAATCTGACCTCTATAACATAAGTTATGAATATTCGAAGATCTTTAGTGTACCTGAACACACAATGACACGTGGCACACTATGATTGGCTGAAGGACTTGACTGACTATTTGTTGTATTTTCTTTTACGCCCCATGTCATGAATTCATTTTTATGAGGATTCGGCACATATCGGCATGTTCTCGATAGGTTGTGTGTTATACAATTGATATGAAAAGTTCCACGTGGCATTCTATGGCTGAAAAAATATTGCACTTGGTGTGTGCACAAGAGCAAGAGGCACGGGGGAAAGAATGTGGATGTCTATGAGCATGTGACAAAAAAAAGGAGGAAGTGCATAGAAGAAACACGAATGCATGGAGAGGTGAACACAACTAAATAACACACAAAAGGAAGAATGATATAAGGAAAAGAGTGCGTGATGAACATGTGTGGGAAGAATATTTCAAGTATTTAGCCAAAATGAAAGGCAAGTCAACAGTGTGTGTGTGAATAGGTGCACAAAACTGTTGGAGTGAAAAGTGAATGCGTAAGGGAAATGAAAGGAGATAGAAGAATAAAGGAGAGGGAAGCAGAAACACGCAAAAGGAAGTGAAAAGAAGAGGAAGCACAAGGAAGAAGTAAGGAGAGTGAGCAAGGGTGTGCACGAAGAACTACAACCATATAATTGTGCCAAGGAAAACAATCGAGGTGCACATGACTTGAAGAATGAACTCGAGTAAGAATGGATCTGTAAGTTGTCAAAATAACTATGGGAGTTATTTTGGAAACTTTCGAGGCCATCTTCCTGCTAGATGAAAGAGATCAATAGCCTTAGAAGCATCCACTAGGCATGGATTCTACCTGAAAACATGAATTTTGATTTGCAATTGAAGAAACACCCCGAGTTCACTTGGAGCACCGTCTAAACCTTGAATTACACTTTGCTTCCCTCATGTGAAGATGTTCTATTTTGAATTTTATGAGAGTGGAAAACTACCCAAACTGTTGGATGACCCTTAACCGAATTTCCATCCCTAAGCAAAACACGTGTGTGCAAGAGAGAAATAACTATGTAAAAACAAGATAATGTGTGTAGAGCGCACTTGGAGGAATTGAAACTACTCTAATATGTATAATGATGCAAAAGAACTTAATGAAATTTTTTGACATAAATCCCATTGACTGGGATTAATAATGCATCTCCATCAAGGTGAGACAACTCAAAGGAGTTTGCCTCCTCATAATAATTAATAACATATGGGCCACTCCAGAGTGCATCAAACTTTGAATGATGCCTTGTTTTCGCTCTACCAACATCTCATTTTAAGACTAGATCACCCACTTTGAAATCCTGAGGCCTAGCTTTTCTGTCAAACCACTTCTTGGTTGATCGTTGATGTTGTTGTAACTTGATCATGATAGAGTTTCTTAATTCTTCAAGTTAAACCAGATCTTCCATTTTTATTTTCTCTGTTATGTGCCCTCAAATTCCAGATGTTGAGCTAGCTATAATGAAAGAAATTTAAGTGATAAAGGAAGCATAACTTCTTTACCATAAACTAGCTTATAAGGTGAAGTACCTATTTCCTTCTTTACTGTGATTTTGTCTACCCAAAGTGTGCACGAGATCTATGTATGCCACTACCTCTGGTTGATATCCATTGTTCGCTTCATGATTCTGACTAGGTTCTTGTTAGTAGATTCTGCCAAACAATTGCCTTAAGGGTAGTAGTTGGAATAAGTTTTCAAGTATATTCCAAGACTAAGAGCCCAATCTGAAATTTTGGTCCCAAGGAAGGATTTTTCATTATCAGAGATAATGGTATGAGGAACACAAAACCTTGTTACAATGCTTTCAAGAAAGTCAAGGATGATTGAATCAATTGACTCCTTGAGCATGATAGTTTCTATCCATCTGGTGAAGTAATCCGTAGCTATTAGCACCCACTTGTGGCTAGCACTCAAAGGAGGGTTGATCATGCCTATGAAGTCAAGACCCCATTGCGTGAAAGGAAGGTCCACTTGGATTGGTCAGAGGGGAAGCATTGCTAATTTCTTCCTTCCTAAAAAGAAATTGCATTCTTTACATTTTTGAACCATTTGTGCACATTTACAAGGAGGGTAGGAAAGAAGTATCCTGCCTTAATGATCTTCATTGTTGTTGCTTTGGAAGAGAAGAGTCCACTAGAGAATATGTCATGAAATTATGCTAATACATTGTCAACTTGCGCGCGCCATCAATACATCTTGACAACACACCTTCAATGTTTATTTTGAAGAGAATTCCATTAATAAGTGCATATGCACATAGATTGCAGCTTCAAATGTCTTCTCTTTGATTTTTTTAGTCCAAGGGGTAGCTCTAGAAGAGAGGAATGTCGTCGTGTCCTCCATCTAGGTGTGCACTCTAGGATCTTCATTGTTCCTGTTCAACGTGACGGAGACTCTTCATCTAGAAATAATGAGGCCTCTTGTTCATTCTTCGTGTCCTCTACAAGTTTCTTGTAAAGCACACTGCGCTCTAACATCATACTTCTTGATTTTTGTCTCCCATATTACTTTTTTCTCACTAATTTCTGCTCCCATGATGAAGCCTCTTACACCGAATGTGAAACTAACAACTTGACATGATTTGTGGCGAGCATACTTTTGAATTTCTTCAATGCACGCATGATGGCAAAGACTGTTTTCTTTGTGTGACGTATATTTTAATTCATAATCTTTCGAGTTTTGACTAAATAAATCCATTGGATGCTCCAGGGCATTATTCATTTCCTTGTGTCAAGACAATAACACTAACATCATCTCCATAAGCATAAAGGATGAAATCATTGGAATAATCTGAATTGATGAGTGTTGGGGTGTAAGCAATTTCTTTCTTGATTCTATCAAAGATTTATTTTCATTTTGCTGTCCACCTGAAGACTGTGTCTTTCTTGAGCACGAGGGTGATGGGCCTAACCAATCCTGCAAAATTAAGAATGAATCTCCTGATAAAGTTGATCTTTCTAGGAATGATTGAAGGCCTTTTTGTGTGATAGAAATAAGAGAGAAAGGATGGCAAGGAAACACTCAGGATCAATGGAAATTCCATCCTTTGAAACCACATGGCCCAAAAGCTTTCCTTGTGAAACAACAAAGTTGCACTTTTTGGGGTTAAGAGACACCTTGATCTCTGCATCTCTCAAAGAATTTCTCCAGATACAACATGTGATTCACACTCTACTTTGAGAAGACAATTCTTCCATCTAAGTAAAGTAAGATGAACTTATTGATGCATCTTTTGAAGGAAATGTCCATGGCTCTCTAAAATGTTGCACCTACATTTGAAAAACGAAAAAGCATTTTTTGATAGGCATATGTTCCCCATTTGGTCATAAATGCAATTTTGAACTAATCCTCTTCCTTGACCATTATTTCATTTAAGCTTGAGTACCCATATAACATAGAGAATCTCTGCATGCCATATAGTCTATAGGAATTTACTCCATAGAAGGAAAAGGATAATGATCCTTCAAAGTTTCTTTTTCAAATCTATGAAATAAACGTAGAGTCTGATTTCACCGTTCTTCTTGTGCAGTAATGGAATAAGATTCACCACCCAAGTAGATTACTTGATAAGAAAAATGATCTTTACCTCAATGGGTTTGGATAATTCCTTCCTCATGAGGGGATCTATCATAGGATTGAATGGCCTCTTTTTTTATCCGATGGGCTTGATGCTTGGATCAAGGGCAATGGAGTGTTGACTAAAACTTGGATAAAATACCTTTAGGTATTCATATTCCCATGAGAATGTCACTATATTTCTAACATAAAAATATGAAGGTCTTCTTCTCATCTTGTTCACATTATTTCCTAGCAACAACTCTTTGAATCACGCAATAGTGACTAGGAAGTAGTCCTCTTGTGCTGCGTGTATATACTTTTCTTCACCCTTGCACTCATCATCAAGACTAAAGATGTACTCTTAGGTGACCAAATCTTTAGGTAACTTATTTTTCTTGGATTGAGTCACTTGGTCTCCATAGTCGTCATGCAAATTAGCTTTAATGTGTGAAGAGAAATCAAATTCATTCTAGATGAACTAGACAATCTACGCATCTTTGTCAAACATTTGCTAGCTAGTTTCATTGTCTGCAATAGATGGCATAACCCCATCTTGATGTGTCTTTGTTCATTGCCTTAGACAAAATCCTTAAGCAGTGAGAACCGTGTGAACCAAGGGATGTCATCGATCTCGCTTCTTTTTGTTCAATTTTCTTGGCACCACCTTTAGATTGAGATATTTAAAGCTCTCCAAAAGGTCCCAAAATCTATGTTTATAAGCCTTCAAAATAATATTCTTTTCTATGCACTTGTTTGTGACTTGGCCATTACCAATTCAGCATCCCAAAATATTTGCAATGCATTGATTTACTTCTTATCAATAATAAGAAGAATATGCACTAACACCTCATATTCTCGCTACATTGTTAGAGCATGCGAATTGCAGCCTTTGAAAAAAACTTCTCATCCTAGGAGAGATAAGAACACCCGTGCTCTGCGCCATTTTTGCTTCTTGAACCATCGTAGGTAGCGTACATATATTATTCAAGGATGCAATATGTTCTAATACCAGTTTCATAGATTTATCATATGGATCAAACTCATAGTGATTTTTAGCCTAATCATCTAATAATAGATCATGTGTAGAGGGAGGAATGGGCTGCTCATTTGAAGATGAATCTTGTTCTTGGCCTTCTTGGATGAGGTAGTTAGCTTGGAGAGGGGAATTGCCATATAACTCAAAATGATAGGAAAATATAGGCTCAAATTTTATGGTAAACCGGGTACCATACCTTGTTCTTAGTAACATATGAGACCAATTAAAAGACAAGTAACCACCCACCTTGGAAGTGAAATCTATTGATAGGAAAATGGAAAAAAATGGGGGAAAATCAATGATTGTCACATATTGAGTTATTGTTAGGATTGGACATGCATAAAGGGTTAACTCGAGACCCTTGATGACTCCCAAGGTGGTGACAATTGAGCCATCAAGTTGCAAGACTCCTTTAGACATATGGCTATATTTAAGACCTAGGACATCAACAATTTTCTTAGGCATGATCGAAGTACTAGCCCCTATGAAAATCGTACAGTTGTGAACAAGATGTTTTCTTACTATTAAGGACATATAGAAGGGAAGGGTTTTGACAACCTTTCTTACTTGGTTCTTCTGAACTTGAAAAATGTTGATAATAACATGAGGTCTTCGGACAATTGGGTCAGCGAGCAGAATTTATGCCAAAGCCTCATACAACAGGTCTAACTCGAGATGGAATGGTAAGGGAATCCCACATTGTGACATTTACATTTGTTTTCTTCATCTAGTCCATGATGTTGAATGGGAATCCCATAGACTTGTGTATTTGAGGCACAAAAACATCCTTTCTTGATTGTTCAAGTGTAGAGATAGGGGCTTTAGCTTGCGCAAAGGATTTACCTACCAAAGGAGGAACACACACCACTTCTTTTGGGCTATTGCATGAGACCTCACACAAGAAAATTTGCATGCTAGAACTATTGGGATAATGAGATGCATCTCTTTTCTTCTAAGGAACCGTCTGAATAACAAAATTTGAAGGATGTGTGCCAACCTCTAGAATTCTCTTCTTATACCTTGTGTTGTCAAAGAACCTATGTATGTGGCCTATTTGAGCTATCCATAGCTTTGTTAATTACATAGAAGTCTTCCGCACCATAAAATATAAGGTTGGCTTCAGAACAACTTTTGGTGCTTCTTCATTTTCCAGTTTGCATGCACTAGTGGAAGGCTCATAACTTGCAATCCAAATCATATATGTTGTACGCGTGCAAGGAATTTGCAAAATTTTACTAACTGTGAGGAAAATTTTAAGGAAATAATTATTCTGTCTCTTAGATCATGTTATTCTACTGGAACTAGTCCTTTGCTTGTGTTGGGCACTCGTAAGAGGTTGCACATGAGGGACTATTTTAAGAGGAAGGTGTGCATTGGAATACCATCTATCATTGTCTGGTTCGCCCATATCTTTGATTTGGATATTGATTTATAAAGGGTTGTTTGCTCTGTTAAATCCTTGATTAGAGTTCCTTCTAAAATCTTGCACTGTTGCATTTATAAGGATATGACTTTATTGGACAAATTTCTAGTCAAGGCTTTCATTTCTTCATCCTCCTTTTACAGTGCAAGAGAATATGATGTAGAGGAATTTGGTTGGGAACTCTACTTAGAAATGGGGGAAATAGAAGGCTAAGGCACTCGAGGGATTTTAGGAAACAAGGGCATTTGTTTATTAGGGGCTATTTTTCAAGCTTGGATCAGACAATTTTCTGCCCTAATGGATATAACCTAAGCATCAAGGAGCTACACCACCCATAGAATATATAATCACTGTAATTTTAGAATTCAAGGCTATTAAGAAATAAAGGAAAGCACCTTGAGGAGTTGGTCTTAAGAGGGCTGGAATTCTATCCCATGTCTTCTAAAATATGAAGTTGAAATCAACCATGAGCTCACTGGCAAATCTCTTGATCATTGTGAATTATTATAAAAAGGAGACATTATGAACCTTCTCCTCGAGTTGATTGTAAAGCGCAGTGCCAAGTCCATCCCAATTAGTGATAGAGGCAGGTCTTAAGATTTTTTTACCACCAGAGCACTTTGCCTTTGAGTGAAGAAGAAAATATCCTTACAACTACATCATCTTCAATAACTAGATGAACAGAGCATACATTTGTAATGTCTTGAATGTTCTCAACATGGGTAACTTGATTCTCACCAATAAAAAATGGTATACTTTTGAGTGCAACTATTGACATATCATGTTGCACAGTAAGAGGCAAAGGACAACTACCAATGAAGCTAAGAAAGGGAAAATTTCTCCTCTTGCTATGGCTAGAAATGGTCCAAATACCACCCGGTAGAGCCCGCGCAGGTATAACAAGAGGGGATTATATTGCGTCCCGCGTGTGAAATATGGTGATGCGCGAACAAAGGCTCTTTTACTTATAATTCTTGGAGACAACTAGAAATAATCAAATTATCCTTCAACTGCTGCGCTTTGTCTCATGTGTGTTCTTCTCATGAAATAGGTGCATGGACTATTGAAAATAGTATATCCGGATGTTGGGGGTCGCTAGATGTGTTTAAATGAGCCCTCAAAGGTTGGAAATCAACACGAACACACCAAACTTGCTGAAACAAATATGTATAGATCTTCAATACTTGTCCCACGGCATGCCAAAAACTGTTGGAGCTCAAAATTACATCCGTCTCGAGATCGGGATGAATCGGGCTTTGAGGTAACAAAGGACTATCTCCAAGGTGTGAGACTTGTTCCCGATACAAGCCTCTAAAGAAGGATAGATTCCTTTACTTATTTCTACTCAAGTAAAACTACTCCTAGGAAGGGAAATGAAACTACCTATCACTACTCTATGATTGCAAGGGATCAAGGTAAGAAAGAGATGCATGAAATGAAAACCTAAACTAAGGGGGGTGATACCACCAGAAAGAGGGGGATGAACTTACTTGGTTGAGTGAAAATGAGGGAAAACATGCATAGGGAGGGTAGAAAACTGTACCACAGTTTGAAACACATTCAATCACTCATTTTCATAAAGCACAATAGATAGGAACCTACAAGAGACATGAAGTTGTACAACAAACCAACAACGCAAGGGGAAAGGAAAGAAGATACAATAAAAATGAGCTACGATAGAGAATAGCCAAAAAATAAATATTTTATTGCTTCTAGAAATGCATAGTTGATTATAATGGTGGAAGAGGAAAGTATCCACATGCAAAAACTAGATACGAGGCCTGTAGCTCAAAATGCAAAGGCATTACTTTGAATAATACTCTTACAAACCAAGAGAGTCCAACCTTTTTCAATGAGAAATGCTTTAAAATTTATAGAAGAAGGAGAGAAGAGTGTTGGGGTTGATAATGTCAAGTGGGGATACCATTTGGTGGACCTCCACTTAGGATCCCTTTATTAAAAGTTTAGTTATAAACTTAGTCAGGTCTTTCACAACTTAAAAAAGCGTGAGATGGTATGACCGTTCACCCATCCTATATAAATAAGATGATCCCGCATTAGATTGATAACTGATTAACTAAAATATGAAATTATATTTATATATCTAAGTTAATATAAGCAAGTACAACAAATATAATAACTCAAATATGAATGCTAAGTAATTTTATTTGATATTTAAATGAAATGAAATAATTGAAATAGGAGGGATAAGGTACTAACCTAAAAATGACTTACCTCATTGAGATTTGGGACTAAACAAGATGATGTGTGGATGAAGCAGAGTATGATGGTACAACCCAAGAAATTACAAAGTAGATTAGAATTTGACCAGATCAGGGGCATCCGGAGAAAGATCGGGCGCATGTGGGTGTCCTAGTTTGAAGTATGGGCGTTCAGTCCGCCGTAAAGCTCAAGACATGAATCTAGAAGTGTCGCTAGATCTTCACAATGTTTCACTCTTTGTCACATGAGTGTCACGAATGTCATCAATGACGCCATAACCCCGAAATGAATATTCACTTACAAAACCCCATACAAAACATCAAACCTCTAAAAAGAAAGATGCATATGAAGGGGGTCGACTATCCTTAGCGGCCACAATGGTGGACTTACAACTAAGTGTTGCACTACATTCTAGACCCAATGTAGTTGTGTGCTTTGTGTGTGTAATTATGTGCCTAGGGTGCCCTAGCGCCAATGATGCATAAATAAGGGGCAATAGCTAAATGTAATGAAAAATGGTAGATGGAATAGAGTAGACTTCCCTTTTCTATGCAAAGGTGTGTAATGTTAAAAATAAATATACAAATGAAGGGCTTGTACTATTGTCACCTGCTAAAATGATGGACTATCATCGAGCATTACACTACATATCAAACCCAATGTAGTTTTGTATGTGTGTGTGAAATTGTGCCCTAGGTTGCTCTTATTCTAGTTGCATGTGATGTAGCGAGCAAGTAGCTAGATGTAGAATATAAATAATGTGTGCATGGAAACAATAGATTCCCTCCTATGAAGTGTGATGCATTGGACCAAACTTTGTCCCTTGTGATGGTGCTATGGATTCCTTTGATGGATGCAACCTTAGGTGGAGATAATAAATGATTAGTGCTTAGTCCTTTATTATGATCACATTAGTTTATATTTATACGATTCCCTTACTTGAATTTCGTAATCAACCCTGAAAAGGCTGACTACCAAACATATAACATGCTCAAATGAATATAAAGGACCCAAAAATTCTGACCAAAGTACAATGAAGACAAGGTTACCCATATGGGATGGGGGCGATCAAGCCTGGTGTCATGGTCAAGTATTGCCGTGTCCAAAATGTGAAAAGAAAGACTGAGTAAGTAAGAGTGTAAGATTGAAAGTAGAAGCATAAAACAAATAAAGGTGGCCAAAGACATGAGTTAATTAGTAATTTTCTTACTTAATAACTATATGAATAGTAGTATATAATCGAGACTAGATAATTATGCAAAGTGCGTGATTTTGTGTCTACAATTCTAGGGTTTGAAGATGAAAAATACTTGAAGCTCATGATTGAACTGGTGGAAATTCTTGAAAGTCCCAAAATATCTCTATCATGACCTTGCAAAATGGATTCATCAATAATTTCATGACTCCATTAAGGTTTCAATATTTTTCTCTTGATAGGTCTTATGAGGTTATTCATTCTATAATGTGCAGAGCTAGATAACTTATGGTTTAATGCAATTTCCTTCATAAAATCAACCTAAGATCACGCAACCATTACAAAAGCTCATACATGGCTTAATCTATCTAGGAGTTTCTTTGTACTAGTTTGAAAGTTAAAATTTTGGGACAATGGCTTCGTGGTCAACCTCCAAACATTGTGCAACACTCGTAAGCTTCCCCAATGCAAATTCTTTGTTGAAAAATGACCCGATCTTCTTACAAGGTTCTTAAGGGATAGTAAATGGATCAAGGAACATTAAGGATTGTTTTTTTGTCTTGAAAACTTGGATAGTCATGTTAGTGATGAAAATTGCAAACAAGTCTTGCTTTACCGCTGCCTTATTTGACTAATAAAATGTAATTTTCTTCAAAGGAATGTCGTAATAGTGAAGCGGGTTATTTCTTGTATCACAAGGAGATTGTCAAAGTTTCTAAATGTGTCAAATGTGCTTCAATGATTGTAGGTGCTCAATGTATAAAAAAAATTCATTAAATACTATTGAAATGACTATTGGGCTTGTTGAATAGACATGGAAGGCCCGAAAATCTTCAAGGATAAAGAACCAAAGAGAGTATGAAATCAATAATTTCTTTTCTGGAAAGGAAATTTTCCATTACTTCACCAATGGTATAGCTTGTTCCTACATTCTTGGTGTGTGTAGAGAGGTCTTCTTGCACATCATGAAGTATCTGACTTTGGAGGGTAAGTATCACAAGATATATACCCACCACTTTTCATTTTTGAACATGTTTAGACATAAGAAGTTTCTCAGTATCCCATTCTATCTTTTTATGTCTCGACCACCACCTCAGCAAGGATTTCCAATGGAGTAAGGTGAAGTATCCAATTCACAAGGGCCTCATTGTTCACTGTTTTGAAATGGGAATCCGACCCGGATAAACAAATGCCCCCAATTGAAGAGGAGGAGGATATTACCCTAGCTGAGTGTCTGTCCAAAATGAGGGAAGGAAATATGGGTTCTAAGTAGATGGGTGAAGGGAAGAATGGGGAAGGGATAGAAAATCAGGAAGTCAGTCCGTTGAAGGGGAAGGATAAAGTCTCCTCAAAAGGAGAACATGATATTGATATGTGGAAGAACAAAGTTCAGTACTTGGAGATGGTTGTCCAGGTCTTGGAAGAGACTAACTCGGTGGTGAGAAAGGGCATGATTGATAGTATCAAAGCCACCAAGAAAATATGCTTGGCCTAGAAGAACATCCGTGAGGATATCAAACAGTTGGATTCTCTGGTTCAAGATTTGGGCATTCGTCTGGATGTTGTGGAAAAAGAGAAACGAAAAGGAGGTGGATCAGTTCTGAGGAAGAGGAAGAGGAGGAATCGAGGAGGAGGACATTGAGGAGGATGAAAAGGAAGCTCTTCGATGAAGCTGAATTCAGATTCTAATATGAAAGAGGAGACTAGGGAGGTTAAACCCTCCAAAAAAAGTAAAGCTAACTAATGGAACTTCTTCCGAACTGTCTGTGGACTTTCAGGGAAATTTCTTTATTTTTTCTTGTTTAATGGCTTAGTTCTCTTCGCTCACTACTTCTTGGACCCCCTTCTCTATTTTGGAGTTAAGTCTATTTAACTCTGGGGTCCTTTTCCTTTTTTGTCCAGATTTTCTTCTATCACGATGTAATCTTTTATACTCGGCCTTTGGGAGCCTATCCCTACTTTTTACCCTATCTAATAAAAAACTATTAGGTTTGTTGAGAAGGTGTAAGGTCATGAGGCGCGTTTCATTCAAATTGAATGAGATTTTGGAGTAGCCAAAGAGTTATAGATAGTTACAAACTCATGTATGTCTCATCTCACTTGAATGAGAAGATGAAGAGTCCATCTATGGTCAAGTAAAATGAATAATTAAAAAATGCATAATGTAAAATATGAAAATTGAATTTGAAAAGATATTTTTAGATATATAATTCAAGAAAAAGAGTGAATGTAGTGATATATGCTTAGAAGAAGTTGAAAACAAATTCAAATTTTTGATGGAGTGATGGTGTATGTGTATAAATGATAGTGTTTCATAAAAATGTGTGTATGCTACAAAATAGTTAAAGTGTGATGAAGAGATAGATTGAGTGTGTGTGTTTGAAGAATGAAAAATATAGTGCATGTATATATGCAAGTGCTTTTGAGTGAGATATAAAGAAAATACATAGATAAAATACTTAATGATCTTAGAGATTGGAACTAGTATTGCGAGATGAACAATTTGAGTAAAGTGTGATTAGGGTACCGATTTGATTAGTCAAGAAGAGATAGAGCATAATTCAAGAGATAAAAGAGCAAGTGAGAGGTGAGTAGAAAGTTGAGTTTTTGATGAAATTTCAGGTGTAAAAAGGAAGTTGGTGAGTAAATTTAGGGTCATAATTAGGTGCTTGTGCAACCAAATTGAAGAGTGATTGATTTTGTGTACACACTAAGTTGTAACTCAGTATAATCAGAAATTTGTAGCTTTCTTGCAAGTTTTAGCTTGATTATGATTAAGTTGTAGCTTGATTTGAAGTTGTAGCTTCATTAGTTGAGTTGTAGCTCAACACTTTTGTAACCATTGAGAAAATAGTCCTTTGGTTCAGTGGGTTTTTTCCCAATTTGGGTTTCCCACTTAAAAACTCATGTCTCTCTCTCTGTGTGTGATCATTGTTTCATTGCTTTATGTTTTTACATAACTTAAGAATTTTATTGAAGGCTAATTTATAAAATAATTTTTGAATTGAATATTGATTAACCCCCTCTTAGTCTTCCTATTTCTAACAATTGGTATCATAGCCTGGTCATGGTGTGGTGAGTTTAATAGCTCAAGGGAGATCAAGAAAATTCAGCAATGGCAAGGAATTAGTCATAAAGTGGTTTTTCTACCTCCACAGCACCCCTCTTGAATTGGTCAAATTATGCTTTTGAAGTGTCAAGTTGAATAATAACCTAATGTCACTTAGGTTAGATATCTGAAAAATCAGTTGATAGTGGCTACACTATTCCAGCTACACCCCCTATTGATGAATATGAAAGAGAAAGTGAAAAAAAAATTCCAAGGCCATGAATGCAATTCTTTGTGGGCTGGCTGATGATGAGTTTATAAAGGTCATGTAGTGCACTATAGCTAAAGAAATGTGGGAAAAATTGAAGAAAATATATGAAGGAGACAATAAGGTAAAATTGGCCAAGCTACAAACTTACCATGCACATTTTAAAAGGCATGAAAATGAAGGAAGGTGAGAATGTTGCTTCATACTTATAGAGAATGGATGAAGTTATAAATTTGATTAGAGGCTTAGGAGAGAAAATAGAAGAGAGTGTGGTTGTGTAAAAGGTGCTCAGATCCTTATCCTCAAAATTTGATTCCAAGGTGTTAGCAGTAGAGGAAGCCAAAGACTTAACTACCTTGAAAATGGATGATCTTCATGGAATATTAACTACATATGAGATGAGAATCAATGACTCAAAGTCAGCAAAGAAAGAGGAAGCCTTCAAGGATGATAAAGAATCACAAGGAAAGAAGAACAAAGTTGAGTCTGATATGGAGATAGATGATGAGAAGGTGGAAGCCATGTTTGTAAGGAAGATGAAAAGAGGTTTAAGTAAGTACAAAGGTAAGATGCCATTTAAATGTTTCAGTTGTGGCCAAGTTGGTCATTTTGCCTCAAAATGTCCAAAAAAACACAAGGGGGACCAAGATGATGAAGAATCCTCTCAAAAGTAAAAGAAGAAATTCAAGAAACAAGGAGCAAGAAGAAATACTTCAAAAACAAGAATAATTTCTACACATAAGAAGGATCAAGCTCTTCTCAGTTAAGTGAATCCAACAACTTTGAGAGTGATGATGAAAGGACACAAGCTGAAACCTTGTTCATGGTAGTGGAAGTGTCTACTACAAGCAATTCAAAATGAAAAATTAAGAATGAATATGAAAGCTCACACAAAGAAGAGGCTAATCTTGAGGCTAAACTAATAAGTGCTCTAGAAGAGTTGAAACATCAAAGGAAGAGGAATCAAAAATGAAACTGATGGTGAAAGAATATGAAGGAAAAATCAACATTCTTGAGGAGAAGTAGAAAAAATCTCAAGAACATGAAGAAATTGTTAAGGAATTTGAAGCACAAATCAAGCAGATTGAAGAAGCTTTCAAAATCAAGGAAGAAGAGCACCTAAAGCTCAAATCTGAAATGGAGCTATTGCAAACTCAATTGGATCAGACATCCACAAAATTAAAGACCTATCACAAATTTGAAAAGATCACAACTAATTTAGTTGATCTTCTAGGAAAGAAAAGATATGTAAGTGATAAATATGGTTTAGGATTTGAGGAGTAGACTGAGGATGGAAAATCAACAAGCAAGAAGGTGACCAAGACAACTCAAGAACCCCTAAAGCAAAGAGAGATGATTTCAGGAAGAGACATCATCTAGGAAGACAAAATTATGCCATGAGGTATGCTCATTCATTTTATGGATATTGTTTTTCATGTAATGAATTTGGTCACAAAGCCTCAAAATGTAGAATGAATGCTAAAGGTCATGGTAGACATCTTAACTTTTATCATTCAAGAAGCAAGGATGAGCTGATTTGTTACAACTACCAAAAGTATGGACACATAACCAATTTTTTTTATCAAAGACATCCGAAGCGAACTCGAATGTTTATAAGGTTAAATCAAATCCTATAAATGCAAGTGAATAAGCATTGATAGCACAAACTACCTTTCATTCTCAGAGTGAAGACATGGAGTGGTATATTGATAGTGGGTGTGTTTCACCGATAAGTTGTGTACGCATGAGCAAAATAGATAGGGTAAGGGCGATGAGGAATACCCGTGAATGAAGGTGGAAGGTAGAGTGCGCGCGTTTTGATTTCCCAATCCGGTGGTGATTGCTAGAACTTCCTTTTCTAGGAGGAACTACCTGAAATATAAAACAAGACCACAAGAGGAATATTAAGCAATATATGTCGGTGAATTTCCTAGTGTATGCTAGATCCGAGAAGTGTGATACTTCTTAGATGGTTGTGAATTCACTATTTAATACTATTTATTGCAAGAAATAACATAAATAAACAACATCCTATTGTAGTTGATATGATTTAGGTATCTCATTCGATATCAATAAGCAAATCTAATTTAACAGTAAGGTTATGATTAGATATGGAGGTTGGGAAGGTAGCCAAGGTGACTAAAACAGGTCAAGGTCGGGTTTCAATGGTTTTGGATATCTAGGTGAAGGTTATCAAGTTATTATTACAGGTAGAAATACCGGATCAGAGAGAATGACGTTGGTTGAGAGGAAACAAATGACAGTTTTAGGTTAACCGACATCAATAGGGTTGAACTGATAGAAACTCAATGAAACTTGGCTTTGGAGATTCTCTGTGATTGCAAAAAGAATGGGAGAATGAGGGTTAAGTTGCACAACGAAGCGTAAAATTCTCGAGAGATGTCCTGGAGTCGGTATGGGGAGATGGGAGGTTGTAGGTGGTTAGGTGAATGGATTGATAGGAAGGTGGGAAATGATGGGATATAAAGGAGACTAGGAGTCACCAACAGAGATAAAGAAACTGATCTAAATAAGTATGGAAATATGTAAATCCAAATGTACTTAATTGTTTTTGAAGACCGGATGTCTAGATGGAGGTGATGGTTTATCTATGCAATCGGTGGTTAGTGCCACGACAAGATATTTCTTAGAACGTTACCATGAAAGCTTAACCTTTATATCGGTCTTGGTGCTAATTCGGGATGTGTGAGAGGGATCTGGTTCATGCTTTCATGCAAATATCTCTCTATCAAAACTCCAATAATTCTTCTAGCCTCTGGGACAAGGTTACCAAAGTGAATATATGGTAATCGATTTATGGTTTAGGTTAACGATGTTGGTTCGGGGTTAATTGACATCGGTAAAGGAAGGAAATCCTAGGTTACCAAAATAACAGATCTTGGCTATCTGTTGACCATTTCTACCGTTGGTGCGGGTCTAAAACAACATTTTTTCACGTAAGTAAGTGGGCATGCTGTTAGAGATAGAATAAGCATGTAGCGTTAGGGTTAGAACAAGTCTCAGTTAGTTATGGTAAGTAGATATCGAGTCCCAGGTTAAAAAGAAACATGCTAAGAGTAGGTCTATGATGAGGTGTCTAGGTGATGTGGTGGGGTGAGGTGTCTAGGTGAGGTGGAAATTAATTTAATTAAGGTATTTAAATAATGAATATTGTGAGAATGGGCATTAATTTAATTATAGGTAATTAAATTAATATACATGCGGGATAAAATGGGAATGTGACCCAAATTTGGTGTCTACATTTTTTTCCTTTTGTCATGTAGCTTGTATTGGTAAGCGACACGACAAAAATAGGAAGTGGTTGCCCCATGTGTAGGTGAAGATGAACCCCCTCAAACCAGAACCGATGAGGTGCTATCTGAGAATTGGTGAGTGGTTTGATAAATGTAGTTGGTTTGGAATTGAAAGTAGGTGGGGAAGGTATGAGTACTATGGAAAAGGGTGATGGTGTACTCAGGAAATAAGGAATAGGTTAGGGTCAAATTGGGAATGGATAATGGTTAAATTGGGAAATAGGTAATGTGCCAGATCAAATTGGGTAATGGGTAATGGAAATCAAATGCACACACATGTATAGACTGAAACACAGTACCATGTTGAAGAGCTTGCAAACTCTACATCATCTAAGGTCGATAGGTTTAACCAAACAATGGTGAAGTGATTCAAATATCTAAGGCATAAGGTATGGTCCAGAAACACAACGTAGGCCAGGTTCAAGAATGTTTAGGTATGTTATGGTACACCAAAGGTGTGGTCGGGATAAATGACATGACAATAGGCAAGGTAAGGTCATTAGGCCAAATAACATGGTTAACGACATTGCAAGGTATAACGAGTACACAAGGTTAATGGTCCGATGCAGCCTAGAATTTGCAAGATAACACCCTAGTCATGCTTTGGCACATCACTCAGCCTAGACTGAGCACTCACCCGAAGCACACAAAGGTACCAAGTCCCTCTTTAGGGGTTTTGTAACAAGATGATAACATGATGAAGAAAGAAACATAGAGATTCATAACTAATCCATCATTCTACAGTGCATGCTACCCACAGATCTATGAAAGAACAAGCTTAAATAGTAATCATGATTGAATCAATAACATGCACTACTCAATTACACAAAATGACACTTAGATTCAGCTAATATCTTCCATCTATTAATAAATATAGAAGCTCCTTACAGTACTTGTCAATTTATATCAAGGCACGTATGGATATGATACACACATTCATACATCCAGAATCATACATACACCGCTCTCTGTGATACATACCAAAATCATCTATATCTATACTATGCTATTATATAGGGTGGGGACACGCCATTCACCAATTATCTATTCCAGAAATAGGTCACATGCTATTATTAGCCACACGCCATTCACAATTATAGCCACACATGCAAGTGTGCTATCTATAGTCCTCTTATAGTTTAACTAAAGTGTCCATTATATTCTTAGGTTGCCTCCATGCATAGATGCTTTGAACTGATTCTCCAAATGTAGATAATACATGGCGCACACATCTCTGCATTGTTGATGTGTTCCACACACCATCTTCCAAAAATAGATCCTCATGCTCAAAATTGGCTAAGTCCTGAAATATGAACTTTCCTTCCGCGCACGGGTCCTTCCTGTCCTTCCGCACCTTTTATCTTGGCCTTCTATCCCATGCGGACTCCTTGTGTGATCTTTGACAAGTATTCCTTTGATCAACATTACCCCACACTAATCTCATTATCGTCCCGACAATGGGCATATCCAAAATTTGAAGGAAAGAATAATAATGAAAGAATAAGAATGAAAGAATGTGGATAAATAAAGAATTTATATGAGGTTATTTAAGCAACTCCTCTGTATCAGTTTGTAGTATCAGCTTTAGATACTCCTCTTTTATTGTGGCCTCCAAAACCTACCATTCAAAGTGTGCTACTCTGCTTTTTCTAGGATTTCCACATCAATCAATTCCAACTCATCCCACGTAATTTCTCCTTTCTCATTTTGTAGAACCAACACAACACTGGACATGGATGTCATCCTTCCTTCCAAAAGGTCCATCTTCTGTGCAATCAGATTTCCAAGCTCTTCTAGCTAAGTCTTGTGGGGCTCTTGTGCTCCTTCCAGGGCCTCATGCTTTTGTTTAACCATTGAAAACCATTATGTGTGGCCCAATGTCTCATCTTTCATTACTCTCTAAACCTCATTATTCTCTTCAAGGTCTTAATGTTGATGAGCACCTCTAGAGTTGTGCATATGTTTAAAGCCTGGTCTGCTTTCTTCAACACTTCTTGTAATGCCTGCAATAACCCTTTATAAGATGCAATTTTCCTCATCACAAATGCTTTCTCCCATTCGACATCCTTCTTTGATTGTTCGGTGCTTGCATATGCAGAGTTTCATCTTTGAGCACCAAGTCCACCAACTTTCCCACATAGTGTATCACTGAAGGAAATGTTTGTGGCACCTTGGGTTCCAAGTGTGGCCTTGCTTTGATTACATTGTCCCCAATCTCCTCTGCAATGCTTATGAATACTTCATTCTTCTTCTATGTGAAGTCCCTTTCTTGTGTTATGCATGCTATCTCTATGTCCTTTGTCTTTAATTCTTCACGCAATGCTTTGATTGTGGCAGATTTATCCATGTTTCTTCTAGCCACCTCCGTAGAAACTTTCACCAGTGCATTGTTGACCTACTCATCTGACATGATAGTAGGCTTTACTATCATGTGTCTAGCCTAAGGTGCCTTCTTTAGTCACCTTGAAATGCATGACTCTTCACACACATCAAGTCAGGCTCATCCATGTGGGTATGCATCGACCATGATAGTTGCTTTTGTGTTCGTATATTCACCATATATTCATCCATCAACTCCCAAAAATAAATCCTTCATACGCACATCGTGCTCTAGAAGTGGGCGTGACAATATTTCCTACATCCTCTGCATACCCCATGGCTGGTGGAATGTGCTCTCCACTTACCCTTCTAGACCTTTGCTACTTAGGAACTCTAGCCTCCAAATTTGGGACTTGTGTCTCCATGTCCTGAATATCTTCTGCAACTATTTCCTCTGGTCTTTTCTCTTCTTCTTCCTTCTCCTTTGATGCCTCACCCTTTTTTCTTATTCTCTGGAGGTGTATAGGGATGTAGGTGCACGATCTCCTCGACTCTTCTACCTCCTCGTTAAACTTTAGTTTCCTCCTTTCTCTATGTAGTCAGCCTCCTTCTGTGGGGAGAGTCGGGGTGATTTGTGCATAGATATTGGGGTAGCACCTTGGGTCCTTGTTCTCCTGAATACCCTTTTAAACCTGTGCTCCCCTTGGATACTGCATTTAGGTCCTCTTCATCCCCTTCTTGTGGCCGAGGTGGTGTAATAGTGCGCTCATCTTCACCCTTGACTTGTAGGATGTCTCCTACCCCTATGCTCCAAACCACCACTATCTTTGTGCTCCTCCTCCTCATCCTACACTTCGATTTTCTCTGTGGGCTTAGGTGCTGGGATATTCTCCATTGTATGCTTTCCTTTTGGTGGTGCTGGAAGTGCGAAATCACCTTCCACATATTTGTTATTCTCCATTTTTGGCTTCAACTAGAGATACCAAGGCTGCCCCCACATCTGCTACAACCAAACTTATTGGTTTGATGTTCAGAACCTCTGAAATGATTCTCTCTATATAGGTGCTTCGATAGGATATACATACTTCTTCCTCAATGTATGGTAGTCACAATGTACCTTGTCTATATTGAAGATCGATCATGCATGCGTGTGTTGTAAATCTATGAATAGATTATTAAAAATACCTTGCATGAATGAAGCATACAATAACTTGCACTAAGGGCTCCAGACTCCATCCTTCATTGGAAAGCGTATAATGCAAGAAATGTTGGTATACAACAAACTAAACTTGTTTTCCTACCACTACTAGTAGGTCCTTTGGATGCGCCACTCTTCCCCAAATGCCACTAGGAGAGCCTATCATACCACTTCTCTACCCTTTGTTTTACTTCATTTGTCATGGTCCCCTTGCATAGGTATTTGCTAAATATTTCAGTTGGGGACTTGTTCTCCATGGGGTATTCCCATATTTTCTCCTTTGGTCCATCTGGTACTCCAATCTCCATGAAGACTAGTGATAGTAGAACAACCCCAAATATGATCTTTCCCTCTTGTGCATGCTTCTTTGACTATTTTCTCTGTAATATAGCCTGTAATGTTGTAGATTGTCCCTTTTGACATCTTACATGCCACATGTAACCACATAGTGTTTACTTGTGACCACCGCTCCTGATCATTTAACTTAGTAACAAGGTGTGCTGCAGCTTGTACAATTGGACAGTTCTTTAATTTATCTATGTCCATTCCATGCGGACCCTTTAGGTATCCCAACTCCTATTTGGTTTGTAAAATCGTGACTTTATCTACAAGATCACCTCTTATGTCTTCTCCCTGGGGCCTTTAGACTTGTAGAATCGATGAAACAAGCGTACGATGAAATTCTAACTCTGCATCCTGAAAGTAGAGGAATTCTTCGTGTACCCTGCTCATGAGCCACTGGTACAAGGGCTCATACTTCCCGAAATATGGAAGCTCATACAACTAGTATATCTAAATTCTCTTCAAGAGCTTTTTCACTCGCATCATCATATACTAGAATGTCATCTACCGTGTGTTTGTTTGTTCTAGTCATGAGCAAGGAATCGAGATCCTTCTTGTTCTCCAACATCCTGTGATTATATTCACTCACTTTACTCTTTCTAATGGGTGAATCCCACTCTTGGCCGATAATGACTCCTTTTGGGTATTGCATCTCGAAAAATGACTTTCAGGTGCCATCTCTTCTTCCTCAATGAATACCTTCTTTTTTCCTTTTACTGTTACTTTTGATGCCTTCTTTGGTGCCATTTTTACCTTGCAAATGTCCCCTCTTCAACTTTGCAACTCCTCAAATCAAACCCTATCTTGATTAAATTATGCCCTAGGTGGAAACTTCATAACCTACCCTTTTCTGTCTCCTACTTCACTCAAACCCTTCACCACCGGGAAGCAAGCTTCTTATAACACAGATCTAGTTGTCACTCTTGGTTTCACACCCTTCACACCTTAACTCGATCACTCGGCTCTTCACACTTGGATCTTCTCTCAAATACTCTTAGTTGCAATGGTAAAAATGAATCCACATCCCATCCTTATATAATTTTTTCAAATTTTGATGCATTTATTGCTCCTCACCTACCAAATATCCCTTCATTCATTGACCAAATCCATTCATTCCACACGATACATCTTTACGTCTAGCTATAACCTTCTAGAGTGCTTTCCTACCCATCGGTCATAGACTTCTTTCAGCACGCACTCTCCGCTTGAGTACCTCATCACTGCACCTTCTCCTGGTAGCTATCATGGCCTCCGCTTACCTCACGTTATACTATTCCTTCATCCATCTCCATCCTTGGTCACCTTTTGAGAAGAAATCTTCTTTTGACTTAAAGCACACCCGTAGCAGCTTATTCCTTTCATCTTTCAATTCCCACGATATTTTTCTATCTTTCTCTTGATCACTACAACCACCCCACACTTGTGTAGTCCTCTGCGGATAAACATTCTTCATACAATAATTAGCTTCATGTGTGCAAGCATGCTTATTACACAAACAAAAACTAAATTGACAAAGCATAGCGACAATGAAGGAAATACATTAAGGAAATAAAATTGAAAACCTAAACTAAATGGCAATACTGCCTTATTACAAACACCAAGAAGACTTATTTATAGTAGGGCTTCAACCTACTCCCATTAAAGTAACTAGGTAGTTGTGTTCCATCAAGTGCTTTTAACTGGCATGCACTTGATTCAAGTATACAAGTGATAACATACAACCCCAACCAATGTACTTTGAGCTTGCTTGAATGACACAATAAATTTGAGTCATAAAGAAGGAGCATTTGGCCAATCTCAAATTCTTATCTCTTAAGTTTCTATCATGCCATGCCTTCTACTTGGCCTTTTCCTTGCTTCCTTGACTCCACGTGTATATGACTCGGTGCTCATCCAGTTGAATCATCTTGTTAATACGTTCTTCTAAAGCCTATTCATTAGTTATACATCCAGCGTGCACAATGTGCAAAGAAGGTAACATAAATTCTATAGGAATAACAGCTTCTGCACCAAACACCAACTGAAATGGTGTGGATTTGTTCAATCTCTTGTAAGTTGTTCTATATACCCAAAGAACACACTGAACTTTATCATCCCAATCCTTTCTTCCGACATCACATATTTTTTTCAAAGTCTGTCCCAAAATTTTGTTGAAGGCCTCAACAGTTCCATTTGCTTGAGGATGGTAAGGTGTAGTTTTATGGTGTGTAACCATAAACTCATCTAATAGGATCTTGATTGTCTCATTCAAAAAGTGTTTACCTCTATCACTTGTCAAGCTTAAAGGACACCCATATCGTGTAAGAACATTCTCCCATAGAAATATAGTTCTTTGTATTTGCCGTAATGTCTTTTGTAGGTGCTACTTCGCCCACCGTGTGTGAAGATTATCTATGCAAGTAATGATATAGCACGATCCAATCCTCGCACGCTAGTGAAATAGGTCCTACAAAGTCAATGGCCCATTTCTCAAATGGTTCAGCACTAGTAATTGGTCTCAAAGGAATCTCATCTCTTTGCCCTAGTTTTCCTAGGTGCTGACAATGATCACACACCTTACAATAGTCTTTATAGTCTTTATATAATGTCTCCCACCATAATCCAGCAATTAAGATCTTTTGGGTAGTCGCATCACCTGCATAATGGCCTCCTGCAATACCACCATGAGCTTCTTCCATGATATCCTTGCACTCATGCTCTAACACACAATGACGTAATACTTCATCTCTTCCTAACTTGTAAAGGTCACCACTGATTAACATAAATGGTGCCGCATATATAAGATGCTTCTTTTCTAATGATTTCATTCCTTTTGGTGCCATACCTGTTCGTAGAAAGACAATAATGTCTTCTAATTACATGGGCACACGTTATAACCTATATAAATGTGCATCCGAAATTTTTTCTTCAATTTTCTTGCATCCTCTCCTAAATTAATTCTAGATAAATGGTCTAGTCCATAATTGCTTTTCCCTGCTTCACCACAACTGTGAAGTCAAATTTTTGAAATAGGAGTACACATCTGCATATGCGCCCCTATAAGATGGGCTTGTTTACCAAGTACTTAAATGCCATGTGATATGTATAAAACACAAATGGTGTTGCTAATAACTATCTCATCAAACTTGTACAATGCATAGATCATTGACAAAGCTTTGGGCTTTGTAGTTGTATAATTCCATTTTAGCAAGAGTCAACTTCTTATTAGAAAAATAGATTGTCGATCAATAATACCTTCACCAGTTGAGCTAACACATCACCAATGGCCATACCGAAGCATCCACATGGACATGAAATGGTTTATCCCATGATGGAAAATACGTAATGGGCGTGGTAGTAAGTTTCTCTTTTAATACCTCTCAATGCGCTACTGTTGGGTTCTCCCCCAATAAAATGTACCTTTCCCCTTCAATAATTCTTCCAAGGGTGCAACAATTCTAACATACCCTTTTATAAATTTTCTATAATATCCTATATGACCTAAAAATCTATGCACCTCACTTTGATTGGTAGGTGCTTCCAGGCCTAAAATGACCGCAACCTTGGCTGGATCAACTAGTAAACCTTCCTTGCATATTATATGCCCTAACAATATCCCAAATGGTGTAGAAATTATGCACTTCTTGATATTCAAAGAGATACTCATTTGTTTGCATCTTTCAAACATTAAGCGTAGATTGTCATAATGATCTTTCACCAGCCCATATACTATCCAATCATCTAGGTAGACCTGTAATAAGTTGTGAATAAAATATTTGAATGCCTAAACAATTATCCATGAGAATACAATAGGCATGTTTTTAAATCCAAAAGGCATCTCAATATAAGAAAAATGCCCCATTCAAGTAGTAAATGTTGTCTTTTCTTGATCCTCCCGAGTGATCCTAACCATTGATGATACTCGAAAATCCATCTGTGAAAGAATATATTTCACGCCCTGCAACTCATTCTAGCATTTCCTCAGTGTATGGCTTAGGGAATGGATCTATGACACATTCAACATTCAGCTCCATGTAGTCCACACACATCCTAATCCGTTCATCCTTCTTGATACTTATCACCATTAGGCTAACCCATTCTCGACTCATCAAGGGCTTGATAAATCCAAATTTCAACATTTTATCAATTTCTTCCTTTACCTTTTCACAAAATTAGGATTCATCCTGTAAGGTCTACTTCTAACCTGTTTGTGCACCATCCTTAAGTTTGATATTCATTTCCCCGTGTGATTCATGCACACATTTAAGTTCATGATATCCTCTAGGGAATAAGTCCTAATAATCCTGAGTAATTCGATGATTTTTGCTACCTCCGAGTCTGACGAATTAATCTCCAATTATGGCTTGTTATCCAAAATTCACCCCTCAAGGTAATTTTGATAACATGCATCAAATTATTTAGTCCCGAGAAAGTAGATTGATTCGAGGCCCAAAATCATGTTTTTTGGGGTCCCCTTGGCTTTTTTCTAACTCTCCCATCCAAGAAGAAATCCCAACGAGTTAAAAAAATGGAAAAAATGCAAAAATAAGGTTGCAGGACTGTTTTAAAGCATTTCGGGTCTAAAGGTTTGGGTCGTACTAGTTCGGGTCATACCGAGGTTCGTCATACCAAGCTTGGGGCTGAAATACAAAGAAAATCGGCTAAGTTGGACATTTTTGTCCCAGGCGGTCCGCGGGACAGCTTGGGGCGCTTCGGGATGCGAGGACGCTTGCAAGCCGAAACGCTTTCTGAAAGTGGAAAAAATCATCAAGTTTTGTTTTCACGCGGTTTGGGACATCCGGGACAAAAGTACACGTGGGACGCTGAATCGGCCGATTTTCCGAAAGACGGTCCATTTCGGGCAGTTCGGAGATTTTTGTCCCATGGGCGGCAGACAAAAGTGCGTGAGGTATGCGAGGGACGTGAAAAGGTGAAAAGGCCGCAAAGAGAGACAAGGAAGCCCGAACTGGCTGATGTGGGAGAATGTGTCCCAGGTGGTCCGCGGGACAATTGGGACAAAAGTACGCTGGGACGCGAAAAGCCGAAGCGGCCGAAGGCAAAGAAGAAAAGTCAACGTTTGACCCGTGAAACTTCAAACGGCCATAACTTTTGACTCCGAGCTCCAATTTTCACAAAATTGGACTTTCAGAATGAGCACGACGTCCTTTTTTAATGAGGGTAGATATATTTAATTAAAAGAAACATATTCAGCTCCAGTCAGTTAATGCTCATTCCCGTCGAATGATAGAAAACGCCTGCCAGACCCAAAATCGCTGCCCGCACTCAGAAGGCCATAACTTTTGCATTTCTCAACGAAATCGCACAAAATTGGTACCGTTGGAATTTTGGATCTAAGACCAATGCATAGAAATCAAGAAATTATAGATTTGATGAGGGATTGATTGAGATTTTTAGAAAACGTGGCTGGGTTCATAACAGTGTTTTATTTGGTGGTTGGGAGTGCAATTAAGAGGCATGGTCATCATTCTTTCTCTGCTGCAGCACTTGGGATAGTATGGGGAGCCTTTTGCAAGTAATATATAATAATTTTACTCCATTTAATGCCCCTTACAGGTGGTTGAAGGATAGATTTCAGGATTTATATTTTCCCTTCTCTTTCCCTTCTCATTTTTCTATAAATTGGAGTGTTGGGCTCATTGTAAAAGGAGGTAGTTTTTGTAGCAAAGCTCTGCCAAAATTGCTTTGTGAAGCCAATGTGTTGCAGGCCCTTGTTGTGGACTCCTTGCATGGTGATCCGGGTCCTTACCTTGTAACCGATTGAACTGTGCATATCAGGAAGTAATAAAATATAAGTTTGTGGATGTATCTTCCCCTACTGTGTTTTCTTGCATTCTTCTTGCCCCTTCAACCTCTTCTTTACAAGAATATTGTGTCTATTATTATGTTCATGTAGGGATCCATTATCATTGTGTATGTTTGAAATATTGTTGTGAATGCGTTTTTCTAGATTATGGAGAACTGTCATCACCTCTTCTAGTGTGCACTTTGCTTCTATATTTCATGCATTTGAAGACTACTCTCACACCCTCCTTTTCTGGTGTATCACCGCTTTAGTGTAGGATTTCATTTCATGCATTCTCTCTCCCTGGTCCCTTGGAAATTTAGATTAGAATAGTTAGTTTCCCTTGCATTAGAGTAGATTGTGGCAGGTAGCTTAGGAGCAAGAACCAACTTTCTCTGGAGGTCTATCTCAAGTAGCAAGTCCCACAACTTGGAGATAGTACCCATGTTATCCAATCACACCGTAAGTTCAAGTATATGCACTTATGGAAACATAAGGGTGTTGTGATTCGGTGATAACATTTCCTCCTTAGGATTAGCCTCCGAACCTATATTTACCTTCTTTGTCTTCATGAGTTCATGGTACACCCGCGTATCCTTGTCTATACTCGTCCAAAACCTCACGCACCCCCATGTGAATGTTCAATATCCAGGTTCTCAACTTCTTCATCATCCACGATGTAGACCATATTTCCTTTCTATTTCTCAAGGCAAGTGCGTTCAAGTAGTTTGGAGTCTATTTCTTCTTCCTTTTCAAAACATGCTCCAAACTCTGTCTCAACAAATAATTCTTGAATATGCTCTTTTGCTTTTGCACTATCTCCCATAGTTAAGCACTTGACAAGTTTTAATGCCTCTTCCATAGGAGGTTGAGTCAAAAAGTAGTCAAATGTCTGGATCATACCTGTAGTCAAATCTTTCCATTTCCCGGTTCTCTGTAGTAGTCTTGCATATACATACCAAGTGCGTGCACATCCTTGGAGTGTGGAATACAATCTATGTACCCAAAGTGTAGGTGGTAATGCTTCCCGTCCTACTATCCAGAGTCTCTCACACTTCTTTGAATGTGATCTTTGAAGGTTGATCACCATGATAAGTGTAAATTTGTGTAGGTGCATTGTTCCTTATAAACTTGGTAAACAAAGCTATTCCAATATCTTCTCGGTGTATAAGGTTATCTTTGTGGACTTCCCACAACGCGCTTTTGTCTCGCATAGTGTATATGCTAACATATAATTTATCTTAACTTGATTTGTCCACCGTGTTTCCATGGCCTTAAAAAATATAGGAAGATCTTCTCGGCCTTGTATACCAAGGTACTGTGCTTCTATTCATCGAATCGAACGAAGTCCATGCTTACACGCAACCATGATTTTCACCTTGCGCCCTACTAATTCATATGTACCATGAGCCCAATTTTCACAAGCAATACTCATAGTATCACTAATAAAATGAGAATCCTCCCACTGTAGGATGCCTTCCTTCAATGGCTCAATGACCTCTGGGTCCTGGATAGCTTGTACATAAACTCTGTTTAAATCCTCCTCACTTAGAGGCTCAACATATGGTGTAGAATTTCCATCTGTCAAAGGTATCAAAACCCTCTCCTCCTTGTTTTCAAAGATGACATACCCCTTATTGAATCTCAAGTCAACGTTATTCACATAACACCAAGGGTGTCCAAGTAAGGATGGAAAATTTTCTGCCTCTGCAAGTGCTAATACCTCAAAATCCCCAGTGAACTTGGCCCCTTGTATAGTGATAGATGCATCTTTCAAAACTCCTATGGATGTAGCCTTAGTCTAGTTTTCCATGAATAACACATTAGATGATGGCTGCAATGGAGGCCTCCCCATTTTTATCCATGCATCTAATGTCAACACATTTACTTTCACATCTGTATCTATCAATATGTTGCTCAAAAGCCACCCATCCACAACAACATTCAGAGTAATTTCTTTGTCATAGTCAATGCTATTAGGAGGAATATTTGCATGTAGTATCTGCCATCCGGTCTCAAGACTTGCACATGGAGTGTTCCCTTTTAACCAATTTCCTAAGAGTGGAATAATGTTCTCTTGGTGCAACATCTTGTATACCTCTTGCAGATCATCGATATCAGTTTGGACTGTCTCCGATGCCCTCTTTACCTCCTTTAGGTATTGTATCTCACCCTGAAGATTCCTTAGCACTTCCATGGTATCCTAGTAAATTTCCTTTTGATGAGTAGGATCTGGGTACCTCACATGCAAAACCTCCTCCTTGGTGATTGTAGGCTTCTGGTGCAATGCCTCTCATGTGCGCGTAGCTTCAAATGTGTAGTAATATTTACTGATCAATGCCTTAGGTCCTTCTTTATCTTAGGCATCCATTGATCTCCTACCGTGCACTGGATTCTAACCATCCTGATGCCTTTGTTTTCTTTCTTATGTTGCTTACTCAAATGCTCATATAAGTCCAGACACTCTTCATAGCTTTGGTTCTTCCCACAGAAATAACTTGCATTATTCTGAGGACATTCGCACTTGTAGTGGTCGGAGATCAACACGTATAACATGTTCCACGAGGGAAATATCCTCTTCCTCCACCTCGGCCTCATCCTCCAATCCACCATGATAACCACATCCACATCCCCTTCCACAAACTCCTTCAAAATGCTCCTCATTCATGTCATAGCATGTTTGATTATGATCCCGATCCCGTGCTCATTCCTACCCTTAGAATTATCTCATATACTTGTTGCCGTACTCCAATGTCTACGGCATCTTGGATCCACCAATCAACCAATAATCCTCGCATCATGGGTCGTGGACTGTAAATCTTACAAAAAAAAAGATATATTCTTCCTTATTGTGCGTGGTAATAAAGGATTTTGACTCGCATCATGATTCAAATGAAAATATCACACCATTAATAATGAACGTGACAAATATGTGAGGGAAACTATCCTTGCTATGACCATCCACTTCACAATCTGTACACAAAATTCTGAGTGCGTTTCATGGGCTGAATTCATTGATAGCTTCTCTAATTGCTTTTCCATAGCTGTAATCTGTGCCTCTAGAAATGGACTAATGCTAATGTCAATGCTCTCAACTGCCTTAACACATAAATATTCTTCTAGTGCTTCACGTGGATCCATGTATGTCTTATGTGACAACACCCTTCTAAAAGGTGTAATCAATCCTCCAACGAACCATTGTGCATGCTAGCTAGCGTGGATATCATAAGATAACTTAGATAGAAGTGTCTTAAAATGAGCATCATACTCACGTACACTCTCAGTAGTGCTTTGATTGATATCTTTAAGTGCACTTATACTCTTCTGCTCAAACTCAGGGATATGGAACTCTTTCAAGAAAGCATCCCTTAGTGCTGCATAATCCATGTAAGTTTGATCAGGGTCAAACTTCCTATACCAGCTGTGCGCATGCCCCTGTAATGTAGTAGTGAATTGACTTGCCTTTCACTCAGCAGCTGTAATCCCTTTAGCACACCACAAGATTTCACACATATGCACATGTTTGGCAAAGCATCCTCTATACCTCTATACTCCGGGAGACGAAGAGACATCTCCATGTAGATATTTTGTGGTTGTTGTAGACCTTGACCACCTGATCCAGAACCTCCTGGGTTCCCTCTGCCTTTAGAACCACCGAGATCCATTGAAACTAGAACCACCTATACCTCCTGATCCTTCACCTATTGCTAGAGTAGGACCTGTAGATGTACTCCCATGTGCTCCGACATTAGTACTACACTAAACCCCTACAATCAGTGAGGTAGCTCCACTTCTAGAGGGGAATCCAACATTTTGCGCGTTCACATTCTGTGTGGATGATGCATCTAATAATGTTCCTCCATATAACATTGAAGATGTCTATCCTACCATTGATGTACTTGATCCCTGACTTACTCCTGCTCTCCTACTTCCCAAGTTAGCTTGTTGATTACTTGTCGTACTAGATACTGAAAAACCAAGTGCAAAGGCTAGGTCACCGGTGGATTAAGATGTGCACCTGCAGCCCAAGTAGTCTCTGCTGGCGCACTTATGTGTGTGGCTGAGAAGGGATCTCTATCATGCTTTCCAAGATGGGGGAGTTCCTGATGCTTTGGCTCCATGTCTTCTATGTGAGTCATAAATCCTTCATGAGCCATCTCTCTCCTCAATGCCATACTTTCTACAATGAAACGCTGCTTCTCTATTTCCCTCTTGCGTGTCTCATTATACTTAAGCCACCTTTCCTGTCTTTGATTTTCTGCCTGCTAGGTCCGCCATCTTAATACCAAACCTTTTATTGCCCCTACACGTGGTGAAGTTTAGTTAGCCATTGGTTTACTCTCCAGGTTTAAAGTTACCATTAAGATCTTGATCGCTAGTGGAATACCGTGTAAATATGTTCCTCTTGGATACCTCAAAAACTGAAATTCAGTGACCTCTGGGCAAGAGTACATCGAAATTGAGTATTCCAGAATATAACTATTTAGAACGCCATGAAACCACATATCCACCATGCGAGTCAAGATCAGATCATCATCATAAATGGCCTGAAATTCTTCCTGTGTCTAGACAAGTGCACGATATCTCCAATTCCACTAAGATGCATAAGAAGTAAGCCACTCGTAAAGTTCTACTGGAAAGATAGTGAAAAAGCTCTCATATAAGCTATCATACAGGTTTTTTTATACCCAAGTACATGCATTAAACTTAGATCCACTACTGAACCATCATCCATATTCTTCCTCCAAATCATGTATCCATTCCTCAATACTTGCTAGAGTTAACCGGTACGTCTTCATCGTGAAACATCCTAAAAACAACTGAAAAAGAGGTCCCAAAAACAAAACCAATGATGCAGCCTAGAATTTGTAAGATAACACCGTAGTTGCACTAGCACATCACTCAGCCTAGACTGAATGCTCACCCGAAGCGTGCAAAGGTACCAGGTCCCTCTTTAGGGTTGCTTATGTAACAGGATGATAACGTGATGAAGTAAGAAACATATATATTCATAACTAATCCATCATTCTACAAAGGCATGCTACCCACGGATATATGAAAGAACAAGCTTAAACAATAATCATGAGTGAATCAATAACATGTAGTACTCAATTACATAGAATGACACTTAGATTGAGCCAATATCTTCCATCTATTAATAAATATAGAACCTCCTTACAGTAATGTCAATTTATATCAAGGCATGTATGGATCTGATACACACATTCATACATCCAGAATCATACATACACCACTCTCTGTGATACATACCAAAATCATCTATATCTATACTATGCACCTAACATCATATATATAGGGTGGGGACTTGCCCTTCACCGCTTCTCTATTCCAGAAATAGGTTGCATGCTATTATTAGCCACACGCTGTTCACAATTATATCCACACATGCAAGTGTGCTATCGAGAGTCCTCTTGTAGTTTAATGAAGTGTCAATTCTATTCTTAGCTTGCCTTCATGCATAGATGATTTGAACCACTTCTCCAAATATAGACAATGCATGGCGCACACATCTCTGCATCATTGATGTGTTCTCGCATGCCATCTTCCAAAAATAGATCCTCATGCTCAAAATTGGCTAAGTCCTAAAATTTGAACTTGCCTTCCACGCGTGGGTCCTTCCTGTCCTTCCACGCCTTTGATCTTGGCCTCCTATCCTGTGTGGACTTCTTGTGTGATCTTTGACAAGTATTCCTTGATCAACATGGTCACACCTAGTGGGTCAGGTCCAAGTAAATAAGTCATGGCACGAGTAAGGCCAAGGTATAGGTAAAATAAAAAATCTTGAGACGTAACTAAGGAAATGTAGGGGTAGTTTGGGCTTGTAGAGATGTTGTAATAAGTGTGGGTAAGGTCAAAGGGTATCGGGAAATAAAGAGTTGATGTGAAAAATGATAAAATTGGGGTGAAAATGGTAATGACAGTAACCGATGCGGTTAAAAACTTAACCGACGTCGGTTTGGTATGACCGACATCGGTCAAGTCGGGGTTAGGGTTAATAAAAAGAAAAATCCATATTTTATGGATTCATTTTAACTTGTTTCTATTGTGGAAAATGACATAGCGGTGGGGTAAGAGGCGAAAGGGATGGTATGAGGTGTGTGAACCGAGATGGCGAGTGACTAGTATGTGATTGGCATTTGGTAGGCGGGTCCACGAGATCGATTGGAGCCATTTGATTAGTTGCAAGGTGAAGAGTGGATTTGGTGATGGTGGAGGTGGGAGAGGGTTTGGGTGGACCACTAGCACAGTGGTTAGACGTACCACCATGCCAATCGTGATTCGAGATGAGGTAGGAATAAATCCTCTTCTATCATTTTGTTGAAAATAGGTTTTAAATTGGTTTGGGTAAAAAGGGGCATTTGGGTGGAAATTAATTTTTTCATTTGTAGGTAAAAATGAAGGAAATGATGGAGGTGGGGTCCTAGATAGTGTAAATAGGGGTGAGAATGAAGGTAGGGTAGGTTTGGGTAGGGTAGATTAGGTGTTTTAGGGTGTTTTTGAGAAAATTGTGATAGGCGAGAGGGGGTTTCGATTTTCATTGCGCGAGAGAGACCGACATCCATCGGGGTTGGCACAACGCGCTTGTCCTTGGATGACATCGGTTAAGTTTTAGATGACCAACACCAGTGAAATTGAACCGACGACGGTCGAGGAAAACTAGTGACGGTTAAGGTGACTGACGCTAGTTAGGGATGATGAGAAACAAGGGGGAAGGAAAGGATCAGGGGAAGGAAATTAGTCAAGGGAGTGCTAAGGGAAGGTGTATGTAGGGAAAAGATGGTAAAAGGGGTATTTGGGTGATGGTTAGGGGGTGAAGTAGAATAAGGGATAATATGTGTAATAAGACATTAGAAAAAAAGGGGTAGTCGGTAGGGTTGTGGTTTTGGTACGGTGTCATGTAATAGGTGTGTTGGGTAAAAGGTATGTTGAGTATGGTAAAGGATGAACAATGTTTTGGTTTGTTGGATGCAGGCTAGGGACCAACTGTAGATGAGGGATAGAGTATCACCTCTGTTGCTAGCGATGATCGGTTGAGTGTGACCACAGAGATAAGTGGAGGCACGTGACAAACGTTGGCTTGATTAGGATCCATCGCTACGCACATATAGTTCGAGATCCGAGTTTGATGGTCGCACTCATCGATAGATGGTGTTGGTATCCAAATAGATTCTCACTTGGAAACCGAGAAACATCACGATTTAGAAAGACGTTGAGATACGAAAGATCTTATTATGAGTCGTTTTGTAGCCGGGAGAGGATTTTTCTGACTCTTTGTCACTCGGGCATCAGAGAAATGGATAACACCTTCATTAAGGATTTGATCTATCCTCACTGCTTTAGGTCGTTCCTTTTGACCAGGGTGAGAGGAACTATTTTGTAACCTCTGTAGGTGAAGGAGAATGAAGATATCCTTCTTTGCACAAATTTGAAATGAGACCCTAAGAAAATATGATCAATGTACCAAAATTTAACTCTCACGAGTTGTCACTTCTAAAGAATGGTGATATTTCCTAGACACGATGAAGGTTACTAAAGACATTATGGAATCTTGATTGCTTTTGCATATTTTGGTAGTAGAATTTATACATTTGTGGACACACAGGGAAAAAAGGGGTAGTTCAGGATGGATTCATTGTTTTTGAATAATTTTGGTGTGAGATTAAGCGGGATAAAATTGATTATACCAGATCTCCGAGATACTTCACAACAATTGAAAGCTAAACGATAGAAATATTCGAATAGCTAAAATATTCCTTCACCTAGAAGGTGTGCATCAATGGAGGCCCATATTTACACAGTTTCACACAATCTCCAAGAATTTAACATGAAGGCTCGAGTTAAAGACTTAATAAAACATCAAAGACCCCTGGTTCCTCACACCTAAGATATAATCAAAGGCTTACAGACAATATTTATCAACAAATAATAGTGAAGTGATTTTAAATTGTTTATTTCATCACAGGGATGAAGGATCTTCTAGGAATGAAATTGTGAATGCCACTAAACTATCACAGGGATGAGATCCTATGTGATTTAGAGGGAATTTAACACAAGATTTCAATAGGAATAAGAAAAACTACTTGCAGACATTCTAAAATAAAGCAGACACAAATTGGTCCAAGATTGACACAGATTAATTTGAAATTGATTAGATTCATCAACAGAGAACGTTTCTTTGAATAGTCTCGCAACCAACTTGACGTGATTGAAATCTAAAACATAGGAAATTAACAGGTTTCTCAAATTGGTCTCTCAGGAAGATGGGCTCTCTCAAATTTTCTCTTTAGAATTCAACCTGACCATTTGCAAGAGTATTCTCATTGCATTTATACATTTCACTCGCTCACTCATTCCAAATTTCCCCCCCCAAAAAGAATAATATTCGATGGATCTTTGCTTATTACCAATTTTTCTCAGAAAGTGACGTTTAACAAATTCATATCCGCAACTACCAGGTGGAAAAATCATGAATTGATCACGTTTCTCAGACCCTCGACTAATGACTAGGATGCCATGCCACAACTTTTTGATAGTCCTTTTAATCATTCGATTCTGTCATGTGAGAAATCCCTATTTTAATCATTTTCTAGTGGCTCTGTATAGTTGGATCTGACAGGTAATCCTTTTCATCGTCAAGGCAACACCTTTTTCATCCTTTTCCCATTCTTTCCTTTGCAACTCTACCCCACATCCAGATTCTCTGGTAATTCACATTTTTACAAGTTCCCGAGTAGTTCCAACTTTAAAATATCAACCTTAACAATCATTAGACTCACAAATTAAGTTCTAAATCCATTCAATGGCACTTTGCAGACAAAAATGACAAGGAATTTCATCAAAAATGATGAAAAAGCAAAAGTGCGTATTTGCATCTACAGAGACTTGGAGAAAAATGGTGGAAAAATAGATGCGATGCACAACAAACATTGATTTTTCCCCTTCTCAACTTTATATTAGAGCCATCTACATGTTTTCCTAGTGCAACTGCAAAGGTGAGGTACAGAGGCAAGTTTCCAAACAAGCGCGGGCCTTCCTCGTGTCCTGGGCCCAAGAAAAATGCCTTTTGACCTTTGAAAAAGTCTCAGGAAAAAGGATCCAGTGGAAGCCTCCAGGTGTCACCTTGGCACACCTTTGGTATGGTCCTCAAAAGCAGAGACCCCAAAAAAGCATGGGCTAACCACGTGTCTCAGTCCGGTAGAGTTGTTGAAAAAGTTAAAGGACCAGTAGAAGGCACCATGTGTCTAGGGTTCGAGAAATTTTCATCGGCTGTTGAAAATTCAAAGCAAGGGTAGAGTGAGTGGAAACCTCCAAGTGTCCTCCTAGCACTTCTTCAAAATAAAATTTAGGGTAGGTCCCTAAATAGGCACGGTCCCTCCACGTGTCCCAGGCCTTTAGAAAGTTTCTTGAAAATTTTAATTATAAATAGGATCCGATAGAATCCTCCACATGTCTCCCCGACACAACTTTGAGATGGTCCCCAAAAGCAGAGACCTTGAACAAGCGCGGGCTCACCACGTGTCCCCTTGGTGCAATTGTTAAGGTGGGACCCTGAGGAAAATCCTCAAATGACCACCAGCCCTCCACATGTCCATGGTCTGACAAAGGTGCACTAGCCACATGAAAAAATTTCTAAGTCTGGGCAAGGTAGTAGAAACCTCCATGTGTATCCCCGACGCAACTCCAAGGTCAAACCAAAATTTGAATTTTCAGATGAGTGCCGACCCTCCACGTGGAAAAGATTTGAGTTGAAGCGGGCCTTAGAGTTTTAAAGTTTCTGTGAGCCACATCTAATCGTAGAAGGGCCACGTTTCCACGAGATGCTGAAATATAAATTTGATGGGGAAAACACACCTACCAAACTGTAAAATGCAGGAAAATCACCATTTGTGCCTAGAAATGAATCTTTCTTTAAGGACATAGAAGTTGGATATGATACAAGGCCCAAATGTGATCCATCGAGCCACATCCAATCACGTTTCCACAGATATTGGGAACAAAATTGATAGGGAAAACAAAACGTGACTATGGAAAAATAGAAGGAAGGGAAAAACCCCAAATTGACGCCTTGAGTTACAAATTATTTCACATGGACAGAGGAACGTTAAACAAATTCTAGATTTAAAATGATCCTTGACCAAAGGAAATGACTGATCATGGCAACCAAATGAAGTACAGAGCTTTCATGCATCAACACGGGAGATAGAAAATACGACAGAGCCTACAAACTGAAGAATTTCAAGGACAAATGGGGCGAGATCAAATTGAGCACCAACATTAGCTCCGACTCAGGGATGGGCACTCCTTGTGAGTGCCACAAGAACAAATAGCATACCAAGTGCCAAAAATAAACCATTGGGCAACGGAGTCAAAGAAAAAGCTTGCAGAGTATAACAATAATAACCAACTCCCCTAAGGACGAACCGAGAAACCAACAAAATGGCTACCAAGGACCAAGATGAAACAAAATAGAAAAACATGAAAGTAGAAAGAAACCAAAAGAATATACATTATACAATGGTGTATACCTTGATTATGAGAAATCAATCAAGGAAATGTTTCAAATGCCTTCCATTAACAGAGCAACTCAAGTAATTCCCCATCTAAGTCTTTTAAGAAGAAGGTATGTTCACTAATTCGAATGTCAATTGAATAGGGGCCCATCTACAATGCATCAAAATTTCCATGTTTTCCCTTATCCTCATGCATGCTATCCCACAATAGCACAAGATCTCCCACACTAAAAGCTCTTGGAGTCACTTTCTTATCAAAAAAATTCTTCAATTTATCACTGAATTTTACATGCCTCTGATGGGACTCCCTTCTTTCTTCATCTAACTCAACAATATGATTTATGTGAGCATCATAGGGACTAACCTCTTGATCTTCCAGTTGTTGAAGAAATTGAAAAGAAGAAAATTGCATATGCAGGGGCAACAAAGCTTGAGTTCCATATACCAACTCAAATGGGATTTTTCCAAAGAGCTCGCTTAATAGTGATTCGGTAAGCCCAATCAAAAATTTGAATTGCTCACCGCACCTCCTTTTGTTCAAATCCAAAGTTATTCTAATTATCTTCAACATATTTTTATTGTTGGAATCTACTTGTCCATTTCCTTAGGGATTATAATTAGAAGCATATGTCAAATTGATCCCATATTCATGGCACATGGCCACCAAATGTTTAGCTTAGAAACTCATGGCATTATCAACAACTATTTTTGCAGTACCCCAAATCTGTAAATGATATAATTCAAGAACAAAATCCATGATAATTTGGTGAGTTTCCTTCTTGGTGGGGATTTCCTCCACCCACTTGGTGAAGTAATCTGTGGCCACTAGTATCCACTTATGGCCTGCACTTGAAGGATCAGAAATTTCCCCAATGAAATCCATTCCCCATTGCCTAAATGAGGTTTCAATTGATACATGCTGCAAAGGAAGGGAGCCTGAAGCTTTTAGTCTTCCAGAAAAGCGTTGGCAACTCTCACATTTTCTTACCAACAAATTTGTATCCTTGAAAAGAGTTGGCCACCAATAACCAACCCTTAAGATTTTATGAGTTGTGAATCTTCCAGCAAAATGTCCCCCACAAACTCCTCCATGGAGATCAACAATTATCTTAGGGGCTTCATCTTCAGTAATGCATCTTAAGAGAACTCCCTCAGGGTTCTTCCAAGCTAACCCAAAATCAGTAATGACATATTTTTGGGAAGCTAACTTAAGTGCTCTTTTCTAATTCTTTCTCAAATGTTCAGGGCATTGTAGATGTTTGAGATAAAAAATGATGTCCTTGTACCATTCAAAATTTATCAATTTTTCAAGGACATTCAACCTTTCTTCTTCAAATTCATTTACCTCAATTGTCTGCAAATTGCTCTCTGCCATAAGTTTTTCTAGGCCCAAACCTCTGACAAATTTTTTTGTTTGGATATCCATATCATACTCTTGCAATTTGTTTACCCATCAACATCTTTTTCTTGAAACCTCCATTTCTGATAGGATATCTTTCACCATGGTGTGGGGAACATAAGCAATGACTTTGGAACTCAGAATATATGGCCTAAATACCTTTGTTGCTTTTACCAAATAAAATTCCTGCTTCTCCATGATAGTATACTTTAGCTCAACTCCTTGTAATGCCTTACTGAAAAAGGCAATTGGTCTTTCAGCTCCCTCATCATCCTTCTGCAACAACATAGATGCAATAGTAATTTCTAAAGCAAAAGAAAACATTTGGAAAGCCTTCTTATAATATGGAGCTGCTAAAACAAGGGCATTCTTTAATGCTTCTTTGATCCCAACAAAATCTTGAATAACTACTTCTTCCCATTTGATACTTTGGTCTTTCTTCAGCATGCTAGTGATTGGGATAGTTAGTTCAATAAAAAGTTGGAGATAAATCTCCTAATAAAATTAATCTGCCCCAAAAAGGATTGAATTCCCTTCTTGGTTCTTGGAACAAGGACTTTGTTGATGGCTTCTGCCCTTTCAGGATCAATCATTACCCCTTCCTTTGACACAATGTGCCCAATCGCTTTGATTTCTGAACTCCAAAATGACACTTCTTGGGATTTAGTGAAATACCATACTCCCTACATATTAACAACATTTTTTCTAAGTATTGCAGGTGGTCTCTCCTTTTTCTGGAGAAACAGTCACATCATCTTGATATACAAAAATGAAATCATTAATATAGCCAGAGAAAGCTACATCCATTCTTTGTTTGGAAAATGGCTCCAACATTCATTAGACAAAAAGGCATTTTGACATATACATATGTTCCCAAGGAGTGATAAATGCGGTCTTGATTTGCTCGATTCCTTCAAAACTACTTGGTTATATCCAAAAAAACCATCCAAGGTGGATAAAAATTCCGAACTAGTAACCAATTATAACATATTGTCCATATTTGGTAGAGGGTAGTTATCCTTCATTGATGCTCTATTCAGGTTTCTAAAGTCCACACACACCTTATATATCCGTTATTATTTCGATAGTTACTAAGTTTGCAACCCATGATGAGTACCTTGTGGGATGTATGATTCATCCATCCCTCAATTTTTTGAATTCTTCTTGCATCATCAAGGAAAGGAGTGGATTGATTGGCCTCTGTTTCGCCTAAACGGCTTGGCGTGTGCTTCTAAGGGAATTTCATGCTAGAAAAAGATCATCTCTGTATGATTTTAGTTCGAGAATAAGACCATGCTAAGCAATCCTGGTATTTATTCAACAATTGGATATACGAATGCTTTGATTCCTTGCTCGATTGATAAATAACCAGGACCTTACGTGGTTTATCCTTTGTGCCAGTCGTGCTCTTTAACATCCTTGAGGTTGACATGTTTCTATTGACAATGCAATCAACATTATCAAAGTTTGATTCAATCGCTACCAAGCCTCTGGGAATAGTATTAGTCTTCAACCCGAATGATGTCTTTGCCAAATAAAGTCTCCTTTCCATCACCACACAAACCATTGGCTCCCAATCTATACGTTGATAAAAAAATTCTCCTTGGTTTTGCAAAAACCTTTGCACTTGGGCATCATCTTCGAACACTTTCCGGTGTTTAACATTTTAGGAGCAGATGGCCTAGTCATTACTTGAATATTATACTCACAATAGGGGATACAAGTATAATTTTCAAATCTGACCCCAATAAGGCCAATTTATCTGCTCAAGTATTGTATTTCCTATCATGATGTATTATGTTGAAAGAGTCAAACATTTCAATGAAATCCCAGACATCGCATGCTTATCTTTGCTTCATTCTCTCGATTTTTGTTGCATATAGTTTTCTAACCCGCTTGAAATTAGCTCTGAATCTCCTTTAACAATGATGTCTCTAATACCACATTTCCAAGAAATTATCAAACCCAATAACAGTGCTTCATATTTAGCAATATTGTTAGTGCACTCAAATTTGAGTTTAAAAGAGAAAAAAATCTTCTGGCGTGGAGATATGAGAACAATACCAAACCATTTCCAAAATTAGAACAAGCCCCATCAAACAATAAAGTCCAAGGAGAACCTACTTTATTAAGAGACTTGCATTAATCAATTTTGTGCTCTTTACAATCAACAAATCCAACAAAGTTATTTGCATCGAGTTTTAGTTTATAACACTTCATAGGAAGCATTATTGAGATCCTCAATGAGATGTAGCATCTTCTTTTCACCATACAACTTTACAAGGCTGCCCTCAATAGGTATAGTGGTAAAAAAATATCCATTTGCACACTACCACCCACACTGGTAGCCCATTTTCTTGATAACAACATTCCCCATTTGGTAGGGCAATCAAAAATGACAACATCTAGTTTTAAGGTCTTTCCGGTATGCTTTGCAAGTTGCACTATCGGACCCTTGACACATCTAACCACTTTGGAACCTCTTTGGAATCTATGGTAGTGCACTTCCCATAAGCTTTTGTCACTTTGATATCTAATTAATTCATGACCTCAAGAGGCATAACATTGTATGATGCTCCGAGATCAAACATACGGTTGTGTAACAACATGTCTTAAATAATCGAGTAGTGAAAAATGGATCTATATTCAGTGGGATTCAACCAATGATGTTCCCAAATATAATTCGGTGGCTCATCTAGTTCTTCCAAAGACTTGGGGTTTTTTCAACTCTTTAATGGTAGGAGGAGTCTCAACATTGTTTACATTTCTCGCCTTGGGTAATCTTCTCTTCTTTCAATCCAAAATACTCAAAATCTCTTTTCTTGTGCTCAGGGAATCCTAAGAAGCTCAAAAATTGGAACAAAAATATTGATTTGACTCAAGACTTGGGCAATGTCATAAGGAACATATTTGGGAAAGACAACATTTGGAGGAAGACTGACAATCTCATTTGACAACAAATGATTTTTCATGGTCTGAGCATGGGTAGGGATATGACTGCTTGGGGAAACAAGGCCTTTGCCGATGATGCATCTTTATTAGGAGTTTCTTTTGAGATATTAGTGAGAACTGGAGTTTTTGGTTTGGCTTGAGGCCCTGCCCCTTTGATAACTTTACTCCTAGTGTTATATTCCTTTTCATGGCCAACTAAAACATTCATTAACAACTACCTATCCTCCTCGAAGGGATTCCTCCATCAAATTTTTAGTTATTAGTGCCCTTAAGTATTCAAAATCATTACTAGGTAATTCAAAAGCTTGTACCATATCTATTTTTAAAGTATGAGAGGGAGGAAGGGTAATACCCAGTGGATGCAATCCTAGAAATCTGACATTTACGGAACTAATTAATTCAATTGAAGTTGTTCCTTCACCGTGAGCTTGTAGAAGCACCCCACCATGCACATATCATCATCGTGCCATCATCGATTCCTCAACTTATTTTCTTCATCACATGGGGCATGTGGCATAAAATTTTTCACACCACTCAATTTCATTGGATTCTTCAAAGAACAAAAACTCCGCGATCAAAGGATCATGCATAATTCTATTCTAATGGGATTGGGGCTGTCTATTTCCTGATCCCATGAGTCCTTTTCCTCTATCATTAGATCTCTGATTAACCCTAGGATGATTTACAAATATTTCTTGACCTTGTGCTTTACGATGAACCTGGGAACCTTGTCCAATCCCCTTCTCTTCCCTAGCCAATTTATAGGATATTCCTTAACACTTCGTCCAAAGTTTTCACAACCTCCTCCGGATCCACGGGCGTACTTGACTGAGGCTTCTCCGGATTGATCAACTTGATACCTTCCCTCTTAGGAGGCTTACCAAATGATTTGATATTATTTTCAATCTACAAAGCCATGGTGAAGGCTTACCTTAATGTTGCTTTGGGTTCTTATCCCTTAAATAATAGGCAACTTTATTATCAAAATCATCCGAGTATTTTATCAAACAAGAAACATCACTTGGCCTCAAGATCACATGCAACCTATTTAGGGTCTTATTGAACCTTGTATTGAAGTCATGAATGCAGACTCATGAAGATTCTTTTCAATATTTTCAAATTCGATAAAAGAAACCTAGGGTCTATTTTATCTCCATCTATGATCTAAAAGCATTCTTCATTTCTATCCATGAATCAATGGAGTTGTCTAACAAAGATTTATACCGAGTCCCTGCATCCGCTTCAGAGTATGAATAAATAACTTTATGTACACATTCTCAAATTAAATCTCAAAGTCTTCCATCATTTTAACAAAAAGTTTTAAGTGTTGATCCTAGTAATAGCATTATTTCCTTGAAATTTAGGCGATCTATTTATAACATCTTGGGAATAACATTTGGATATCCAACCATACCTCTCGAAATATATTGGACCAAAAGTGTTCACAACAAAACGAAGGTATGGGTGGGGGCTGAGCCATATTTTTTTTTTGGGGAGGTGATCTTACGGGAGAAACAAAATGATGAGGAGTGAGGTGCATGGGGCACAAGAATGTAATTCTCGAATAAATGTTCTCTAAAAACTCTGTTTCTTGGAAGATCGTATCAACTTTAGAGAACATAAGGACATAGTGAGATGGAAATATTTCAAATGCAAAAGAAGCACCCTCTTGATTAGATAATTCATATTTACAAAGAGACTACCCGATTGAAGCACTTGAGGAACTATGGAAATATTCAATGACAGTGATCATTTTCTACAATTGATAACTATTTTCCTAATTTCTAATCTCCAAAACTTTCCAGATTCTTCTTCCTTCCGAATTCCTCTTTCCCAGCTCTAGAAATAGATTTGGGTAGGGTCTCTAGTGAAGAAATATCTTGTTCCTTCAAACTTTACAAAGATTAGTGATAAATCAAAATTGACAAAGGTTAAGACAACGACATTTATAAAAATTCATTCAATACGGAGTCGCCACTAAGGATTTTCACCTTAGTTTTGAAAATGCACTAAAATTGGTCTCAAAATGTTTGTCAACACTAAATTCATGTAAATATTTATAGATCTGACCTTCCTTTACCCATATTTAACATTGATGATGTAAAATTAGTGCAAAAAACCACAGAAACTAGAAATATTACACGCAGAACTTGTAACTTTGCTTGATTCTTACAAATCTAGACACGAATGACGTTTCAACAACATATTTACACTTTAAAATTTGTAAGAAGCATTTACCAGGGTCTATAGGCATTGTTGATGGTGTTCAAACTTTGCACATAACTCCATGTCCCCAACAATGGCACCATTCTGGTGTTGGTATCCAAATTGATTCTCCCTTGGAAATCAAGTAGCATCACAGATTTAGCAAGACACTAAGAGACAAATAGATCTTATTATGAGTTGTTTTGTAGTCGGGAGGGGATTTGTATGACTCTTTGTCACTTGGGCATCAAAGAAATGGATAACACCTTCATTAAGGATTTGATCTATCCTCACTACTTTAGGCCGTGCCTTTTGACCAGGGTGAGAGGACCCGTTTTGTAACCTCTGTTGGTGAAGGAGAATGAAGATATCCTTCTTTACACAAATTTGAAAGGAGACCTTGAGAAAATATGATCAATGCACCACAATTTAACTCTCACGAGTTGTCACTTCTAAAGAATGGTGATATTTCCTAAACAAGGCTAAGGTTACTAAAGACATTATGAAATCCTGATTGCTTATACATATTTTGGTAGTAGAATTTATACATTGGGAAAATAGGGGTAGTTCAGGGATGGATTCATTGTTTTTGAATAATTTTGGTGGGAGATTAAGCAGGATAAAATTGATTATACCAGATCTTTGAGAGACTTGACAACAATTGGAAAGCTAAACGATAGAAAGCTTTGGAATAGCTAAAATATTCCTTTAACTAGAAGGTGTGCATCAATGGAGGCCCAGATTTACACGGTTTCACACACAATCTCCAAGAATTTAACATGAAGGCTCGATTGAAAGACTTAATAAAACATCAAAGACCCCAGTTCCTCATGCCTAAGATATACTCAAGGCTTACAAAGAATCTTTATCAACAAATAATAGTGAAGTGATTTTAAATTGTTTATTTCATCACGGGATGAAGGATCTTCTAGGAATGAAATTGCAAATGCCACTAAAGCTCATCACAAGGATGAGATCCTGTGTGATTTGGAGGAATTTAACACAAGATTTCAATAGGAATAAGAAAAACTACTTGCAGACATTCTAAAATAAAGCAGACACAAATTGGTCCAAGATTGACGCAGATTAATTCGAAATTGATTAGATTCATCGAAGGAGAATGTTTCTTTGAACAAAGATCGAGCTTGTCATGGTTTGTACACTCACAACCAAATTTTCGTGATTGAAATCTAAAACATAGGAAATTAACAGGTTTCTCAGATTGGTCTCTCAGGAAGATGGGCTCTCTCAAATTTTCTTTTTAGAATTCAACCCTGGACCATATGCAAGAGTATTCTCATTGCATTTATACATTTCACTCGCTCACTCATTCCAAATTCCCCCTAAAAAAGAAGAATATTTGAGGGACCTTTGCTTATTACCAATTTTCCTCAGAAAGTGACGTTTAACAAATTCATACCCACAACCTAGGTGGACGAATCATGAACTAATCACATTTCTCATACCCTCAACTAATGACTAGGATGCCATGCCACAACTTTTTGATAGTCCTTTTAATCATTATGATTCTTTCATGTGAGAAATCCATGTTTTAATCATTTTCCGGTGGCTCTATATAGTTGGATCTGACAGGTAATCCTTTTCGCCCTTGAGGCAACACAATTTTCATCCTTTTCCATTCTTTCCTCTACAACTCTGCTCCGCATCCAAATTTTATGGTAATTCATATTTTTACAAGTGCTCGAGCAGTTCCAACTTCAAAATATCAACCTTAAAAATCACTGAGTCATAAATTAAGTTCTAAATCCATTTCATGGCACTTTGTAGACAAAAATGACAAGGAATTTCATCAAAAATGATGAAAAATAGTGCGTATTCGCATCTCCAGGAGTCTTGGAGTAAAAATGGCAGAAAATTAGATGTAATGCACAACAACCATTGATTATTCCCCTTCTCAACTTTAGATTAGAGCCATCCACGTGTTTTCTTGGCACAACTACAAAGGTGAGGTACAAAGGCAAGTTTCCAAACAAGCGTGGGCCTTCCACGTGCCCTAGGCCCAAGAAAAATGCCTTTTGGCCTTTGACAAAGTCTCAATAAATAAGGAGCCAGTGAAAGCCTCCACGTGTCACCTTGGCACACCTTTGGTATGGTTCTCAAAAGTGGAGACCCCAAACAAATGCGGGCTAACCATGTGTCTCGATCTGGTAGAGTTATTGAAAGCTTGTTGAAAGACCGGCGGAAGGTGCCATGTGTCTAGGGTCCTAGAAAGTTTCATCAGTCGTTGAAAAGTCCAAGCAAGGCGAGTGAGCACAAACCTCATAGTTTCCTCCTAGTGCTTCTTCAAAATAAAATTTAGGGGCAGGTCCCCAAATAGGTGTGGTCCCTCCATGTGTCCCAGGACTTTAGAAAGTTTCTTGAAAAGTTTAAGTATAAAAAGGAGCCAGTGGAAGCCTCCACATGTCTCCTGACAGAAACTTTGAGATGGTCCCCAAAAGCGGAGACCTTGAACAAGTGCGGGCTCACCATGTGTCCCCTTGGCACAACTGTTAAGGTGGGACCTTGAGGCAGATCCTCAAATGAGCACCAACCCTTCACATGTCCATGTTTTGACCAAGGTGCACCGGCCGCATGAAAAAATGTCTAAGTCTAGGCAAGGTAGTGGAAACCTCCATGTGTCTCCCCGACACAACTCCAAGGTCAAACCAAAAGGTGAATTTTTAGATGAGCACCGACCCTCCATGTGGACAAGCTTTGAGTTGAAGTGGGCCTTAGAGTTTCAAAGTGCCCCACCGAGCCACATTAAATAAAAAGGGCCACATTTCCATAGATGTTGAGATATAAATTTGATGGGGAAAACACACCTGTCAAACCGTAAAATGTAGGGAAATCACCATTTGCACCTGGAAATGAATCTTTCTTTAAGGATAGAGAATTTGGAAATTATATAATGCCCAAATGTGTTCCACCGAGTCGCATCCAATCATGTTTCCATAGATATTGGGACAAAAATTGATAGGGAAAACAAAACGTGATTGTGGAAAAACGGAAGGAAGGAAAAAAACCTAAATTTACGCCCAAGTTAAAAATTCTTTCACATGGACAGAGGAACAGAAAACAAATTGGATTTAAAATGATCCTCGACCAAAGGAAAGGACTGATCATGGCAACCAAATGAAGGACAAATCTTTCATGCATCAACACGAGGAGATAGAAAATACGACAGGCGCCCATGCAAACTAAATAATTTCAAGGACAAACGGGGTGAGATCAAATTGAGCACCAATAGATGGGATTCAATAGAGCAATACATTTTGCCTACTAATGGGTGAGATCAATGTCACCTGGACGATGTATACAGAGATCATGCTACTACCTATACTAGTAGAGAAGGTTTATTCTATTTTTAGAGGCATCGAGAGGAGCTGATAGTGGTGGTATTTGGAGAGCGATGGTGGAGTTGAGATAACATAGCATGAGCTTAAGCTATGTGGACATGTATGTGGTCTATCCTCGAGATGAGGTTGGTTTTACGGATCATGAAGGTAGTGTGTTGCTTTGTGTTGCCAGATGTGGAGGGTGGGAGATTCCCATGAGTGCTGATGGGGGTTCTCCATGACATGACGAAGGATAGGACCTATTTTTCTTGGGCACCAACATTCTTGGTTCGATTATACAAAGAGTTGTCACCCTATGGGAGGCTATGAGGGTTTAGTTTGTGTTGTAACTTCTGCTTCACTCTGGGCATACAATCACATCGTATTTCTACATCCAGTTTGTATGCCCCACTGATACATTTGATGTGGGCTTGGTTTGAGTTGGTTACAGGTGTTAAGTATATGTTAGGAGAGAGCGCGGGGCTGCTAGGGATGTACATGATGTGGAATATTACAAGCGCATTCTATTAGGTACCTTTTAGGAGAGAGCGTAGGGCTGCTAGGGATGCACATGATGTGGAATATTATAGGCACATTCTAGAGGGATTATCGGGGTTGACATCGTTTGGAGGCCATATGTTAGCTTCCATTCAAATAGACACATTGCGGTGGAGTTGGATGAGCTATAATTACTCAGATGGATAGAGGGATGTCGTGTTGGCAAGCATGAGATGATACCCATTGATAGGGTTAGACAAAAATTTGAGCTACCCTAGGATGTGCCTCCGCCATTCCTACAATAGAGGAGAGATGACGTGTAGAGGCCTATGCCTTTACCATAACCGACTATATTGACAAGGTAGGTGGTGGACCGGCGGATTGATGATGCGAGTTATTGACAGATGCGAGTAGTGGTGGGTAGTGCGGCTATATGTAGTACCACTAAGGCCGCCGAAACCCGACCTAGCCACTATTATAGTTTAGAGGGACACCTTACAGAGGCAGGTGGCTACCCTTTTGACATAGCTTGGAGCGGTGTAGGGGCAATTAAAAGGATCAAAGGCATAGGTTTCCATGTTACGGACACAAGTGGTAGCCTGCAGCCTAGGTTGCATAAGGGAAGGTACCCGCATAGGGTGGGGATGGTGATGGGGGATAGGTAGTCGCCTTACATGTGTAGGTAGTAGGTTTGCGGGGTTATTTGGCCACCGCACAAGCTCGGTTGTGGCCTTACTAGCCCAGGATGATAACACATGCACCCTCGCAGCCCAGGGGACATGGTCCCACATTACGAGAAACAATGGGACATGGTACCACATACGAGGAGGAGGGAAGGGTTCATAGGTATAGGGGCTAAGGCCATCATTAGCGGAAAAAAGATCACGAGTTTTTGCAAGATGTATGGCACCACCACAGAGATAGTGCCAATGGTGAGATTCGAGGATGCTCGAATGAGGCTAGATATTACTAGGATCATTTGATGACCGGCTGAGATAGATGTACCCTCTTATGCAGTACATAGCACAATAGGCCTCGAGTGAGAGGAAGAGATCCCACACGCATAGTACAGAGAGTACAGTGTTGGAGAGCCACGAGACATGTTCAAGGTGAGGCCACTAGTTCACGAGGCTTGACGTAGCTGCAAGCCGGGCGGGGCTAAATCAAGACCCATGGAGGGTGGAGACATGCTTGTGACAGGGGTGTCAGGTGGAGGAGGAAGGAGGAGACAGATGAGACCGACATGGAAACAAAATGGGATGATTATTGATATCTCTGTATATCTCTATTTTGATTATTTTTTGATATATATATCAGCCTACGTGTTGATAATAGTGAGGTTTTGTACATGAGAGTTTTTGAGATATTTTGATCATATACCGCTGCGTGGCGAAGGTGGTGAGGATGTATATGAGAGATACTTGTATTATGTTGTATCAATGTATATTTTATGGATGCACAAACTTTCATAGTGATATAGATGATGATATTTATGAGATGAGTGATGTACATGTGTTGTAATTTCATTTGTTGTTTGTATGTGATGGAAATTAGGTGGATTAGGCATGGTGGATCTAGGTTGGTTTAGGAATGGTTGAGTCAGGTTAGTTTAGGCATGATGGAGTCAGGTCGGTTTAGGCATGGTTGAGTTAGGTTGGTTTAGGCATGGTTGAGTTAGGTCAGGTTTAGGATTTGTTTAGTCTTGTTTTTAGTTTTGATTTAATCTCCAAGTTATTTATAGCATGGGAAATAAATGATGAGTTATATGTATGTTATGGTGTAAATTTACAAAATCTTTGATATCATGGAAATGTGAAATGATTGATTGGATGGTTTTATGATGTGATAACATGGTATATTATTGTGTGTCGTAATTTTCCAAGTGTTATAAATAATGGAAATTAATTATGGTAGAATGTTAATAAAAAAATATGTGGGAGAAAATGGGTTAGGGTAAAGAGTGGCCGAGCTAACCTCTAAGGGCCCCATGCGCTTGAAGTGATGCCTACATAGCCGCATGAAAAGGGGCCTCAAACCGATGTAGTTCTCCCATAAGCTAGGGAAGAATATGATGAGGTAGAGGAAAGGGTTGGTAGGTTTTAGGCATGATTGAGTCTAGGTCATAAGCATGGTTGAGTCTAGGTCATAAGAATGGTTGAGTCTTAGGTGAAAGTGGAAATCTTTGAAATGTAGATATTGATGGTCTAGTTATGTATAGGGCGATCAATAAGTAATCAAGAAGGTGGATGGTAAGAGGTAACAAAAAGTGCCACATAATTGATAAGAACCATAAAGATCATACCATACCAAAGATTGGCTTATGAACATAAGACCCTAAAGGCGTTGCATGTTTGACTATGTTAAGGGGTAAGAACCTTGCAAAATGAGTATGGCACACTAGCATTTGGGTGGTGGTTTTGCCAAATTTTTGATACTGAGACCATGTTGATCTCAAATTTTGGAGGTGGATAAAAGGGTTGTGGGGGTGGAGATGTAGGTCATTGAAGAAGCAAGGGTATATGATGTGTGGTGACAGGTGAAGGTGGAATAAGGTCCTCATCAAGAAGATCATCATCGTCAAAATTTACTTCAGGAGGACATAATTGGAGGAGAACGGTCTTGAGAGTCTTACAACCTTCTACATCATGTCCATGCACATGATGATAGGCACAAATTTTAGTTTCATCAAACCCTTTTGGTTTGGGTTTGAGGGGGTCATAAGGCCGAAGAGATAGTAATGTGATGACTGAGGTCTCTAGGAGGTTGGCTAGAATGTTGGTGTAGGACCTCGCTTGATGGATCATAATGGGAAGTGAATGTGGGTTTGGGTAAAGGTGCGAATGATCATGAGGAAGAGGCACAATAGGAGAGGGAACGGGTTGGACCACTAGTTTGGTAGGTGGTACTGTCTTAGGCTTTGATGGCATCCTCTTGGGTAAAGGTATGGTAGAAGAGCTAGCAATGAAAGGTTTTTTTTATTTAACTACCTTATTAGAGGGTAGTGGGTTCTTATCTTTGGATTATACCTTCTTGGGTAAAGGTGACACGAGAGTACGTGATGTAAAAGGGAAAGTAGATGGTAGAAGAGGATAGGTTACCCATGGGGACAATAGAGTTGTGGTAGAAGTGGTTGGTAGAGGCTGGGTGGATGCTATAGGTTGAATTCGTATAGGAAAAGTTAGGGTTATAGTAATTAGTGGGGGTATAAGTGGTAAGAAATGTACAGGTGAAGGCGAGGTGTTTGTTGTGCAAATAAATTGAACATAACAAAGGGTCTTACTTGATGAGGTAGGTTGCTTAGCTTTTGATTGGCCTTGGGTAGGAGGCTTCTTGGCCAAGGTTGTTGGGGCGAGTCTTAGGATGGACGAAGGGGCCAAGGATAAAAGGTGTGGTAGGTGAGACTGGTGTATGAGGCCTAGAGGGTTGGGTCTTCCTTCTAGGTAGAGGAAAAATTTTGGTGTGAGTTTGGGAAGACGTGGCTAGCTCCAATTTGATAAGTGGACGGGTAACACTTGACATCGGCATGACACCCAAGGGTAGTGATGGATCTATACATGGACAAAGATATAGGTGTGGGCGGGTTCCTAGGAATTGTAATGGTTTTAGTCATGGGTAAAGGTTCGGATGTAGGTAGAGGTGATGAAGAAGAAGCCATTTAGAAAGACATGGTTAGGGTTAGTCCGGTTGATGGAAATACCTTTGGATAGATCCTGGAAGTATCTTTAGGTAACATTTTCACTTGAGTCGAAAAGGATAGCCAAAGACCTCCCGAGCATGGAATTATCAAACTAATCCAAGCGATCACCAATCGTGAAAATGATACTATTGTAGAGAGGAGACACAGTTGGTTTAGTGGAAATCCTGTGAAATACATTTGTGAGATAGTGAATTGATTAGATTCGAATCTGTGGGTAAAAGAGTCAAGATTAGGTCAACGGTGTCTGGTATGCCAAGAGAAAATTTTCCCCAATAGGTAGTGGCGTATCTGAAGAATCTCCCATGGGTGGGAGAGATGGTAGGTGGGGTGAGATAGATTTATCTTTTGGTGGAGTAGAAAGGAATGATGATTTTCTTGTGGGTGAGAGAGTTAATACTATTGATTGTTCGGTAGGTTGTGAAATGGCATCACCGAGAAATTGTGGACTCCCCTATGGGTGAAGGAGGAGATGAAGGGGAATCCTTTGAGGGTGAAGGAGTGGAAGGGGTATGCTCCTCTATGGGTAGAGGACCTGGTGCTAGAATTTCCTCAATAGATGAAATAGGTGGAATTTGAGGAACGACCGGTACGATATTGAAAACAACATGGACTTCATAGACATTGTTGTTGTTGGTTGAAGGTTCACTATTTTGATTAGATTATGGTGTATGATTAGGGAACAAATTCTTAAAGATGTGAAAATTTTGATTTGATGGGGCATTTGGGTTATCCACGATGAGATCTCCATTATCTATCATCTCTTGGACAATGTTCTTAAAAGTTATGTAATTACTGTCATCGTTGTGGCCTTTAACACAATGATAATTACAATAGTCATGTTCCTTATACCATGTAGGCATAGGGCAAGCGGGATCAAAACCAGTATGAGGTTTTATGGGGAAAGTGTAATGTCTCTAGCTTTAAGAATATTTTCCACGTCAAGAATAGGGCTCTCCAATTGAAGTGTACTTTCATTGTTCCCACCGGGCCGAAAAAGTCCGAATAGGGGAAAGATTGGAGGAAGGTCTAGCTTAATTAGATGGGTGAGATGATTCAAATTTTAGAACTACTTTTTGCATTGGTATATCCTTTGGATTTTGAATAACTATTTTGGGCTTTTGAAGATGAAGAAGAATCATTTGATTTGAACAAAGCGTTCTTGTTTCGTAAATTGGATTTTCTTTTCTTTAATGGCACGAATATCTAGTTTTCATCCCATGGTGAATGATTCATCGAAGGTACGGAAGGTTTGTACCTACAGAGTTGGTGAGATGTGTCTAGCACAAGCTCTAGTGAACAACTCAATAAGTTCAGCTTGAGGTAATTGGAATGTTAATTGGTTGATAAGACTTTTCCAGCGAGCAATGAAATCTGCGATAGATTCATCGTCATATTGTCGTGTCGAATATAGGTCGGTCATGGTGACATTTTTGACTACATTAATTGAGAAGTGGTCCAAGAATGCTTGAGCCACTTGGTTAAAGGAGTAGATGGAATGTCTAGGTAAACTTTTGTACCAATCTAAGGTAGGTCCTGTTAGGGACATGTGAAATGTTCATAGGAGTAAAGCATCATGATGAGGAATTAGGTAGCACCCATGTTTGAATGACCACAAGTGCTGTTGCAAGGGTCCTCTTTACTTGTTGAAGCAAATTGAACTTCGGCATTTCTTAATAAACGGGTATGGGCGAATAGAAATAGATGGATGAATAGGCTCATTATAGATTTCATCATAGGTCAAGGAGTTACATGAGCTAGAAATTGATGCTTCTAGTGTCTGCATATTTTCCATCATCATCCTAATGAGGTCATTGGTAGGTTGTAAGGAATGGGTGCCTCCCGTAGTGAAGGGAAGTTGATGATGGGTGTATGGCGTGGATGACATCCCAATACATGGGGGTGTCGAATATGAAAACTAAAAAGGGATAGATATAGGTGGAATATACCCCGAATAAGCGATAGATGATATTGGGGGTTCTTTGGTGATGCATGCAAACAATTGGGGTGGTCATAACGACTCTCGTAGTAATTAGTGGTAGAGAGCGTGGGATGGAAAGGATGAGGTTTTGGAAGGGGTGTGGGTTGTTGACACGGGGGTGGTTGTGATGCAATTGGCATATATAAGGAAATGAGGGCGAGATGGGGCCATGCTCAAGGCAATGGGTGAAGGAATGGTTGACACTAGGGGTGCAATAGACGTCGTTGGTGCAACAATTATAGTGGATGTGGGGCCCAGTTGAGATACTACAAAGGGTAAGGTGGATGAAGGCAACATTGAGCTAGTGGTATCGACATGGAAGTGGGGCGAGGAAGGAGGAATAGATCTGAAGCATGCCATATACTAGTTTTCCTGAGGAGTCTTGGGTAGATGAGTGGGAAAGATAGTATTATAAGGCCTTGAGATCCTGATCAAGGAGTCTTGTGAACTCCTCATCACCGGTAGAAATGGTGATGGGTTGAGTTGGATCCATAGGTGACAGGATGGAAGGAGGTGATGGGATAGGTGGGAGCAGCTAAAAAGTAGCATAAAATATAAGGGCATTGGATTTGTTGAGTCAAAACCATGTGAATTAGCGTTGACACAGTGAAATTGTATTTTGTAGATGAAACAGAAAGCAACAAGAATGAGAAAGAACAAATCTTGGGAGGTGGACTTGGTCAATGTTTAAATTTAGAATTGAAATAGGAAAAATGATGTCAATTGACTTGACCGATGACAATTTAAGGGGATCGATGATTCTGATGGCGATACTGCATTACTACAAAAACACTAATTTGAGCAAATGAAGCGGGCGATGAAAGATGAAATGGGGAGACTGTACTTGGTAGTGATATTAGAATGTTATGGATATGATGATGTCCTAAAAATACAAAGAGAAAAGAGAAGGTGATGAAAGTTATTATGGGTAAAATAACCAAAAGAGTCGATGCAACTCCGTCACGTAAACCGATGATGATGATGAGAACTGATGATGGTCACTAGGCCGACACCGATTATTGTGAAATATGAAGAAGTAAAGGAAAATGGATTTTGTAATTTAAATCAGATAAAGAATCAACCCGAAGATATGAGAATGATAATATGAGGCCCCAAAACACTCGAAACATTTGGAATACTCCAACTATGATGGTGGAGTGCGAAAGGAAGAAGAAAATGAAGAAATGTAATCCTCACAACTAAAAACACAATTTAAGAAAAAAGCTAAGAAAAACATGTAATCCTACAAGTGAATTTTATGTTATTTTAGCTTATGCTATTTGAGACTGACTTCTGAATTTAGAAAAAAAAATTGGTTGGGAAGGTGTCCTATGAAGAGGAAATCTAAAGGGGAGGTTTTAGGTTATGTTTTGGTGGGGGTGGTCCTTTCTCTGAGGTATGACTGAAATAGAAACTAGATGGGCACCCACTGTCAATCCTCTGATCATGTGATCATTGAAAACTTCTTCTAGGTAAGGTGTTGTTTAAGAAGATGTGTAAATTCAGATTTGTGTAGTTTGGCAAAGAGAGAGAAGAGAGAAATGTGCTTTCTATGATTCAATTGTGTCAACCATTAGTGGGCATGACTTCCAATGTATAGGTTGCCCTCAGTTTTAAATGTGAGCTAATAATGCAACATACAAGGATGAAATGCAACAAATTTTATAACCCAAATCAACAGTTATATTCGATGTAGCAAGTGATGAATAGGAGAGAGATGATTATTTTTAAATGCACCAAAATAAATGTTTCATTTAGAGAAATTAGAAAGAAAGAGTGGATTACTAGAGAGAAGATTTACTTGAATAAAAATTTAGAAAGAAAACAAACAAGGTGCAACCTATATGAATATAAAGAAACCAATAAACGAGCGTCACACTAGGCATGCCAAAATGTTTCACCGATAAGTTACATACGTATGTATGAGAAAAACATATAGGGTAAGGGTGAGGAGGAATACTTGTGAATGAAGGTGGAAGGTAGAGTGCACGTGTTCTGATTTCTTGATCTAGTGCTGATTACGAGAACTTCCTTTTTGCTAGGAGGAACTACCTAAAATAAAAACAAGACCACAAGAGGAATATTAAACAATATATGTCAGTGGACTGCCTAGCGTATGCTAGATCTAGGAAGTGTGATACTTCCTAGATGGATGTCAATCCACTGTTTAATATAATTCAATGCAAGAAATAACATAAATAAACAACATCCTATTGTAGTTGATATGATTTAGGTATCTCATTCAAATACAATAAGTAAATTTAATCTAACAGGTGAGGTTATGATTAGATTTGGAGGTTGGGAAGGTAGCCAAGGTGACTAGAACAGCTCAGGGTCAAGTTTCAGATAGTTTGGGCTATTTAGGAGAAGGTTATTAGGTTGCTATTATAGGCATAAATACCAAATACATAGAACGATGTTGGTTGATAGGAGACAGACGAAATTTTTAGGTTAACTGATGTTGGTAGGGTCAAACTGATATAAAATCAATGAAACTTGGTTTTGGAGATTCTCTGTGATTACACAGAGAATGGGAGAATGAGGGTTAGGTTTCCAAAGAAGTTGAGAATGCTCAAAGACGTATGGAGTCATGTATGGGGAGCTAGGAGGTTGTAGGTGGTTAGGTGAATGGATTGACAGGAAGGTGGGAAATGATGGGATACAAAGGAGACTAGGAGTCACCAATAGAGATAAAGAAACTGATCTAAATAAGTATGGAAAGATGCAGATCCAAATGTAATTACTTGTTTTTGTAGACTAGGTGGTTGGATGGAGGTGATGGTTGATCTGTGAAACTGATGGTCGATGCCGCGACAATATTTCTTGGAACATACCGTGAAAGCTTAACCTTCATATCAGTCTTGGTGCTGATTCAAGATGTCTGGATGTGCAAGAGGATCTGGTTCATGCTTGCATGCAAGATATCTCTCTCTCAAACTCCAATAATTCTTCCAACCTCTAGAACAAAGTTACGAAAGTGAATATATGGTAACCAATGATATTTTAGGTTAACCGGTGTCATTTCGAGGGTTAATCGATGTCGGTTAAGGTGGGAAATCCTAGGTTACCAAAACAACATTTCTTGGCTATCTTTTGACCAGTTTTGCCCATTGGTGCGGGTCTAAAAAACATTTTTCACGTAAGTAAGTGGGCATGCTGCTATACAAATAATATGCATGTAGTGTTAGGGTTAGACCAAGTCTCATCATTTAGTTATGGTAAGTAGAGATTGAGTCCTACTTAAAAATAATAATGCTAAGAACATGTCTATGATGAGGTGTCTAGGTGATTTTGTGGGGTGAGGTGTCTAAGTGAGGTGGAAATTGATTTAATTAAGGTATTTAAATAATGAATACTGTGAGAATGGGCATTAATTTAATTATAGGTAATTAAATTAATATACATGTGGGATAAAATGGGAATGCGACCCAAATTTGGTGTCTAGAGAGTGTTCTAGCCATATGCCGGAAGCAAGATTAAGTTCATATCTCTAGAGGAAAATGCTTCTGGTAAAGTGATATTTAGAGATAATACATCAACTAACATTGTTGGAAAAGATAAGATAAGTCTTGAAAATGGAAAAACTATCACTGAAAATGTGTTATATGTTGAGGATTGAAGCACAATCTTTTGAGTGTCAGTCAAATGTGCAAACAGGGATATACAATATTATTTCATGATAAAGGATGTGACATAAAGAAAGAGAAATCAGGTAAGGTGGTTGGAAAGGCAAAGAGGACCAAAAATAATATGTATGTTCTAAAGGAAGTAAATAAAGAAAAATGCTTCACAAGTAAAGTGGATGAGAGATGACTTTGGCATAAAAGACTGGGACACCTAAATTTTGATAATATTTTCAAAATTAGCTCCATGGTATGTGTTAGGAACATGCCTAATATCAATAAACCAATTGATAAGCTTTGTAAAATATGCCTTCATGGGAAAAAAACAAAAGAAGCTTCAAAATAAAATAATACTCTACTACACAACCTCTAGAGTTGATACACACTGATCTTGTAGGACCAACCAAAATTGAAAGCATACAAGTAGATAGATATTATATGTTTTGATTGATGATTTCACAAGAATAACATGGTCAACCTTTCTTATAGAAAAATCGGAGGCACTAGAAATATTTAAAGCATTCAAGGCACTAGTTGAAAATGAAAAGAATGTCAAAATAAAAATTTTAAGGTTTGACAAAGGAGGAAAGGTAATTTATCCCTTAAAATTCCTGAGATTCTTATGGCTAGAACCAAAGCCTCCATGGAAGGTGCTTTATTTGCAAAGTTTCTAGGCTCTAGACCAAATATTGATTATTTTAGAGGATGGGTCAAGAGGAGATGGGTGACTAATGGTGCCATTGAAGTTTCAACATATGCAAATGGTTTCTTCTTAGTCTCTTTGCCTAGTAAAGACCATGTGGTGAAGATTTTGGCTAGAGGCCCATGGTTTATTGGAAAATCTCATGTGGTTGTTTAGAAATGGGAACCACCTTTAACCCTTATGTGACGTCTATTTCTGAGTTCCCGATCTAGGTCAACCTTCCGGGATTACCCCTAGAATTTTGGGAGCCGAAAGTCCTTATTGGCATTGTGAAAAGCTTGGGTAAGCCGATTGCTCTAGATCCAATCACTAAGGCTAAATCTAGACTTACTCATGCCAGATTTTGTGTCAATATGGGTCAAGATGCTATTCTGGAAAGTAATATCAAACTATTGACTTCTGAGGGAGTCTGGTGCTAGAGATTTGACTATGATCCATCTCCCTTTGCTTGCAGAAAATGTAAGCTGGTAGGGTCATGATCATAGAAATTGTCCTCTTTAGAAAAAAATATTGATCCCATTGTCGGTCCTCAAAGGACAACTAATAAGGAGGCTAAGGAATGGAGGTTGATTGGGAAAAATGGAAGAGTTGTAGAAGCTAAGGATCATCTTATCATCCAGGAGGTTGTAAAAGAAGTGGAACCCTTGGATCATCTTAATACCCCTTGTAAGGAATTGGTTGTTTCTAGGTTTTCAAGAAAATGTAAATGAATATGAAGATGAAAATGAAGATTCTGGTTTTGGAAGAGGTGGTTCTAGAAATAGAGGAAGTGGCTAGCCATGATTCGGAAGGTAATGCTTTTTCTCTACAAGTGGCCTGTGGACCTTCATTGGATGAGGTTTCGTCTATTGGCTAGAGTTCCTTTGGCCAGAGACAAGAAGAAGCCCTCCCCATGTCTAATGTCTTTGGGATTTTAGCGACTATGTTGCTGATACGTATGATATGGAAGCTTCTCCTAAGACTCCAGTAAGTAAATCTAAACTCTGTTACTCATAGTAATTCTAGAGCTGATATTGGTAAAGATTCAACTCTTAAGGGTAGGAAGAGTAATAAGGAATTAAGGGAGACTAATTCTAGGAGGGAAGTGGATGCTGGTATTCAGAGTACTCTAGGAAGTTGTTTCCTCATAATAAGAAATGTTAAATGATCCTTCTCTCTTGGAACATTAGGGGATTGAATAATCCCAGTAAACACAGAATTGCTAAGGATCTTAGATTTAAAAACAAACCGGATATTTTCATGCTTCAAGAAACCAAAATGAATATGGACAAATTTAAAGAGGTGGGTAGGTTTATTTGGAAAGAAAGTTGTTGGGAGGGGTGTAGCTCCTCGGGAGCCTCGGGAGGTGTTGTTCACTTTGTGGGATCCTAGAATTGTGCAAGGTGTTCTGATCCTTTCTTCCCCTGGTCATGTGGTCATGAGTTTCACGGAAATTGTTTCTAAAAAATCTTGGTATGTTTCTAATATTTATGTTCCCAATAAACTCAGTGAAAGAAGGAAGTTTTGGAAGGATCTTTTGAGTTTTAGACAACTGTTTAAAGATAAAGATTGGATTATTGGAGGATATTTCAATACCCCCTTTCCCCTGGTGAAAAGAAGGGGGGCTTGATCTCTTATTCTGAGAGTATGGAGGATTTAGCTGATTTCCTGGCCAGTAATGGTCTGTTTGATTTAGAATTGGAGGGATCCAAGTTTACTTGGGAAAATAGGAGGATGGGACTGAGCTCATCTAGATTAGATTGGACATGTTTGTGGTGAGTCATCTTTGTATGATCAATCAACTATATTCTCTAAAAAATCTCCCCAGAATCGATCGGATCATAACCCCATTCTTCTTGATTTGGGGATGAATCAATCTAAAAAATCTAGACCCTTTAGATTTGAAAAGATGTGGTTAGATCACCCTGATATTTTCAATAAAATTCAAGAATGGTGGGACATTCAGGTTTTTGGGGTTGCTAGTTTCAGATTGTGTTTAAAACTGAAGCATATTAAAAGTAACCTTAAAAGATGGAATAAGGAGACTTTTGGAAATATTTTCTAGGAAAAAGTAGAATTGTTGAGGATTTAAGAAATATTGAGGAACTTATGGAGAATGATGGTCTTAATATAGTTCTCAAGGATCAAGAACAAAAACTCATGTCTGAGTACCATGAGATCTTGGCTAAAGAAGAGGTTTATTGGAGACAAAAATCAAGGGTGAAATGGCTTAAGGAGGGTGATAGGAATACTAAATTTTTCCATTTCTCTACCACTTCCAGCTAATCTCCTTAAGATTAATGAGATAAGAAGTGAGAATGGTGAGATTTACTCGGAAAGTAAGGATATCAATATGACTATAATAAATTACTTCAAGGATATTTTTAAGCAGGGGCAGAGGGTGGAGGAGTTGGTTCAAAATAAAGTCCTGGATCTATTCCAGAATGTTATCACCCCCTTGAAAATAGAGATCTCTTAAGGAGTCCTTTGAGGAGGAAATCCATTTTGTGGTCTTTGATATGGAACCGGATAAATCTCCGGGCCCGGATGGTTTCCCCGCTTTCTTCTTTTTCAAAAATTATGGGAGGTGATAAAGCAAGAGGTCATTGAAATGGTCCAAGAATTCTTCAACAATGGTCATCTTCTGAGGAAAATGAATAACACTTTCCTGGTCCTAGTGCCAAAATTGTTGGAGCTAAAGAAGTTAAGGATTTCAGACCAATAAGTCTTTGTAACACCAGTTATAAATTATTGACTAAAATCATAGTTGGTAGGATTAGAATGGTTCTTTCAAACTTCATCTCGGAAATCAAGGGGATTTTGTTCTGGAAGGAAAATCACTGACAACATTATTGTGATTCAAGAAGCCATACATTCCATTGAAAGCTCTAGTAGATCAGCTATGTTTCTTAAGTTGGATATGCATAAAGCCTATGATAGGATTATGGGTCTTTCCTCCAGCTATCCTATTAAAGGTTGGTTTTGATAACATTCTGGTAAATATGATAATGACTTGCATATCCACTACTAGTTATTTGGTTTTGGTGAATGGTAAACCGAGGGTTTTTTCCAAGTAGGTAGAGGGTTGAGACAAGGTGATCCTCTTTCACCTTTCCTTTATGTTATAATGGCTGAATCTTTGAGTAGAATCTGTCAACATGCTATGCTTTCTAATTGTATCCAGGGTATAAAAATCTCTAATGGTCTCCCCTCTATCTATCTCAATCAGTTTTGTGGATGATAATTTTATGATGGGTAAGGCCTCTTGTCCATGAAGCCTCCAATTTTAAGGTGGCTCTTAATGATTATGAATTGGTTTTGGAAAGATGGTTAACTTCCATAAAAGTGTTTTTTTTTCATCAATGTGGAGAATCAGTTCAAGCCAGATTAGCACGCATCTTGGGGTGTAGGATTAAGCATTTTCTAGATTCTTATTTGGGTATGCCCCTGATCCAAAAGAAGCCTGACATTTCGGTTTGGAATGCTCTGCTGGAAAGAGTAAATAGTAAACTTTCATCTTGGAAAGGTCTCTTGCTTTCTCAGGCTGGTAAGATTCAATTGCTTCAAATCTCCCTTCAAGGTATTCCCATTTATGTGATGTCACTTTTCAAGCTCCCTGCTAAAATTATTGGGTCCTTGGAGAAAATCCAGAAGAGATTCCTTTGGATGGGTGTGGAGAAGTTTAAATTCCCTCTTGTGGCTTGGGAAAAAGTCACTAAACCAAAGCTTTTGTGGGGGTTTGGGGTTAAAAAATATCTCACTTATGAATGAGGCCTTGATTTCCAAAGTTGGTTGGAGGATTGCTAGAGAGGAAGGTCTTTGGGTGGAAATCATAAAGATGAAATATTTGTGGAATATAGGCAGAATGGAGTCCTTTTTTAATCAAGACAATCTTCCTAGAGGGTCTTCTTTTTGGAACTCTTTTGTGGCCTCTAAAGAAATCTTAACCAAAGGTACTTTGTGGGAGATAGGAAAAGGTAATAGAATCAGTTTTTGGTATGATAGTTGGATTGAGGATTTCCCTTAGCTAACAGAAATCTAGAAAAGGGTTGCTCAGTTCTATGAGGAAAAAGGAAAATTCTAGATAAGAGACTTCTGGATTCAGGAGGATACTAGTCGGTGGGAAACCATTGATCCTCCTCCGAATTTGATGGAGATATCCAACCCTTTTGGGTTCTCAACAAGAAATTAAGGGATTTCCATATCCCCATTTTTCAGACCAAGGAGGATTCCATTAAATGGAAAGAGGAAGATTCAGGAATTTTCTCAGTCAAATCTACCTATATGTTAAATTTCAAGGATGATCTGCAAAAGACTATTGGGGTAAGCTTTGGGTGAAGGATCTTATCCCTAAGGTTAATATCTTTTACTGGTTGGTTGTCCAAAATAGAATTCTGACTATGGACAATCTCAGGAAAAGGGAATGAAGCTTCCCAATAGATGCTCTCTTTGTAGGAAAGAGGAGGAAAATGTCAACCATCTTCTCCTTCATTGCTCCTTCTCCCATGATGTTTTTTCTTCCATTCTAGATCTGTTCAATATCCAATGGATTTTTCCTTTGACTATTGAGGACTTGTTTTTTCAATGGGAGAGTCCCTTCTTTTCCCATCTTGGTCTTGGGCTTGGAATATTGCCCTCCCTCATTTTTTTGGGGGTTTATGGAAGGCTAGGAATGATTGTATCTTCTCGGGACCAGAAAGATCTTCTCTTGAAAGTTAAAAGAAAATTTTTTTGGCAGCCATCAAGGAAAATATCAAACTCTTTAAAGGTAAGGCAAAAGAAACCCTTCCCAAAAGGGAGCAGAAAGTTCTTGATAAGTTCACCTTGGACCGTGGAATTACACAAACCTAGAAAGAGCTCCATTTGGATCAGGCCTGAGGAAAATGTTGTTAAGATAAATTTTGATGGGGCATCTAAAGGGAATCCAGGTCAAGTTGGGGGAGGTGGAATTTTAAGAAACAATGAAGGTGAATGGTTGTTTGTTTATGTTGGTCCATTAGGATGGCAAACAAACAATATGGCGGAAGCTAGAGCTCTCCTTTGGGGGGTTTTGTTGGCCAAAGAAAAAGGTTTCAAGGACATCCAGATTGAGGGTGATTCACTCATCATTATTAATGCTCTTAACAATAAGGGATCCATTAATTGGCCCTTAAGAAATATCCTCAATGATGTTAAGGAAACTTTAAAATATTTTGTAAAGGTTTCTTATAATCATACTTTGTGTCAAGGAAATAAGTGTGCGGATAAGATGGCTAATTACGAGTTCATAGTCATGATTATAAGATCTGGTGTAAAGGAGATGATTTTCCCATGGACATTAATGAAGTCATTATTAGAGATAGAGGGCACTAAGTTTGATGATGTTGGCATGAGTGAGCTCCAAAGTCTTTGTGACAACTTACATAAAAAGATCTTTATTCCTCGGTTTTGTTGGTGTGAAAGGGGGTCTGAATTTGAGAAGTGTTAGCGAATAGGGGAAGTTTGGTTTTGTGAAGATGGGTGGTGATAGAATCAGGGTTGAACTAGCTAGCTAGAACATTGAAGCTTTTAATCAACATTTGTGGAACAAGCTTAAGATTGGGGGTTTCAGTAATTTCATTGCTAAATTACATGGTCACGACCCTTCCCTGTCAAAGGAATTTGGAAGAGCTTGGAAAGAGGGAAAGTTCAAGGTCAGAGGAATGGAAATTGAGGTTTCAGAGTCCACCATTTCCCTTGATGATGGAGATGAAAATGGACGGGCTCAAAATATTTAAGGATAGAACCCATGAGAGAGCATGAAATTGAGTTGTTCTTCATGGGTAAGGAAAGGTGCTCTTTCTTTACTGATGGTATTTCTAGGTCATGTATCCTAGGAATATGGAGAGAAGTGTGCCTTCAAATCATGAAGTATATCACTCTTGGAAGGAAAATACCAAAAATATATACTCATCATATGACCCTTCTGAATATGTTTCATCATAAGGTCATGGTGAGCATTCCTTTTTTCTGTTTATGTCTTTGAAAAATTCTTTGATGGCATTCCAGCAGGAGAAGGTGGAGATGCCTTTGCATGAAGGGCTCATCCTCATGTTGTTTGAAAATGGGAAACCTATTCTGAACTCTTCTCTCTAAAAGATAAGGTGGAGGAGGATGATCTTACTCTTGCGGAATGCCTTACTAAGATGAAGGATGGAAATGTAAAAATGTGGGGAGGATTCTAAAAGGAGAAGAGTGAGGAAGGTCATGGTGAAGCGAGCACCTCGAGAAAGAGGGGTTGTGATGGAAATTTTAAGGGCTTCGAGGAGTGGAGTAGAAAGGTGCAGTATTTAGAGGGGGTGCTTCAGGCGATGGAGGAAACCAATGTTGGTCAAAGGGAAACCATGTTGGATGTCATTAATGTTTCTAAGCAAATTGTCTCAGCCTAGGTGAAGTCCAAACAAAAGGTTTTGGAGCTGGAGTTTCAGGTCAAAAAGCTGAGTGATAGGTTGGAAGGGATGGAGGAAGGCACTAAAAGGAGGAATTTCAATTTGTGCATCAATAGTTCCGAGGATGAGTTGGAGGAAGACATGAATGAAAAGGGTGTTGAGGGTGCTTGTGATCAAAGAAAGTCATGCTTGGAAGTAGTGAAGTTTTCCTAAAAATTAGCTGGGTTTTCTGGACTGTTGGCAGACTTTTGGTGAACTTCTGCAGTTTGATGTTTTAGGGCTGGTTTCTTTTCTGTTTTACTCTCTATTTTTTTTTTTAAAGTCCTGATCTTCATTGTATGAGTTAAGCATGTTTAACTCCTTTTGAGGAATTTTATGTTTCTTTCTAGCTCATTGGTTCTTGTTACTACTTTTGTAAGGCCCCAGGAGCCGATTTGTTCCTTATCTAATAAAAAAATAAAAATAAAAATAATTGATGAATCTTATCCAAAGAAAGTTTAGTAAAGGCCCCGTGAAGAAGAAGATGAAGAAGAGGGCGACTTGATCTAAGACACTTTAAAGGAAAGTTAAAAGAGATAATCCTCCTTTTTACCTTATCTAATATATCAAATGGATGTGAAATCAACATTTCTCAATGGGCACTTGAATGAGGAGGTTTATATTGAGAAACCAGATGGTTTTTCTCTTACTAATGACTTGGATTATGTGTGTAGGCTGAAAAAGGAACTTTATGGGCTTAAACAAGCACCTAGGGCCTGGTATAGTAGGTTAGACAAGTACTTGATTGAGCAAGGATTCGAAAAGGTGTAGTTGATAACAATTTGTACATAAAGGAAGAAGAAGAACACCTGTTGATTGTTGTTGTCTATGTGGATGACATCATTTTTGGGAGAAACAATGAGATAATGTCACATGGTTTCTCTAAGGTAATGAAAAAGGAGTTTTAAATGTCAATGTTAGGTGAACTCTCATTCTTCTTAGGGCTACAAATTCTTCAAAATAAGGAAGGAATCTTTATCTCACAAACAAAGTATATCAAGGAAATTCTTAAAAGATTTCAGATGCAAGATTGTAAGCCAATAATCACTCCCATGAGTGTAGGGTGTAAACTCAGCAAGGAAGATAGCTCACCAAAGGTAAATAAGACCCTATACAGATCCATGATAGGAAGCCTTTTGTATTCAACAACATCTAGACCTGATATTATGCAGGCAGTTGGTTTGGTGGGAAGATTTCAAGAAGACCTAAGGGAAGTTCATCTTCAAGAAGTCAAAATAATATTCAGGTATCTCATGGGGACATTGGATTATGGTCTTTGGTATCCAAAATGCAATGAATTTCAGATTAAATCCTTCATAGATATAGATTGGGAAGGAAACATAGATTATAGAAAAAACACAATTGGTGGAGAATTCTTTGTAGGTAAGTGCCTTGTTTCATGGTTGAGTAAAAAAAAATATTTTGTAGCTCTTTTTACTTATGAGGATGAGTATGTTACAACAACAATTTGTTGTACACTAGTGATGTCGATGAAGTAAACTCTTAACGACTACAAATTTGAAAGTGAGGGTCATATTCCTCTATATTATGATAGAACAAGTGTTATAGTTGTCCCAAAGAATCTAGTGTTGCATTCTAAGAAAAAACATATAGCCATAAAATTCCATTTTCTGAGAGAACAAGTACATGAACAAAGAATTAGTCTTGAACATGTACCTACAAACAAAGAGGTAGCTGATATAATGACAAAACCTTTTCCTAGAGAAAGTTTTGAGTAATTAAGGCATAAATTGGGGGTAAGATTAGCCCCTAACAATCACAAAATATCTTAGAATGATAGGGGGAGCATCTCAGGTGCCAAAGTTTCTCCAAGAAGGCTCGGAGTTGAGTCTAGACAGGGGGAGTTTGTTCTCTAACCCAAGGCACAAATCAAGAGGTCTATAAAAGACATTAGAAGAAGGTGTAAAGGCTGAATATTCAAAGGATTAAGCTCAGGGGGAGAATTTTAGGTGTTAAATTGAAAAGGTCTTGTAGCTAATTGAGTTCCATCAAGAAAAAGAGTAACATATTTCCAGGGGGAGATTTTGAGGTAAGATCATGCTTTTTCATGTTGTTTCTTTCCCGCTAATCACGCATTTGTGTTGTTCACCTTTTTAATAGATGTCAAAGGGGGAGAGAGTGTGCCAAAACTAAAATTAATTGGCTTGCATATCTGAAGGTGTTGGTGAATTGCTTTTCCATCAAAAGTTTCTAAGCTTATTGTCATCAATGACAAAGGGGGAGATTGTTGAACCATGTTGCATTGGTTGGTGTTGTCATTGATGTCACATGGAATTTATGGAAAAGGAGGAGTGAAATAAAATGTAGGTAGGTGTATATCAATGGTTTTCAATGATTCCAAGTTGGTTATTGGAGTCTTCAAGATGGTTTCATGATGGTTTTAGAGTGCTACGGGCTAAATCAACGAGGTTATTGTACCCAAGATAGAGTGCAGGTTGGTATACTTTTCTAAGAGGTTATACAAGCTAGATATGGTGGTACTAACATGGGAAATAGCTCTTGGAGTGAGTTTCATGTCATTTCGTGGAAGTCCCATTGAAACAAGCTAAGTTAGGCCTATTTTTAGAGCATAATGAAGTACGAAAGTCTGATACATGCCATGAAAATAACATGTAAGAATGGGAGGATCCTAGGGATAAGTGTAAAGGGCATGTACGAATAACAAATAGGTTTATTTCAGCTCATGGAGAAAAAAACTCAAAAGCTCACCAAAAATGCCTTTAAGGACTGACAATGTAGATTGATGCAAATGAGATAGGTATGATCTATACAAGAAAATATATGGCTAACCAACCTATGGAGTGTGTAGAGGGGTGTCTTGTGGTGCTTCATGCAAAATTTCATCAAGTTTTTAAGAGGTATGTGAAATTTATGCAAGTTTTTCTAAAACTAGTTTATTAAGAAATGCAAATTGAGCCTTCCATCTTCTTAGTGCCCAAGAAAAAATATGGAGGCTTATTCATATAAATCATAGAAGAAATTTTTGGAGATAATTCTAAGACTGAAATGTTGCAATTTTTTTGAAACAAATTGGTTAAGAATCAAGGAAGTTATGAGCCTTTTTCTACCAATGTTTTTCTCTCTCCTAGGGCTCTTTCTTGAGTTAATTGGCTTAATATGAGTTTTATAACTCTAAATCACTTGGAAAAGCTAGATTCAATACCAAAAGTATAGAAAACCTTCTATAAGTCAAAATGGTGACTCTATTATACCTCAAGGTGGACTGTGCCATATAGGCATGTATGTGCTTTGTAAAGCTATGTCTGGGTAATCATACATTGAGTAATCCAAACTTGTGTTTATTCAATAGAAGATGGTGTCAATTAATTCTTCAAGAGTCATGAGGTGTCAATCACCCTTTACAGGACTAATAAAAATTATTAGGAGCCTTCATTACTATGGTGGAATGTAAGTCTTATTTAAGGATGTTGATTCCTTAATGTCTCTTGTATGATGTGTCTAGGAGCATGACAAATCAAGTTAAATCCATCTCTTCGAAGCATGTGTACTATGTAAAAATAAGGCTGAGTATATTTGAGTTCATTCCTTGTAAGAGACAAATGAAAAATGTAGCTAATGTAAATGATAGGTTGCAAGCAAGAAGCCCATGCTCCAAATAGACCTATGGTGTTTCCAACACTGTCCTAGAATGACTAGTCTTATCAAACCTCTTTCAAATGGTGAATGAACATGACATGAAAAATTTGATTGGTTGAGTGAATCTCTAAACTAATGACATTTCTCTAAAATCTTAAAGTACACTATGAATGCCATTCATATGAATCTCTATTAGGTTGCTTAGCTACTATGCACTTTCCTTTTAAAATTATGGGAGCAATCGGAGGAGTTTCATATCAAGTGAATGCGTTGAAAATATGAAGGGATCTCCCAAAGGTCCATAAGAGGTGGAATTTTTAATTTCATGAAGAATTGGCTAAGAAATCAAATTTTAAATCCCTGGAGCTAGCAAAGTGGAAAAAACACCGCTTCTAGGGTTTGAAGATGAAAAATGCTTGAAGATCGAGATTGAATAGGTGGAAATTCTTAAAAAGTCTCAAAATATCTCTGTCTTGACCTCAAAAAAAAAAAGATTCATTAATAATTTAATGGCTCTATTAAGGTTTCATAGAGTTTTCTCTGACAGTCTTCTTAGACTGCTTCATTCTACAATTTGCGAGCTAGATAACTTATGGTTTAATGCAATTTCCTTTGTAAAATCAACCTAGAAGCCTCATGAAACCCTTTGAAAATATAATACATGGCTTAATCATTCTAGGAGCATATTTTTACTAATTTGAAATTTCAAATTTCGTGACAATTTGATTTGTAGTCAACCTCCAAACATTGTGCATTACTAGTAAGCTTCCCCAATGTAAATTCTTTGTTGAAAAATGACCCAAATATTCCTATAAAATTATTAAGGGCTAATAAATGGATCAAGGAACATTAAGGAGTGGTTGTTTTTTATTAAAATACTGGATAGTCACGTAAGTGATGGGAATTGTACACAAGTCTTGTTTCACTTGTGTCTTAGTTGACTAATAAAATGTAATTTTCTTCAAAGGAATGTATGAAAAAATAAGTATGGTTATTTCTTATATCATAAGGAGCTTGTCAAAGAGTCTAAATGTGTCAAATGTGCTTCAGTGATTTTTGGTGCTCAATGTATAACAAAAAGTAACAAAATGTTGTTGAAGTGACTATTGGGCTTGTTGAGAAGGTGTAAGGTCATGAGGAAGTTTCATTTGAATTGAATGAGATCTTGGAGAAGTCAAAGAGTTAGAGATAGTTACAAACTCTTGCATTGATCATCTAGCATGAATGAGAAGATGAAGAGTCCATCTGTGGTCAAGTAAAATGAATAAGTCAAAAGTGCATAATAGAAACTATAAAAACCAAATTTGAAAATATAGTTTTAGATAGACAATTTAAGAAAAAGAGTGAATGTGAAGTGAATGTAGTGATGTATGCCGAGAAGAATTTGAAAACAAATTAACAAATTTTTATGGAGTGATGGTGTATGTGTATACATGATACTGTTTCATAAAAGCAATGTATGTACGTTCTAAAGTAGTTGAAGTGTGATGAAGAGATAGATTGAGTGAGTGTGTTTGAAGAATGAAAAATACAGTGCAGGTATATATGAAAGTGCTTCTTGACCGAGATATAAAGAAAAGACATATAAAATGCTTAACAATCTTGGATATTGGAACTAGTATTGTGAGATGAACAATTTAAGTAAAGTGTGATCGAAGTACTGATTTGATTTGTCAAAAAGAGACAGAGCATACTTCAAGAGATTAAAGAGCATAATTTAAGAGATCGGAGAGAAGGTGAGAGGTGAGTAGAAAGTTGAGTTTTTGATGAAATTATAGGTGTAACAAGGAAGTTGGTGAGAAAATTTAGGGTCACAATCAGGTGCTTGTGCAACCAAGTTGAAGAGTGATCATATTTTGTGTACACACTAAGTTATAGCTCAGTATAATCAGAAAGTTGTAGCTTTCTTGCAAGTTGTAGCTTGATTTGAAGTTGTAGCTTCATCAGTTGAGTTGTATCTCAACACTTTTGTCATCATTAAGAAAATAGTCCTTTGGTTCAATGGGTTTTTTTACAAATTTGGGTTTCCCACTTAAAAATTCTATCCCTCTCTTAAGTGTGATCACTGTTTCACTTACTTTGTGTTTTTGCATAACTTAAGAATATGATTGAAGAATAATTTGTTAAATAATTTTTGAATTGAACACTAATTCACCCCCTCTCATTGTTCCCATTTCTAACATCTATAATGTGTGAAAAATAAAAATATAGTTGATTCTAATATTTAGGAGTTTTCTTAGCCTTGGAATTATTAGGAAAGGGATTTATATAACATTAAAGGTGTTCAATGAATTGATTCATGACATTTTGATGGTCACATCCTTGAGCGTGGTCATAAGCCACAATAGTTTCCTCAAGAATATTACTGACCATACCCTCATGAAATTTTTGGCATAAAGAAATAAAATATAGGATAAAGTGCATATATATTTGTAATTTTCACGTGAATGACCCTAGTTGGCATGCCACCAATAAAATAATTTATCTTTGTAAAATGGGGAGGTTGGTGAGAGGTATTGATAGGTGTTTGATAAGGTTAGGGAGATGTTTCCTTAACTATTCCATGGAGATAGGTTTGTGGAAATTTACATGGGAGGAAGAAGAGGGATACAAAATTTTTCTCGATTGGATATAGGAGGGGTTGAATAAACATTATGGATAGTATTTTGGAATGCATTATTAGGATTAGAAGGGTATAATACTGTTCCATCCAAAGAATTATGATTCAAATGTGTCATTATAATGTTGAGGTTCTATTGATCCTGATATTAAGGGTGAGATGTGTTTATTGAGGTTTTGTAAATGTACGGATAAGATAGTCTTGTCTTTTAGTATACTCATTAGAATCTTCCAAATTGATGGGGAAAAGGACCCAAAATTATATTAAAATGAGGTTATAGGGTGCAAAGAAATATATGATGAAGAGTGTCATTAAGAAAGTTGTGATCAACTCATTCAAAGGGTTTTCAATCGCTTAATGAATGATTTGGTAGTTTTGTTCTCACCTTGCTTATAATTGAAAAATATTTTCAAAATTGTTTCAACTAGATCATGAGAAAGGAAATCCTTGAGTAGTAGATTACTAACCCCTCAAGTTAATGTTAGCTAAAAAGAGTATGGTACCAATCTAAAGTATCCCATGTAATGGTATTAGATAAGATATTAGTAGAGACATATGAATTATATTTGATCTTGTTCCGTAGGCATTTCCAAATTCCTTAATGTGAATTTAAGGATTAGTGGACCCATTATTAGTAAAGAAGGGGTGATATCTGTGATATCCGAGTGGTTACATAGAGATATAAAGGTTTCTTCTAAATAGAAAGGATAACCTTATTGGTTATTAGAGATTGCGAGAATAGTAGTCCCATTTTAGATACTATAAGAGATGGGGAGGAAATTGATTACATGTACCCCACTACTTTTTGTGATAAAATATGCATGAACAAGATTTCCATTCATTTAAAAAAATTTGTTATCAACATTAGCTTATTGCTGATTCATTTGGTTAATGAGTTACAAAATGAGTTTGTTTGGATCATTAGTAATGAGGATTTTGAAGTGGATTGGTTTGCGAGAGGTTTATTTGTAGTATCACATGTTAGATGAGAAGATTGGTGTGGGAAGAGTTGATCCATGTAGAGTTATATTCCTCCATACATGATTAAATGACTTCGGGAAGTTGTTTGCATAAATTATTAAAACCTAGAATAAATTATTACATATTAAAAACATAGACATATTCTGTCTTCCCCTTCTTGCTTTATTTCTTCCTCTTGGAAATTTTGGTCATAAATCTATTATTTCTTCTATTGTTTACATTTTGGCCTATCTTTCTATCATTAGTGGTGGCCATGTTGCAATCATAGTAAAAGGTTGGTTGATTAAGAAAGGAATCCTAATTGTTGGTTTGGGAATGAGTACTATTTAAGGCTTTTAATAGTTGAAGAGATGTATAATCCTAGAATATTTTAGGAAAGTTTACAAAAGATAATATGAGATATAATAAGATATTAATGTGAATAAGACTCTACCTTGTTTCAAATCCCCTTGAGGCACAATCCTCTCCGGAGGTGGGTTTTCCATAGGATCCACTTCACTATTCATCACGAGATGCGACATCTCTCAAAAACACCGTAGTGGCAGCACTCTGTTATTCACCGCAAAGTGGAAACACTTGATTCTTTACAACAGATGTAACACTCTAGAAAATGTCTTCACTCTGCTATAGATAAAGCACTCAAGATATGGCTTCACTCAACTACAAATGTAGTTTGCTGGAATCTTAGTTGAAATATGTTGTAATTGCAACATGTCAAAATTTGATTCACTTGGGTTCCTCATGGTGGTTCCCATAAATGTAAAAAGGATGTGGGTCCTTTCAAAACCCTCAGCTTCATCTTGAATTAAAAAAATGTGAAGAAGACTCAATTAGAAAAAAGAAAATATTGAATTTATAAATAAATGCCTAAATTTGATTGCTATGTAGTAATAAATAAATAAACAATTAAGTGCAAAATAGACCCAAGCAAATTAAGTAATTAAGTATTGAAACCTTAGTTGTAAAGATGAGATAAGATGACTTAGTTGTTTTGAAAAAAATTATGGGTTGTGCCGATGTGATGACCAGGTGAACAGAAGGGGAAGTGTTGCACAAAGCCTTAGAAAAATGTGTGCAAATTGTAATCTACCTAGACTGGGGCACATGGAGAGGGGAAGAAGCGCTTGTAAGTTCCCTAGACCTGTTTTGGGTACACTGTGATTGATAAAACCCTTAGAAAACATCCTTCATAGGGTCATAAGGTCCTTTGCCTTTGGTTTATTTGTAGTATGTCACACAATGATCCCCGAGGTCACTGATAACTTGCAATAAATCATTGACCTACAAAACCCTAAAGAGTGCATCAAATCCCAAAAATAAAAGAATGCAAATGAGGGTCGACTATCCTCAAGTTTTCAAATGAGTGAACTTATGATTGAGTGCTGCACTACATTTTAGACCCAATGTAGTTCTATGTGTGTGTGTGTGAATTGTGCCCTAGGTGGCTCTTATGCGTGTCGCACTTGATAGCAAGAAAATAGCTAAATGTAAAGAAATGTAATAGATGTGTGCATGGAATAGAATGAACTTCCCCTCCTATGAAGTGTATGTAGAATAATGCAATCCTTACCCTTGAATGGATGTTAGAATGGATGCTTTAATGCTCTTGAATAGCCTTTGGATGCAACCTTAGGTGGTGATAGCTAATGCTTAGTGCTTGGTCCTTTATTATGATCACATAACTTTATATTTATATGATTCCCTTACTTGAATTTATAATTAACCCTAAAAAGGCCAACTACCAAAATATAAGATGCTCAAATGGCTAGAAAGGACCCAAAATATGTGAGTAAAGTACAAAGAGGTTAGGGGCACCCAGAGGGGATGGGGTCACTGGCGTCTCATCTTGGTCCTGGGAGTTAGTGTCCAAATGAGAAATGTGAAGGTTGAAAAGTAAAACTAAGAAAGAAAAGTGTGTAAGACCAAAAGTGGCAATAAAAAAAGAAAAAAGATGGCCAAAGACATGGGTTAATTAGTACTTTTCTTACTTAGGAATCATATGAATAGTAGTATGCAATCAGACTAGATAATTACCCAAAGTGTGTGATTTTGTGTCTACATTTTCCCCCACTTTATGTTGTTGAGTGAATGCTCAATAACATAAAGTAGATAAGAGATGCGTACTTGATAACCATGTAGATCGATGGTGAAAGCATGCCGAGAGACAAGGAAAAGCGTGGAGTGATAAAAATGTGAAGCGTGGAAACTAGAGAGGAGAAAGTGTAAAAAGATGATGATGATGACCCTAGGGTGAAAACATGTGTAGATGTTGCTTTTGTACCTTTTGTGTTGATGTCGATGCTGATGTGATTGATGTTGTTGATTGATGTGATGTTGTTGATGTAGGATGATGTTGACTACCGCTTCCCATAAGGATGAACCTACAAAAGAGAAGAATGAATAAGTAGTCAAATACGTGTGTATATGATAAAATGTAAAAAATATGTAAAAAGTATGTAAAATGTATGAAAATGTGAAAAAGGAACATGTGCACCTGATCCATGATGAGAAAAGAGTGTAGAAAGGATCCTAAAGATGATGTAGAAGAATGATTTTTTTGGTGATCTCACGCTTGTGTTAGGCCAATGTGATTTTTTTTGGGTGATCTCACACCAAGAACTGGAAGAAGTGTATAGGGAGAAAAGTCTGTGTCATCCTCCAACCTTTAACTACTTCCTGAAATATGGAACACCACTACAAATGGTGTGTAAAAATCTGATCCATTTTGACCAATTATGATCCAATGTGAAAGAAGAAAATGTTGTATAGTGTGTATGTTGAGTGCTAAGGACTATATGCCTTATAAAATCCATTGTGTGAAGTGTTATAGACTGTGTTGCACTGAAGAATGATGTGTAACTGCCCCCTGGTCATAAGCATCCAGGAAGGGTCAGGGGCCCCAGAGCTAAAATTTCTTTCCGGTTTGGGCACCTAGTGTTATGTTGTGTAAGGACCCAAGTCTAGATTTTGAGCCCTGTCTAAGACTGATGATTGTTTGTACTGTATATTGTGTATGTGTGTGTGTGTGACTGTAACTGACTATGTTATGTATGGGGTGAATGATTCACCCAAATGATGCCCCCTCATTTAGGGTGCATGTGATGTCATTGAGGAGTATGTGGCCCAAAGGAGGACCGACCACTATGTTGAAACTATGCCCTTGTAGGGGGAGGGAGTGTGCTTGGTAGAAACCAAGGCACACAAAACAAAGTGGCTAGGAGACAAGTGTTAGTGCAAGAAATTATAAAACATGCATGTAGAAGAAAATATGTAAGCTAAAGAAATAATGTAAGTAAGAAGAAAGACAATGTAAACATGTAAGAAGACAAAGTAGACCATGAAAAGTGGGTTTAAACATGGGACATCACTCACAATGTCACAAGACAAATCAAGGCCAAGATGGCCAAAAGCAGAAAAGTGTGCACACAAGACAAAGGGAAAATCCCACAAACAATGGCATATAATGACAAACAAAGAAAAATAAAAAAGCAATGTAACAAATAACCATGGAAGAAAATAGACCTACAAAAAAATGTTGCACATGAAGCACCCATTAGCATGTTAGAAAGATAAAAGTATGTCAAAGCATGTATAATCTGATAAAGTAATGTGCTATGAAAAATGAAACAATAACACATGTAGTGTATGAAAAGTGGATGCCCCAGAGCCATTGTGGGACTAGTAATAGGTACTACGCCAAAAATCCATGTTGTGTGTATAGGATTTGTAGAATCTACGATCACAACTAGAAAGCAAGTGAACATGCATGTGTGTATATGATAAAGATAATGACATACAAGATATCTATCTAGCATGTGTAATAAAGTGTACATGTAAAAAGTAAATAAGCAAGACTAAATGCAACCAAGATATGCAATATGTTGTGGATGAGATGGAATGGAATGCAAAGTGAATGATAGAGCACATGTGCCCCCCAAGTGGATGTGTATGCATGAGATGAGGTTCATTTATACATGCCCCTCAATAGTCAAGAATGAACCATAGAGAAGAGTGCATCATCGGAAATGGTTTGAATTTTATGTGCTAGAAATATGTGATCAATAAAGTGTAGAATGTAAAGAGTGAGTGAGTGAGTGAATGTGTGAGTGTGTGGTGAGGTCCATTTGAGATGTAGACCCTCAACAATTGAGTATGGACCATGGAACTAGAGTGCATCATAGGGTAATGACCACAATGTGTAGAAGTAGATGTCAAAAATATGTCATAATGTGTAGAGTAGAGAGTGTGTAAATAGTGTGATGAATGTGATGTGTGTAGTGTGTAAGTGTAGTGTGTAGTGTGTAATGTGTATGTGTGTGTGTAGTGTAATGTGTGTGTGTAGTGTGTGAGGTTCATGTGTATAGGATGCCCTCAATAGTCAAGTGTGAACCATAACATGAGAGTGCATCATCGGGTAATGATGATATAATGTGTGTCAAGATGTGTATGATGATGTATGTGAGAGATTGAATGTGTATGATGAGAGAATAAGATGCATGTTGAATGCTAGAATGGGGGACATAAATATTGTGATGCCCCCAAGTGTGTAAGTGATGGAGATCTAGTTAATGATGCTAAGTGGAATCAATGTAAGGAGTAGTTTCCTTGACAAAAGTGATTGGATGCGTTGAAGTGGTGATTGGAGAGGGACCTTGCACAATGGTGGCTTATTTGATATCGTTGTAGAAGAATTGAGTGGAGGCCAAGTTGAAATTAGTTTTATAGGAGGTTTATTATATTTTCTTAGTAATAATGTAGATGACTTAGGAGAAGGAGGTGATGGAGAATAACCTTGAGAGGTGATTTCTTAGTTTGACTTGGTAATGTCACAGATAACTTGAGTGGAGGAGGAGGTGTTAGATCCTTTTGAGGAGGTTAGAGTGGATTGAATAGGATTACACTTGAATGGCCAAAGAAGTCATGTTAGAAGTGATGGTATGATGTTCATGAGACATAGAACAAGAAGATTTAGGATCCCATTTCGATGTAAAATTTGTAGATGGGCATGGAAAAAAATGTTGTGCAACAAATGAGAGAAAACTTGATGCTCAAGATGTTTGATTCTTCATTGTAAAGCATAAAAATCATTGTCATTATGTCCATTAATTCGATGATAATTGCAATATGGAAGACCTTGATATTTTGCAAGCCGATAAGGAGGATAACAATGAGTAGATGGCAAGTTGATTAATTGATGAGTTATGAGTTACGAAAAGAATATCTTATTTGCTTAGCATTGAGATCAAACTTGAGAGGCATGGGGAGCGGTAAGACTTGAGGTTCACTAATATGAGCACATGTAGAAGACATAGAATGAAGATGAGATGAGAAGAAGAACTAGCATGAGCCTGAGAAGCATCCTTAAGATGTTGGATTTCATATTTAAGAGATGTAATCGTGGATTCCATAGCCTGAAATTTATCTTGAAATAAAGAATGCAAATCTTGAATTGACTCCAATATGGGTTGATTGGATGGAGGATCATGAAGATAGGGTCATCGGATAGATGATTGAAGATAGAACTCATTTTGTGTGGTGGCATATCTTTAGGAGATACATGGTGTCTAGGGATTTTTTTAGAACAACCTTGACAATTAGGATGCATTTGAAGTAAATCATACAAAGAAATTTGAGGAACTTTAGGAGCCATGATAGAAAAGATGAAAATAAGGATTTGAAGAATGATCAGAGTTGGGTTCACCAAAATGATTAAGAAAATATGAAATAAATATGCCTAAATCTGATTGTTATGTAGCAGTAAATAAATAAACAATTAAGTACAAAATAGACCCAAGCAAATTAAGAAATTAAGTATTGAAACCCTAGTTGTAAAGAGGAGATAAGATGACTTAGTTGTTTTCATGAACCAAATAATTTAGGCTGCCAAGTGATGACCAAGATGAACAAAGGGAGAAGTGTCACATAAAGCCTCTAGAAAAAATGTGTGAATTGAAGATTTTCCTAGACCGGGCGCCCGGAAAGAGGGGGTGCCGTGGACCTAAAGCTGACGTGGCACTGTGACTACTAAAACCCTCAGAAAACCTCCTTTACAGGGTCACAAGAGTGTTCGATTTCCTTCATCTTTGGTTGCTAGTATGTCACACAATGATCATCGAGGTCATTGATAACCTGCAATGAAATATTGACCTACAAAACCCTCAAGAGTGCATCAAATCCAAAAAATAAAAGAATGCAAATGAGGGGGTCAAGACTGTCCTCACTACACTTTTCAAACAAGTGAACTTATGAATGAGAACTACACTAAATTTTAGACCCAATGTAGTTCTAGTGTGTGTGTGTGTGTGGGCATTCACGTGTTATTATGCCCTAGGTGGCTTTTGTGCATGTCACACTTGATAGCGAACAAATAGCTAGATGTAAAAAATGTAATAGATGTGTGCATGGAATAAAATGAAATTCCCCTCCTATGAAATGTATGTAGAATAATGCAAGGTCCCTTGCCCTTGAATGGATGTTAGATTTGGATGCAACATTAGGTGGTGATAGCTAATGCTTAGTGCTTGGTCCCTTATTGTGATCACATAAATTTATATTTATATGATTCCCTTGTTTAAATTTATTAATTAACCTCGAAAAGACTCGACTACCAAAAGATAAGATGCTCAAACATCTAGAAAGGATCCAAAATATGTGAGTAAAGTACAAAGAGGCCAAGGGCACACAGAGGGGAAGGGGGCGCCCGATGCTAATGTCCTAGATGGGTATTATGAGAAACCGAATGATCAAAATTCAAACCGAAAGAAGGTGTGTAAGACCAAAAGTGGCAACAGGATGAAAGCAAAGATTGCCAAAGACATTAGATACTTAGGAATCATATGAATAGTAGTATGAAATCAGGAGTAGATATTTACCAAAAGTGCATGATTTTGTGTATATAATAGTCAACACGCTTTAAAATGTATATGGATCTAAAGCCTAGATCTAGGATATGGAGTGTTATCTAAGTAGGTCCTAATAATAGATTGATATTAAGAAGGTTTTCACAAGATAAAGATTCTTATTCTAGGGTTGTATACATAGATTGTAAGTATCGATAGGTTGTAGTAATTTTAAATCCCAAAGGGAAAATTGTAAGGTGAGAAGTGATAGATAAATAATTTATACTCCAAATAATTTAATACATTAATAACATGTTACTCTACTCTAATCTATGCATGACTAATCAAATCTAAAATAACATAAATGAAATAAGAGTTTGAAGATACTTAAGTAAATGCAAACACTATTATAATATTAACTTCCCCAAGGTTAGAAATAACTTATGAGATAGTTGATGTTGGGAAAAAATGAATAATAGGAGGCCTATATAAGCCAAGTATTTAAGAATACAAAGTCTTGAAAGGCTAGGAATGTTGTTATGTTGTGTTCTAGGTGTTGTCATTGATATAAATTCCCATTAATAACAAATTGGATGTTGGATTGGAGTCGATTTACGATGCTTAAAGTGATGCTATCATGGTGATTTAGGTATGTTCTTGGTTGCATGAGTTGATTCAATGAGAATTGATTATTCTTGCAAGCCTAATTAGGTGACCTAACTAGCCTAGGTGATGGTGCATAGTGATTGAATCTTCTTGGCAGATTTAGGAGCATGTTGGAAGCATGGATAACATGATTAAGGAGTGTCTAAGAACTCACTCAATCTTCAAGGTGTACATACAGTGGATGACCAAGTTTCAGGTGCTCATTTGGACTAGGTATGGGTGCTAGGAGGTATGAGATTGAGTTGTGGAGCTATATGAGCTCATGGATGCATGTATGTAGTTGTTTCATGATGTAACAGGTATGTTAGGACCTTTTGGAGAGTTTCTATGATGAGTTATGATGTTGTTTCAATTGACCCTAGCCTAGATAGTGCAAAACCCTAAGGGCTAGTCATGTAAATGAGATGGGATAAAAATATTGAGAGATATTTGTGAAATAGTGGTGATTTGAGATTTTATTAGGATGTGTCATGATGTTGTGGGAAAAAAATTAGGTTGTTATGATGATTTTTTTGCAATTTATGTTAGTTTTAGTGAAACATGGTCAAGAAGAAGGTCATTTCTAGCTTGAATTACACCTCTCGTTACTCACCTTGAATTGTGTTCTTTGTATGGGACCTTGTAGATTTTAGGGATGTTTATAAATTTATTCTATAAGGTTTCACAAAAATAATGAGGTCATTTCATCGTCATGTTTTTATGAACAAATGTTAAGAAGGTAAACAACTTCTTATGTGTTTAAAACCCTAGCTCAAAAGTGGTAGGAGAGAAATTTATCCTAAGTGGCCATAATTTATTGATAGTGCATGGATGATGATTTTATCATGTAGAGGAATCCTCTAGGTTTTTAGAAAGGTATGGTAGAGCTTGTGGTGATGAGTGGACCCAACTCGAATAGGACTGTCTCTCTAAGATGTTCAGTTTGGGACAAGGTTGTCCAAATGAGTTACAAAATAAATGGAAATTATGGTGATTATGTGAATTTTTGTTGATTTCCATGATGGTTTTAGGTCATGGTGATGCAATTGAATGGTCAAGTATGCTTCATTTATGTTGACTGGTCAAAGGGTAGTTTTGGGGAAGTTTCTTGAAGTTTATAGAGATGAGATCGGTTCAAGGCCTTCCAATTGGAGTTAGAAGTAGTTACAATATGTTTTGGAAAGAGGTTTCAGAGGGATTTCTAGTGGTATAATTTTTGTCTCATGATGAGTTGATTTGATGTGATTTCCAGTTAGTTTGTGAGCAAGAAGGTTTTTTTGCTTTTTCAGGATAAGACTTCTTTTCTTGAAAGATTGAGTTGGTTGGAGAAAAAAATGGATGAGTTGATGTTTTATACCACCTAAAAAATTAAGGGGTGAATTTGGAATATAATTAAAGAATTTAGAGTCCTTGAAAGTATCAACAACGGTGGAAACTAGTTGAGTTTGTAAAACTGGTTTTGGGAAGCTTGTTTTGGTGAATAAAAATGTATCGGTGGCTTGAGTATATGGATGTTTAATGATGATAACTTTATTATAAGTTTTATAAATGTTTTGGGAATTCCATATAGTATTCACATGCCATATTTTAGTTCATATTTAGTGATCTTGAGGCCAAAAAGTGAAATTAGGATGCTAGAACCAACTGTTTTGAGAAGGAAATGAGCCAATTCACCCATTAAATGAAATAATTTTATTGGTTAATGTAAATGTGAGACCATTTATGATGATGTTATTATATATTACTCATGTTTAGTGAATACAAAATATTTACTAAGCATGATTTTTTTATTATTGGATTTTTATCATTCTAGTGATGGGGTTTTGAGGATTTTGGTGCATGATGGATGATTTTAGGCATGACCTGCCTATATGGGTAAAATAAGAATTTTTAGTGATTTATATTGGATGTTTTTAAGTTGGTTTGGTTGAAATAAATGAGGGAAACTGACCTCTTTTGAATTTGAATCAAGGAGAGCTTATAAAAGTGAAGTTTTGGGTGCAATTTGCAATTAGTTGAGTGTGTGTGAAAAGTGTGACCTAGGTGTGAGAGTTTTACAGGTATAAAGGCATGTTTTGAGATCTAATAAAGTGTTAGATATGTTTAATAATGATACAAATTTTTTGTGAAAGGTTTTGAATCTTTGAGAAGTGAAGATAGTGTAAGTTTTTTCAAGTTTGAAGACCTAGGGTTTGAGTAAGGGTTTAAAGGTGTTTAGAGATGAATCTTGTGATCACCATCATATGAGTTGTTGCAGAATTTTATCAGTGATCTTCTCACCAAAATATTTTTGATGAGTCATATTCATGCAAACACATTGTTGTGAGTAATATCAACAAGGGTTTAGGGATTGGTGCTCCTTGTGGGGTTAGTTCCTCACTAAAGAAATCTCTTGTGATGTGTAATATTCACTTGAGTATTTGTTGTGTGTAATATCAAAAAATATTTTAGTTATTTTTCTTCCCCTTGAGGGTTTCCCACTTACATCTTGTGTTATGGTGTTGCTTCTCTTTCTCATGGTTAATTAAATGAATGTTGTATGTTGTTGTACACACACTAATGGATGAATAATTGATTAATGGTTTATGTGAGTGATCTGAAATTGAAATTAAAATTGTAAGGAATGATTCACCCCCTCTCAGTCCATTGTGATTCCAAAAATTGGTATAAAATTAGGTCATTTTGAAGAAGTTTGATCACTTGAAAGGAGATACTTTGAAGCACAAAAATGGTGAGTCAGTAGAGTGGTTTCTCTACCAGCAAGGCACCACTTGTTTGATGGAACAAATTATGCTTTTTGGAGTTTTAGGATGAAGAATCATATCATGTCTCTAGGTTTTTATGTTTGGAAAACTATGGAAAATGGCTATACTACTCCGACCACTCCTTATAGTACTATAGAAAAGAAGGCATGTGATGAAAGTTCAATGGATTTTAATGCTATCATATCTGTTCTAGGAGAATTTGGGATGGGAAAGGTTATGCATTAAAAGTAAGCTAAAGAAGCATAAGAGAAACTGCAATTTTTGTAATAAGGTGACTCAAAGTTAAGAATTTCTAAGCTTCAAACTTTTAGAAATCAGTTTGAGAGTCTTAAGATGAATGATGATGAGTCTATTGTTACATATATACTTAGAGTTGACAAGGTTGTCAATAACATGAAAGGGTTAGGAGAAGATGTGAAAGAAGAAGTTGTAGTTCAAAAGGTTTTGAGATCCCTAACTCCTAGGTTTAATTCCAAAGTATCTGCCATAGAAGAATATAAGGATTTTAATACCTTGAAGATGGATGGTCTACATGGGACCTTGATTGCATATGAAATGAGGATTGGATATTCCAAACTAGTCAAGAGAGATATTACTTTCAAATTTGAAATGAAGAAAAAATATAAAAATACAAAAGATGATGTTGTTGCTCGTAAAATTGACGATGAAGAACTCATTGCAATGATGGCTAGAAGATTGAAGTTTGGATCTGGAAAATAAAAAGGTAAGCTTCCTTATAAATGTTTCAAATGTGGTAAGGTAGGACATTTTCCCATTAATTGTCCTCAAAATCACAAGATGGAAGATCATGATGAACATGAGTATGATAGTGATCATGAGAATAAATGCAACAAGTATGATAAGAGAAAGAAAATATTTAAGAGGTTTGACTATAAGAAGAAGGGAAAAAGAAGTTTTTATTCAAAGGAAGATGATTACTTTTCTAATGCTAGTAGTGGTGTTTCAGATTGTGAGTCTTAATCTAATTATGACTATATTAGAAATAATGCATTGTTTATGACTAAAGATGGTATGCAATCTACTTGTGATGAATCTTCATTATTAGGTGATTTCATATAAGGTTATTGTAGCTACTCTGATGAAGATGAAGAGGATGTTAAAGATGATATAGTGAGTATCCAAAAGGAGTTAAGGCATGCTGAAAAGAAGAATAATAATTGAGTTCTCATGTCAAGGATTATGAAAATAAGGTTCATGATCTACAAAAAGAGCACATGTCTGAAACAAACAAACTAAAGGAGTAAATTATATTGCTAGAAGAAAAGGTAAAGTTTTTTGATTCAAATGTGCAAGATAAAGAGAACATGTTCTCCAAACTGGAAGAAAATGTAGAGTTCCTAAGGGAAGAGATGTTAGAGGTTGATAAGAAAACTATGTCCTTTTAGAAATTTGAGAAAAGTGCCAAAGATCTTGATGATCTCCTTGGAAAATAGAGATCAGTAGGTGATAGAGTAGGTTTGGGGTTCAATGATGACCTCAAGGGTAAGGATAAGATGCTAGAATAAAATTTTCAAAGTAAGAAGGATGGAGAATCAAGTGTCAAGGATGAAAAGAAAATGATCTTCACCAAAGACAATGTGAAGAAAAAATCAATAAGGCATCCAAATGCTTCAAGGTATGAGAGATCATTCAATGGTTATTATTTTACATGTAATGGATTTGGTCATAGGGAAAAAGAGTGTAGAATGTATAATATAGATGCTCATCCATGGAGAGACAATAAGAGTGAATATGCTAAGAGTGTGGTATGCTACAATTGTAATGAGGTAGGTCATGTTGCTAGATTTTGTTTGAATGATCCACCTAGACAAGTTGAGAACTACAAGAGGAAGAATTTAGTGGTGTGCTTCAGTTGTAATGAGGTTGTTCATGTTGCAAGAGAATGTGACTATGGTTTCTCAAGGAAAAACAATAGTTTTCAAAGGCCTAGGATGTATGATAATAGTCAAGGAAGGTATTGGGAGCCTAGAAGAGATAATGTTTCCTCATCAAAAGAAGGAATTGATGGAAAACAAGGCATGATTTAGAGCTTAGATCATAAGCAAGAAGAATAAGGAGTAATCCAGGTGTCTAATAGGGCTTGGGACCTCTTCAAGACCTTTTAGGTAATCATGATGGTCATATGCCTCTATTATGCTTCTTAGAGGTATATCAGTTCATATGAAGCATTGGAGTGAGGGGGAAATGTCTAGGTCTATGTGTTTCTCCTCTAAGGTGTCAAGGTATGTTATGTGAAGTATTTAAACATGTTATATATTTTCATTTGGTTTCTCAAGTGATGTAAAATGATGATGTCATAGTCCTAGTGTGTCAAGGAGTGGTATGACTATGTTCACAAGTCTATGTTTGTACTATCATGATGTGGAGTCAGTTTGGGATGGATCAGTAAAGGTCATGTTGGTGTCTCTAAAGAGGTATATTATGTCATGATATTCATGAGAAAGGTCATATTGTAGTCCGAGTCGCTGACTACTATTGTTGACATGTATATAATTCTGTGTTTCCCCAAGAAGACATCTCTGAGTCTATTATTGGTCTAGACCTAAAGGTTGTGTGATGTTAGATGTTTCATAACATATGTTTACTCCTTTATGAAGTTCAAATGAATGTTGAGTATTTTTGAATCAATAAATTGTTGGAAGTGAAAAGGATCGAGAGGGGGTGAATCACCTTAATAAAACCATTCACTCTATACTTCAAAACAACAAACACACATCCTCATGAAACACATATATCAATATACGATCACAAACAAATATATTTCACCATGAAACATACTTAAAGAAAGTATTATAAGATAAACACAAAATAACTCTTTATAGATATTCAAATCAAATCACCACTCTTTATTGATATTCAAGTTAGATCAAAATGAATTGATGTCTTTAAACATAGTCAATAAGATACAATCAAGAGATACCAAGATAATAAAATTTGTCTCATGAATACATAAGATGATATTCTTCTTAGAAAATGACTTAAACTTAATATAAGACCTGAAAATGCTTCAAAATCCTATAATGACATCAATCATGCTATGAGATTAGCATTCAAACACATGACACCAAATCTTCCCTCCTTCATCAACTTGTCATCAAAGAAACTTCACCATATTTGCTTCACTCAAATACTCCTCATGAAAATGCCACTAGGTATTTGACCTAGAATGAAATTCTAGGGGTTTTGGGCTAGGCCGAAGGGGTTTTGATTTGCATAATTTTTTTCTTTAATAGAAGATAAAAGGGGTTCCAAAAGATTAGCAACAATGTACCCAAAATTTACTTTTATAGCCTCTCCTTGATTCAAATTCAAAAGAGTTCAGTTTACCTCCTTTATCTTGACCAAACTAGCCTAAAAAATCCCATAAGAATCACTAGAACATTAAAAATTGACCCATATAGGTTGGCCATGCCAAAACCATTCATCCATGCACCAAAAAATCCTCAAAATCCCATCATTCCCGTAACACCAAAACTATTTTTATTCAAGCTCTAAAATTCACCACAAATGTTTAAAATTAAATTTAAACATCATCCATGGTCATAATTTACATGAACCAATCAAATTATTTCATTTAATGGGCCCAAAGTGGCTCATTTACTTCACAAAACACCTATTTCTAGCACCATGTCTTTACCTTTTGGCATCAATATCACACAAGAACACCTCAACTATGGCATGTGACCACTAAATGGAAATTCTAGAACATGTAAAACAATTCTAAGAAAGTTAGAGCTCATGAAACAATCACTGGTTCACACCACACCAATTTTTGCCTTCACCAAAATAAGTTGCCCCAAAATTTGTTTTACAAATGAAGCTAGTTAACACCCTTCATGAAACTTTCAATACCTCAAAATGGATTCAATTTATGTAACATTCATCCTAGTTCACATTACAGGTGATATAAATCCTCACCTAATTCATTTCATGCACTTATGAACTCAAACTTTCGGGAAAAACAATTAATTCTTGAAAATACAAAAATCATCTTATCCACAAATGGACATGGAATCCATATAAAATATAATCATAATGAGACAAAACTTATATAACTAGAAATATCTTTCCAACATAACTTGAATCACCTCCTAACTCCTTTTTCAGTAGCTCCTCTATAATGTCAACTTTATCAAGACTACTTCTAGTTGTCCCAAAAGTGCCCTTTGACCAGTCAACCTAAATAAAACATACTTGACCATGTATTAGCATCACCATGTCCTAAAAAATCATTGAAATAAATTTAAACTCATATACATAACAAAATGGTCATTTATTTTGCAAATCCTCCTGACAACCTTGTCCCAACCTCGAACTTCTTTAAAACTAACCTTTTTGGGCGGGTCCACTCATCACCATAAGCTCTACCGTACCTTTCTGGAAAAAAGGATTCCTCTAAATTTTCCAATCATCATCAAATTACTATCAAGAAAACTTGGCCACTTAAGAAGTAAATCTCTCAAATTGCTTCCAAGCTAGGGTTTCAAACACATAATGAATTATTTAACTTCTTAACATTCGTTCATAAAAATGTGACACTTAAATGACCTCATTATTATTTTTAAACCTTATAGACTCAATGTAGAAACATCCTTGAAAGCCACAAGGTCCCATTAAAATAAAAATTTTATGGTGAGCATCGAAGATCAAATTCGAGGTGGAAATGACCTTGTTCTTGACCTGTTTCACCAAAACTATCATATTATGAAAAATTATCATCATGGAAGCTTGAAATGTTTCCCACAACCATGACACACCCTACTAACATATCCAATCATCATAATGTCATCAAAAATCTCAATATCTCTAGACACCGAGACTTGCATAGCCACCCTTATGGTTTTGCAGATGTAAAGGCTAGGGTCAACTAAAACAACCTCATAACTCATGATAGAAATACTATAAATGGTCCTAACATACTTGGTACATCATAAAACAACTACCTACATGCATCCATGAGCTCATATAGCTCCATAGCTCAACCTCATACCACGTAATATCTATACCTGCTTCAAATGAACACTTGCAACATGATCACCAACTTGTATCTACACCCTGAAGATCATGAGAGTTCCCAAGCACTCTTAAATCATGATCTCCATCATTCAAACATGCTTTTCAATTTACCAAGAATCTCATACCACCATGCACTGTCACTTAGGTTAGCTAGGTCACCTGAATAGGCTTGCAAGAACAAACAACCCTCATTAAAGCACATAATATCATTACTAAAACATCTGAATCATCATGTCATAATCATCCTTAGCATGCTCTAACCCTAATCCATCATCCAATTCTTCATTAATGAGGTTTTTATTCAATGACAACACCTATGCAACAACATGCCAACAATCTCCCCTTTTTCATTGATGGAAAACCACCTAAACTTATCCCCTTTTTACATTAATGACAAAGGAATACCTATACATGAATTTTCTTTACCTTTCTCAACTTTATAGAGACATGATTTGGTTATAAACATCAACCAAAGGTCTTATTATATCTTAAGACTTTGAAATTTCACTTAAAACTTGATTTTTAGCCTCTTTTGAAGTATAGAAACACCATGCTCCCCTTGGGAATAGCATATACACCTCATAATCATACCAAAAATGATGAAGTAAACAAAAATTTACCTCTTTCAGGAGTAATAATACCATCATCCACCTTCTAATCATGTAAAAACTTTCCATTGCACCTAAAATTTTTGGTTTTACCTATATTTTCACCAAGAGACTACTGTAGCAATCCAATGTATGAAGAACACACCAATTGAATCATGCCAATAATGATGATAAAGGACTAAAAATATTCCTTACCATTTTATTGAGTTATTTCATCACAAAAGGTCTTGATTTTGACCCAAGAACTTCTTCTTCTTCTTCTGATACCTTGTTTTGACCATCTTCAACTCATAAAGGGACTGTAGTAGGCCATGTACTATGTGCACACACCACCAAACCATGTAAACAAGTGAACAAGAACATCAACTTACCATATTTTATGACTTTTTTATCTTCCCAAATCCCAAACTAGGCCTCTTCTTCTTCAATTTAGTTTCAAGGCTTCTCAAGGGTTGAGAACCCCAAATAGACTCTTCAAGTATTTTTGAAGCTAACTTTAACATGCTCTAAAGTAACATTCATTATTTGACATAACATACCACAACTCCCCTAGACATGGGACAACCTTCTCTAGATGAAAACACAATAATTTGATTTCATACCTTGATATCATGCCTTAAAATGGACATAGACATTTTGACACAACCCTAAAGCAACTTTTTAGTCCTTGTAATCATGTTGTTACAAATCAGCAAAGCACCCTCGGATGCAAATTAGGTTTCTAAGTTGATGTTTGCATCCAGTGTGATTGCACAACATTGAAACCTCTCTCCAAGTGTGGGACTTGTAAAATGAGAGAGGAATCTCCAGATTAGAGGCTGGTTCCTCAAAATCCTCTGATTAGATCTGATTATTTGCACAATTGTAGAGGTTTGAATCCTAATCCTACTCTAAATTCCAAGGAGACAGAGATAGAAAGTGCAAAAATTGAAACTAAACTAATAGGTGATACACCAAAGGAGTGGTGAACACTTCTTGTTTATGAAAAATTGGAAAACAGGGCCTTATTACAATCAAATCACGACATTGGTCCCAGGGACCCACTTTTGGTCAACAGTGTCAAATCAGGAATAAAGAGATGACTCCTCGAAGGAGCTTGTGCCTTGTCCTAACTTGGTCATAACTCAGATCACAAGCCTTAGACGAGTTCATGAGTAGGAAATGTAAGCTCAGTAACTGAGTTTGGCTTGTCGTAAAGGAATCTCGATAGGAGCGGAGGATGTTTTGATGGTTGGCTCATTGAGGCAGAGAAATGATGAGCTCGACTCGGTTTAATTCAACATGGAGAGATCGATGCTTCCTCGTTGGAATATGAACTCAGTTTTAATGACTCGACGGAGACAATAGCATAAATGACCGAGCCCGGTCTTGATAAGATAACCCACATAGAGAAATCATGTCGAGTTCACGGTGAGTCATAGTTAAAGGAATGAGTCGACCACCATACATAGAGGTCGATATGATGTTGCTCGCAATGAGACCAATGGAGCTCAAGCTTGGACTAATAAACCACCATGCATAGAGTTGGATAAAATGTGAGAAACGAGATGAAAGTGGAGGTAACACGCCTACTTCACTAGCTTGCAGCTTCATCTATAACCACCATATCAAACCCATGGGCTAGGCGCTGGAATAACTTCCAGCCACTACTAGAAACAGTAGTGAACACAATCTCAGCCTCATTCGCAAAACTTGCCTCAAGATTTGATCGAGCTTCTTCCATGGAAGTGACTTTCCAAAGTGAAAGGGCGAGACAACTCAACTAAAACTTTATCTCGTTCTTCTACTACAGCGGCAAGATTTTACAACAACTGATCACGACTATGGTCGCATGCAACCAGAACATCAGGATCAACACCAACGGTTCCTTGGGATCACCCTGCGGCAGCTGTCGCAATCAACTCTCTCTGGAGGCCACTCATTTTCTGAGATAAGTTTACTTCTCTACCCTGTAGCTGCTGCGTATAGCCAATTACTTCCTCACGGCACTTTCCTAGGAGAATTTCAGTTCTACGCTCAAAGCGGCCGAGCATTCGATGCACAGGCATGTTGCAGTATAGTAGAAGCCTTTTTGAGCACTTCCAACAGTAGGTTGTCCAACTATGTTTTTATCTGATCAACATCGAATGCATCCTCAAATTCGGGATTTTCCTTCAAGATATTTTTATGAAAATTGATTAAGTGATAGTGAGAGTGTTACCGGGAGACCTGAGGAAATTTATTACAAAGATTCTCTATCGAGATCTTACTTGTTTTACGATGTAACTCATGGAAGTGGATCTCATAGAGGTGGAACTGTTTCATATCAGAATATTCATGGAGCATAATTTGCTTTGCAATTATATGAGCATCTTCAACGAGTCACTAAGTTGGCGGGCATAAAGGATTCTATCAGAATTATCACACCTTATAAGCTACAGCTGAAATGTTTGCACCGAAAAATGATGTCTCCTCATGCTGAGTGGAAAAGTGGAAATCGGTGGCCATCATCCAAAATGAAATATGGCCAAATGATAATGAAACCCCGCACTCCAATCCCAGGACGTGGGAAATAAGGCGAGCAATGCCAAGTGGGTTTTCGTGGATGGCAAGCCAAAGAAGAAATTCCACGCGGGGGAGATTCAGGCAAGCACCGCCAAGTGGAAATATTGGGTTGGTAAACCATGATCAAACTTCCGTAATGGGAGAAATCGGATCAAACTGCCAAGCGCGAAATATTACGATGGCTATCCATCATGAGACTTCCGCACGGGCCATGTAAATAGAATTTCGCGCAGCTTGGAGTGGTCCGAGTCTTTGTGCGAGTCACCGGGAGGATTAATAGGACAATTGTGAATTGGAGTGGGTCATGGGTTAAAAAAATCCTCAAGCGATACCAATTTCAGGGAGGATGATGGCGAGATGGCTGAAGATGGGTCGACGTTAATGTATGTTTCAAGCTCATGTGAAAAGATGCCTTCTCATGGGAAACCATATGCTGAAAACTTATCGAAGACACGGATTTCCTCACGAGGCATTGATATTGGATCACCGAATGAACAAACTGTCCCTTTCATCGATTCGCACCCTACTGTTAGCCTATGCCACAATAAGAGATTTGGAAGAGGTATGAACATACATCGAGGAGCCATGAAGCAAATGAGTCTCGAGGCATTCGGGCTTGATGGTTCGATGTCGCGAGACAAACTCCCACGCATGACAGGCGAAAGCATGTTGCGGTGCGAGAAGTTTTTTTGAGCGCTTCCAGCAAGCAAGTTGACCAAGCTATGTTGTTATCCTATGTTATTGATTCTGAATCGAATTGAATGGCAGGCAGAAAAAAATATTCATTGCCGTATGTATGATGGATTGGAGTCACGCTATTCAAGGCTTCATAAAATTTTCTGAATCGGAGATGAAGGTTTAAAACGGTGCGAATGAAACGATTCATATTTCTTAACACTTCTTCTCCTAGAAACGAAGTGAATGTGAAGGTCAACTCTGAAATACCTGGTTGGCCATTTTGCATGCTACATCCTTGTTACTTGTAAATGGTCTCTTTGAGAAACTCTGTGGGCAGTAGGCAATATTTATACCCTTCCATTATGTACGTCCAATCAGACAATAAAAGTATTCTTTTACCAGGTTCAGAGAAGCTTGTTTTTTACAATGGACGATTATACTGCAGTTTCAAGCTAATTTTATCTAGCTTATTTCTATTAGCTTTGATCCACGACTAAGGAAGAATTCATATGGTTGTTACCTATACATTTTTCCAAGGTCCTCTTGGTTGCCCCAGTGGTTCAATGTATTTTTTGAAGGGCTCTTTGACCAAAAATCAGTCTTAAGGGTGTCTATCGACATGTTATGGGCATGAGCCTGGGTCATCATCATGGCAGTATTAGGTCTTTATTGATAATGGCATTTTCTCATCGTTTGGAAGGTACAAATTGTGCTTATTATGGAAAAGCCAAAACATTCTTACTACAAGTGTTATATGATGAGGAAGAATCCTGAGCATTGTGGTAAAACCATTCTTTTTAGAAATATTGGGTTAAGCTCGGTATTCAAGTGAGTTTGAGCCCAGGAAAGGTAAGATCGTTTGCTGGATGAAGAGCTCGGTGACTTCGCAGGGAGCTCGTGGTGATGTTTCATGAAGTTTGAACGTGGAATGCATAAATGGCCTCGAGTTAACCGAGGAAAATGATAAGAATCGAGTTTGATAGCTCGCCATTCGAAGGACTCAATGCAAAAGAGCCCGATTACCAAGGCAAGGAAAGAGTTAGTGCGGGGTCAAAAATCGAGTGCAACACCGAGTTAGAGGATTCGAAGCTCATCGAGTTTGGCTATGTGCAGACTCTATCCACATGGACCCCCCTCCTCTTCAAGTCAAACGGGTCAACGGGGGTCCCAACATTATGTTAATTAAATTAATATTTTTATTTAAATATTTTAATAATAATATTTATTATTATTATTTAAATATTTTATTTAAATATTCTTTTAATTAATTGAGAAGACTAGGTCATCAGGTAATTAATGACCCATGATGGAACCTTCTCAGGTGGTTCAACTAAGCTAAATAAATACATCATGGGCCTTCATTTAGGAATGTAATTATGACCATTTCCTCTTCTTTCTCACATATTCTTCTATAAATGTAAGTTGGAAGCTCATTTCAAAGGGTTCCAACAGATTCGGACAAGTTGACAGATTAGATATCTCGGGCAAGTGTATACTTTTCAAGAATCCTCTCTCTTACGCAAGTTGTTCTTGTGTGTTGAGAGAACTTTCAAGCCTCCTCTTCAAGACCGTAATGGCAACTATTGCCTCTTACGAATGTATGATGCATTGTGCATGTTATTGAAGCAATAAAAGTGTGTGTTTGTGACTAATCTCGGTCCTTTCATCCTTACGTGCTTCTTTGTGCCTTTCTCATACTTGCAGGTACACTATGCAAGTTTAAGTTCTATTGCAGGTTCTTGGAGTTCTATGCTTATCAAGTGGTGAAGTATTGCATGCAGTTGAGTTGTGGTGTCTGTTCACCCTTCTTGAGTTCATCCTTCTTCACTGGGAAACTGGTATATTTCTCGGTCTGATAAAGTTTAACAAAGGGAACGCGTGTCTCTTAGTTTGTGGTATCCTGTACCCTCTCTAAGTTGCAGTAGGTGAAGTTGACCTGTGGTGCACACACCCTCTTCAAATTAACCCTTCCTGAGTCTGAAGACACCCTTTATTTGGTGCATCACCATCCCTAGTATAGTTTCATTTGTAAAATCTCTTTCCCTAAAACCCCATGAAAATGTTAGCGTAGGATTAGATAATCATTTTTGTTACACTAGGAGTAGTACAACACTTAGTTTAGGAAGAGGAAGCTGGCCTTCTCTGGAGGTTCACCTCGAGCCCAAGTCCCATAGCTTGAGAGGTGATCCCATGTGTCCCAATCACACCGAACATCCTATTCACATCCTGGCCATTCGGAGGGTGCAGTGATTTGGCGACAACAATTTTTGGCATGCCGGTGGGACGAGTTGGTACTTCTCTTCTCACTTACACAAGTCAAAGTACCTAGCGACTCTATATCTCTGGATTCCAAATCTCAGTGTGGTAACTTATGCGAAGAATTCAGACAAGATCTTCTTCAAAGAAAGGAAAGTATCAACATATCAAACTTTCCTTGTCTCCTCCAAAGAGAAGCAGAAGAGGCATTTCCACATCCCCAGTTGCAGATTTACCTAGTAGGGGTCATTCAACTCCTCCTTACGGAAGATTTCCTCCACCCAGGAACAATCAACCTTTCGTTGCTATGGCGAGGAACCAAGTTTTTCCCCCTTTCAATGCAAGCAGTCCTCTTATGTTGGCTCAACGTGACCCGATACCTGTTGCGGCACTCAAAAGTTTACCCTTCTACAGGGGAAACTCACGTTACTCCAGTGGAGCATATCTTTGATGTAGCCAGCATCTGTGCAGTACATAATATCACCGAAGACAACGTTGCAGTTAGACTTCTTGCTACCTCTTTCAAGGGAAAAGCACTTCAATGGTTTCGTGGGTTAGGTGTTGGCACTATAACCACTTGGGACGAGTTGGGAGAAAAGCTATGTAAACAATTTGAAGACAAAAGTGATCACCTATCACTTTTGGAACAACTTACTACCATAAAGAGAGCTTCCCAAGAATACATGAGTGATTTCAACTTCCGATTCCATAGGACTTGGAATAGGATTCTAGTGCTCGTAAAGCCTTCCACACATAATGCATTCTTGTACTATTTGCGAGCCTTGAATAGTGATGTAGCAGTTATGATCTAGTCCATGGGAGGGACTACACTTCCTGATGCTTACGAAGTTGCCATAAGTGCAGAGAATTCTTTGATTCAGGCTGGAAAGATAGCTCCACGACCACCAATGCCCTTTTCTCCAGATCTTACGAATCATCAGCCTATCATTGCTCATATTCCAGTAGACTCCAAGCAACCATATCAATCTCCCCCTGCCTCTTCAAATGACCTATTTGAAGTCAAGTCACTACTATAAAATTTTGGAAATGAGCTCGTTGCACTCAAAAGGCAACAATTTCAATACAATCATCCGTATCAGCCACAAAATCAGCAGTATCATGCTAACCATCCTCCTTTTCAAGGAAACAATCAGCCTCAAATCAAACTATAAGTCAAGTTGCAAATGTAAGACCCTTGAACTTTGAGAACCCTCTTGCGGCTAGCTCATCTTAGAGCTATAGTACTGTTCAAAATAATCTAGTTCAAGACTACGAATGGTGTTATCCTTGCTCTCAACCTCACAATCAAAATCTTTGTCCCAATGGGGTTCTTAGCCAAGCCCTTATGGTTCAAAGTGTATCTGCCCCTTCAGAGTTAACAAACAATTCATCTATGCAAGAAGCAGTAGATCAACCGCAGGTACCTTGAAGAATCCGCTTTGCTAAACTGGCAAGTAGAAGATTTTTGCAGATTGAATATAGATTCTTCATCAGTGGCAGCAAACACTCGTTCCAAAAAGAGAGAAATGGAGCCTCAACCTCTCAAAGCTGATCTAGCGTCCACTTCTCAACCTGGGTTTCAAATGGCAGTTGATAAAAATGCGGGAAAGAAATCACTAGAAACACCGGCTAGCTAGCCACACCGCAGGGAAAGATGGTTCTCCAGGCATCACGGTACCCAACAAACATTTTCCAAAGGAGGACCCCAATGCCCAAAAAAGTGTCATCAAAGTTGGAGCAATTCCCTTCAGCATAGTAGAACAAATGAAGAAAACCAATCTGAGCGTTACCATGTGGGACGCACTCTCGATCCCTTCCCAAAGAAACCTGTTGCGAGAAGCTCTGAATAGTTTTAGTACAACCAGTGGATCACCAAGCCATGGAGTGACAAATGCTACAAATTTGTGTCAACCGGAAGGGAAAATCATTCCTACGGCAAACAAACCACCGCCATTCTACATTTCCCTGATCATTGGCGACCACCTGGTACATAATTGCATGATCGATTCTGGTGCCAGTAGCTCTGTCATGCCGAAACAAATTGCAGATGTACTAGGCATACAATATGTGCCAGTTACAAGAGGGGTTGTTTAGCTGGATGGCACAACTGTTAAGACTGTTGGGGTTATCAAAGGACTTCAACTTACCATTCATGCATGCCCAAGTTTTTCATTCACCCAAGACATATCGGTCATTGATCTCCCTCCTCTCTTTGCCATCTGCCTATCACGAGATTTCACTGCCAAGATGGGTGGTTACCTATCACCGATTGGTCGCATATGATTCTCAGGACTTGATACGGAACCAAAGTAACTACAAGGGCAGAACCAATCTACCATAATCATGTAGAACCCTACACTGCTAGTCCCATAAATGGAAATTACACCATCGGTGATCCAAAGGGAAGATGCCATCATGAACCAACCACCCTTGTTGAAGAAGTTCTGATACTTTGCTAGATGAAGTAAGTAGAGATCATCGTATGATCCCTACGCTGATGTATTAGCGTAAGAAGAAGAAGCTGGTTTGCTTTGGTCTTGGAAGAAACAAGATTAGGTACTTCTTTGTATCCATGAAGAAGATACGATCATACCACAACTTGTCAAAACACCAAGTGATTCTAAAGGATTGTGGCAATTGTTCTTCGATGGCTCAAGAAGTAAGAATGGATCCGGTGCTGGTGTTATGTTAATTTCTCCAGAGGGAGATAAGTACTTCTCATCTTTCCGGTTGTAGTTCAGTTGCACTAACAATGTTGTTGAATACGAGGCTCTTGTGCAAGGAATTCAGCTAGCCCAAAGGAAGGGAATCAAGGCCCTGACTATTTTTGGAGATAGTGAGTTAGTTGTTCATCAAGTTTTGGCACGTAGTGCATCCAAAAATGATCTTTTAAGATCATATAAGAATCGAGTCTGGGACCTGATTGAAGATTTTGAAGCTTTTGGAATCCATGCAATCCCTAGAGATCAAAATCAAGATGCGGATAGGCTTGCTACAATTGGTTCACAATACAACATACCAGTTGATATCATGAAAGAAGGGCAGAAATTTGTTAAAATGGTGGTTCGACCAGCAGTCCCTGATAATGTGAGTAGTTGGCAAGTGTTTGATAGTGACAAACAAATTGTCCTCTTTCTACAAGAAGAGGCGGAGTTTGCTACAAAGAATCAAGATAAGTTGTAGGAGTCATATGGTGAGAAAATTATTCAATTGAAAAGCAACAAGTTACCAAAAGGTTTAGTCACTTTGGAATCCATTTTCAATTCAGATGACCAAGCCACAAGACAAAGCCCTAACATGGTGGTCAGAGAAGAATATTTTGAGGAAGTTGAAGTATCAAATGAAAAATTTCTTAAGATCGGAAAAGTGTGTACTTCTGAAGAGAAAGAAGCTTTCATCAAACTTTGTTAAGAGTATCATGACATCTTTGCATGGAGCTATAAAGATCTGCATGGTTTTGATCTAGGTCTAGCACAACATACCATCGAATTGATCCTAATGCTAAGCCGGTTAAATCGAAACAGAGACCAATTAATCCCAAAATTGAGCCACTAATGAGAAAGGAGCTAACCAAGCTCATCGAGGCTGTATAATTTTTCCCATCAAGCATTCCTCATGGGTAGCTAATTTGGTGCCCATGAGGAAGAAGAACGGAGAGATCCGGTTATGCGTAGATTTCAAGGATTTGAATCATGCATCATTAAAAGACCATTATCCTCTTCCATCGATGGAGCAGATCCTTCAAACGGTGGCAGGAGCTCAAATATTTTCTTTGCTTGATGGATATTCAAGTTACAATCAAATCCTAGTCCAAGAATCGACCAATTCAAAACGGCTTTCACTACTAAGTGGGGCACGTATGCCTACAATAAAATGCCATTCGATTGTCCAATGCTTGGGGCTACTTTCCAAAGAGCCATGGACATGGCATTTAAGGGACTAATCAATGATATTATTTTAGTTTACCTTGATGATATAATCTTGTATACTCTAAGCATGCGAAGATCACATCACGCATCTAAGGAAAGTTTTCCAAAGGTGTATGGAATTTGGGGTTTCACTTAACCCCAAGAAATGTATTTTCACAAAGGTGCACGAGGGAAAATTGTTGGGGCATGTGGTTTCAGCGAAGGATTATCAATCAATCCAGCTAGGATTCATTCAATTATGTCCTTATCTCTCCTAAGTCACAAGAAGGGCCTCCAGTTTTAGGGAACCATAAATTTCGTGCGGAGATTCATCCCTCAATTCGTGACATTGGCTAAACCACTGTGACCCATGCTAAAAGAAAACATGCCATTCTCATGGACAAAGGAAGGACGAGAAAGCTTTGAAGCTATCAAAACAGCCATTTCTCAAGCTCCCACGCTTGTGAACCCTGTGTTTGAAAAAGATTTTATCCTTTATGCTTTTGCGAGGTCAAGAGAGCATTTCGGGATCCTCACCCAACCAAACAACATCCCGATGGAGCAACCAATCACTTTCTTCAGTCAATCCCTCAAATACTACGAGTTCAAATACTCATTCATTAAAAAGAAAGTCTTTGCGGTTATTCGAGCTTTGAAGAAATTCAAGCACATGTTGTCCAACAACAAGATTCATCTGATGGTGTCTCATCCAGGTGTCAAGGAGTTTTTCTTTGAACAAAGAAATGAATGAAAAGCGTGCTGGATGGATCATGAAGGTAATGGAGTATGACGTGCACATCAAAGTCACTAAACTTGTCAGAGGTAAGGGTTTATGTCAGCAACTTGCAATAGACATGGAATCAAAAAGTAATGAGGACGTGACACTCCTAAATACTGATGAGGATGTTGATCAAGCTGATTGGTTATCCAAAATGAAGAATTTCATCTTCTCAGGAGCATACCCGACAAACATGGATAAAAACCAAAGATGAACTTTCCGTCTTCAATCTATCCCATATGTTTTGGTAGATAACATTCTCTTTCGAAAATATTTGAACGGCGTCCTCCTTCGGTGCGTAGGACTAGAACAGGTAGTAAGATACTAGAAGAATTTCATAATGGCCTATCTGGAGGACATTATTCCGCATGAACAACAGCTACCAAGATCATGCGAGCCAGGCTACTATTGGCTAGATTTATTCAAGGATGCCCATCTTTGGGTAAGGAAATGTAAGGAATGTGCCTTTTTCACAGGTAAGCAGAAGCTGGCAGCTCTTCCATTGCATCCAATTCAAGTGGATCAACCCTTTGTTCAATGGGGGTTGGACTTCATCGGAATGATTAATCCTCCATCCAGTGACGGACATAAGTGGGTCCTTACCGCAATAAACTATTTTACTCGATGGACAAAGGTGGTAGCATTAAAAGAGAGCAATGAAAAGGCAGTTCTAGATTTTTTGGAGGGTATAATGACGAGGTTCGGTGTTCCGTTTATAGTCATTTCAGACAATGCGCTAGCTTTTCTTGGTATGAAATTGAGTGAATGGGCTGTTAAAAATGGGGTATACCTCAAAACTTCATCCAATTACTATCCTCAAGGAAACGGATTGGCTGAGTCTAGCAACAAAACCTCATAAGGATTATTAAGTGCATAATGGAGACTAACAAGAGGACTTGGCATACACAACTTAAGACCGCCTTATGGGCAGATCGGATCACACCTAAAAGGGCCATCGGAAATTCTCCTTTCGTTTTGGTATATGGAAGAGAGGAAAAACTCCCGCTCTCATTGGAGTTACCTTCTTTGGAGTTAGCTCATCAACTTGAAGTTATAGAGAGTGATCCTCTAACAATAAGGTTTGCTGAACTCATGGAGTTAGAGGAAGTACGAGACAAGGCTATGAAAAATTTGGAGCAACATCAGGCTCAAGTTAAGAAATATTTTGATAAGAAGGCGTCCAACAGGTGTTTTCAAGAGGGAGATTTAGTTCTCAAATGGGATGAAGATAGGGCCAAACCAGGTAGGCATGCCAAGTTTGACACTCTCTAGAGTGGGCCATACATCATCACAAGTTGCAAAGAGGCAAATTCATTCCGTCTATCTAGGCTCAATGGAGAAGAACTGCCCATTCACGTGAATGGGATACATCTCAAAGCTTGTTTTTGAGAAGCGTTCCACCCCCTGTACAGTTAAATTAGGTGTTTTCCTCCAAGTGCTTATGCACATTGTTGTGTGTTGTTGTTTTGCTTTCCTTGTTGTTGTGTTTTGTGTTGTTCTGCACATTGTTTCATCATTGGAAGGTGTCAAGGAGAAGAAAGGTTCAAGGTTTCCATAACAGTTCAAAATCTACTTCATTCAAAATTTTTGCAGTGTTCCATGGATGTCAAGCATTCAACAGATTCAGTATACTTCATGCTTAGCATTCCAGGGAGGTCTAGGATATCGCAATGCTCAAGGAGATTCTGGGATGTGTCAAAGAAAATCATACTACTTTCGAGATTCCAACATAGACTCCATGCCCAATGGATGACTTAAGGCTCTTTGGAATCATGCTTAGCAGAAATCATCCCCGAGAGGTCGCCAAAAATGTTATCCAATTTTACGCACATGGAAAAATTGGAAAACAGGGCCTTATTACAATCAAATCACGACATTGGTCCCAGGGACCCACTTCTGGTCAACAGTGTCAAATCAGGAATAAAGAGATGACTCCTCGGAGGAGCTTGTGCCTTGTCCTAACTCGGTCATAACTCAGATCACAAGCCTTAGACGAGTTCATGAGTAGGAAATGTAAGCTCAGTAACTGAGTTTGGCTTGTCGTAAAGGAATCTCGATAGGAGCGGAGGATGTTTCGATGGTTGGCTCATTGAGGCAGAGAAATGACGAGCTCGACTCGGTTTAATTCAACATGGAGAGATCGATGCTTCCTCGTTGGAATATGAACTCAGTTTTAATGACTCGATGGAGACAATAACATAAATGACCGAGCCCAGTCTTGATAAGATAACCCACATAGAGAAATCATGTCGAGTTCACGGTGAGTCATAGTTAGAGGAATGAGTCGCCCACCATACATAGAGGTCGATATGATGTTGCTCGCAATGAGACCAATGGAGCTCAAGCTTGGACTAATAAACCACCATGCATAGAGTTGGATAAAATGTGAGAAACGAGATGAAAGTGGAGGTAACACGCCTACTTCACTAGCTTGTAGCTTCATCTATAACCACCATATCAAACCCATGGGCTAGGCACTGGAATAACTTCTACCACTACTAGAAATAGTAGTGAACACAATCTCAACCTCATTCGCAAAACTTGCCTCAAGATTTGATCAAGCTTCTTCCATGGAAGCGACTTTCCAAAGTGAAAGGGCGAGACAACTCAACTAAAACTTTATCTCGTTCTTCTACTAAAGCGCAAGATTTTACAACAACTAATCACGACTGTGGTGCATGCATGTAACCCGAACATTAGGATCAACACCAACGGTTCTTTAGGATCACCTGCGGCAGTGTCACAATCAACTCTCTCTGGAGGCCACTCATTTTCGAGATAAGTTTACTTCTCTACCACCTTAGCTGCTGCGTATAGCCAATTACTTCCTCACGGCACTTTCCTAGGAGAATTTCAGTTCTACGCTCAAAGCGGCCGAGCATTCGATGCATAGGCATGTTGCAGTATAGTAGAAGCCTTTTTGAGCACTTCCAGCAAGCAAGTCGTCCAACTATGTTTTTATCTGTTCAGCATCGAATGCATCCTCAAATTCGGGATTTTCCTTCAAGATATTTTTATGAAAATCGATTAAGTGACAGTGAGAGTGTTACCAGGAGACCTGAGGAAATTTATTACAAAGATTCTCTATCGAGATCTTACTTGTTTTACGATGTAACTCATGGAAGTGGATCTCATAGAGGTGGAACTGTTTCATATCAGAATATTCATGGAGCATAATTTGCTTTGAAATTATATGAGCATCTTCAACGAGTCACTAAGTTGGCGGGCATAAAGGATTCTGTCGGAATTATCACACCTTACAAGCTACAGCTGAAATGTTTGCATCGAGAAAATGATGTCTCCTCACGCTGAGTGGAAAATTGGAAATCGGTGGCCATCTGTCCAAAATGAAATATGGCCAAATGATAACGAAACCCCACACTCCAATCCTGAACGTGAGAAATAAGGCGAGCAATGCTAAGTGGGTTTTCGTGGATGGCAAGCCAAAGAAGAAATTCCACGCGGGGGAGATTCAGGCAAGCACCGCCAAGTGGAAATATTGGTTTGGTAAACCATGATCAAACTTCCGTGAATGGGAGAAATCGATCAAACTGCCAAGCGTGGGAAATATTACGATGGATATCCATCATGAGACTTCCTTGCAGGGCCATGTAAATGAATTTCATGCACACTGGAGTGGTGTGAGTCTGTGTAAGTCACCAAGAGAATTAAAGTGGCGATTAAATTGGGAAGTAATCCTCCAAGCGATAAGGGAGGATGATGGCGAGATGGTTGAAGATGGGTCGACGTTGGAAAAATTATGTTTCAGGCTCACAAGAAAGAGACGCCTTCTCATGGAATACCATAATTGCAGCTTACAAAAGACACGGGTTTCCTCACGAGGCGTTGATATTGTTTCATCAAATGCAAAAAATAGATGTCCGACTGATCGTTCGCCTTTGCCAAAGATACTTCTAAACTGTGCCACAATAAGATCTTTGGACGGGTATGAACATACATCGAGGAGCCGTGAAGAGAATGAGTCTCGCAGACGTTCGGGCTCGATGGTTCATGTTGTGAGATAAACTCCCATGCATAGCAGGTAGGCATGTTGTAATACAAGAGAGAAGTTTTTTTGAGCACTTTCTCAAAGTAGGTTGACCAACCTGTATGTTATCTATTGATGCTCAAGATCGAATGGCAAATGCAGGGAAAAAATATTCACTTTGCCATGTATGATGGATTGGAGTCACGCTATTCAAGGCTTCATAAAATTTTCTGAATCGGGAGATGAAGGTTTAAAATGGTGCGAGAATGAAACGATTCATATTTCTTAGCACTTCTTCTCCTAGAAACGAATTGAAAGTGAAGGTCAACTCGAAATACAGTTGGCCATTTTGCATGCTACATCCTTGTTACTTGTAAATGGTCTCTTTGAGAAACTCGTGGGTAGTAAAGGCAATATTTATACCCTTCCATTATGTACTTCCAATCGAGACAATAAAAGTATTCTTTTACCAGTTTCGAGAAGCTTGTTTTTTACAATGGATGATTATACTCTAGTTTCAAGCTAATTTTATCTAGCTTATTTCTATTAGCTTTGATCCACGACTAAGGAAGGATTCATATGGTTGTTACCTATACATTTTTCCAAGGTCCTCTTGGTTGCCCCAGTGGTTATGTGGTGTATGTATTTTTGAAGGGCTCTTTGACCAAAAATCAGTCTTAAGGGTGTCTATCGACATGTTATGGGCATGAGCCTGGGTCATCATCATGGCAGCACTAGGTCTTTATTGATAATGGCATTTTCTCATCGTTTGGAAGGTACAAATTGTGCTTATTATGGCAAAGCCAAAACATTCTTACTACAAGTGTTATATGATGAGGAAGAATCCTGAGCATTGTGGTAAAACCATTCTTTTTAGAAATATTGGGTTAAGCTCGGTATTCAAGTGAGTTTGAGCCCAGGAAAGGTAAGATCGTTTGCTAGATGAAGAGCTCGGTGACTTCGCAGGAGCTCGTGGTGATGTTTCATGAAGTTTGAACGTGGAATGCATAAATGGCCTCGAGTTAACAGAGGAAAATGATAAGAATCGAGTTTGATAGCTCACCATTCGAAGGACTCAATGCAAAAGAGCCCGATTACCAAGGCAAGGAAAGAGTTAGTGCGGGGTCAAAAATCGAGTGCAACACCGAGTTAGAGGATTCGAAGCTCATCGAGTTTGGCTATGTGTAGACTCTATTCACATGGACCCCCCTCCTCTTCAAGTCAAATGGGTCAACAGGGGGTCCCAACATTATGTTAATTAAATTAATATTTTTATTTAAATATTTTATTTAAATATTCTTTTAATTAATTGAGAAGACTAGGTCATCAGGTAATTAATGACCCATGATGGAACCTTCTCAGGTGGTTCAACTAACTGTAATAAATACATCATGGGCCTTCATTTTAGGAATGTAATTATGACATTTCCTCTTCTTTCTCACATATTCTTCTATAAATGTAAGTTGGAAGCTCATTTCAAAGGGTTCCAACAGTTCAGACAAGTTGGACAGTTAGATATCTCAGGCAAGTGTATACTTTTCAAGAATCCTCTCTCTTCTGCAAGTTGTTCTTGTGTGTTGAGAGAACTTTCAAGCCTCCTCTTCAAGACTGTAATGGCAACTATTGCCTCTTCTGAATGTATGATGCATTGTGCATGTTATTGAAGCAATAAAAGTGTGTGTTTTGTGACTAATCTCGGTCCTTTCATCCTTCTGTGCTTCTTTGTGCCTTTCTCATACTTGCAGGTACACTATGCAAGTTTAAGTTCTATTGCAGGTTCTTGGAGTTCTGTGCTTATCAAGTGGTGAAGTATTGCATGCAGTTGAGTTGTGGTGTCTGTTCACCCTTCTTGAGTTCATCCTTCTTCACTGGGAAACTGGTATATTTCTTGGTCTGATAAAGTTTAACAAAGGGAACGCGTGTCTCTTAGTTTGTGGTATCCCTGTACCCTCTCTAAGTTACAAGAGGGGTGAAGTTGACTGTGGTGCACACACCCTCTTCAAATTAACCCTTCCTGAGTCCGAAGACACCCTTTATTTGGTGCATCACCATCCCTAGTATAGTTTCATTTATGTAAATCTCTTTCCCTAAAACCCCATGAAAATGTTAGCGTAGGATTAGATAATCATTTTTGTTACACTAGAGTAGTACAACACTTAGTTTAGGAAGAGGAATCCAACCTTCTCCGCAGAGGTTCACCTCGAGCCCAAGTCCCACAACTTGAGAGGTGATCCCATGTGTCCCAATCACACCGAACGCTCTATTCACATCCTGGCCATTCGGAGGGTGCGGTGATTTGACGAAAAAAACAATCATGAAGAAGGTCCGATACTTGCAAAAATCACTTTTTGAAGGTGAAAGAAGAAGCTTGCTATCCAAAAAAATGTTCAACCCTTTGAAAATGAGCCAAATCTGGCTTTTACAGTGCAAGGGACGAGCCCAGGAGAGAGAAACATGGGAAAACGTGGGAGAGGTTCAATCATTGACCAAAATGCATTCAAAATAGCATGGGAATCCTTATAGACCCATTCCCTGACATTTTTAACCATGCTGGGAGAGAATGCGAGCCATTCTTCATTAAAAATGGTGGTTGAAACGTCATTTCTGCTCATCACCACGTGCCGAGACATTTTTTTGATTTTCTCTCTCCAAACTCCATAAAAATGAAAAATTGACCTCAGAATCTTGTAGATAATTTCACCAGCTTTCCATTGATATAAAGAACGTGAAAATCGAGCTCTGGATCGAAAGATATGGCCATTTGAAGTTTTAGGCAAAACAGGGCCAAATCGGGTTGGCGGGCAAAAATTTGAATTTTTGCACCTTTTTGGTCATTTGGAAAATTTTCCAAAATTTCCCCGCACTCCGCCACTCTAGGTGCCACGTGGCAGCATCTCATTGGCCGCGGGCCTTTCAGGGAAAATTTTTCCAAAAACTCCGCCGAGCCATAACTTCAAAAATACATGGAGTTAGGAGGAAAACTTTACCTTTCTGGAAAGCTAAGAAAGAGCTCTATCCAATGGTGTCATTTCCAGAAGGTTTTGAGTGCTTGAAAAGCAAAATATTATGACTGAGGCACAAGAGAGGAAAAAAATGAGAGGAGTTAGCCACAAAAATTGAGCAGGGGCACATTTTGGATAACAGTAACCTCAAAACATGCTATCATGAACTACTAAGGACAAGAAACATTTTCTTATTTTAGAGGAACTTGTACACATTCTCATTCAATATATCAAGTTATTATTTGTGTAGAACAATGTATACCTTCTTCTTAAAGTTCTTTACCTACTTGAGACAATCACATACCATGTCATAGTACTTATCCCAACTTAGTAAATGTAAAATATTGGAGTTATAGATCAAGAGGCATTCAATTTTGGCGAATTTGAAAAAACAACTTTTCAATCACCATCTCTTTTTCACTTTAACTACTCTAACCATCTTGGACCCCTAAAGATCTCACATAGAAGACCCCTTTCCTATGAAAATCGATTCTTGACCTATGATGTATTAGTGTAACAAAGATACAACATTTAATGAATCAAATTATTATATTCATTCATGTAGAGCACATTTTGAGATCTTGTACACTCAATAATTTCTTCTTGAGATAATATCACTATCATATATTCCCGAGGAACCTTATTACAAACTACTCAAAAACATACCACAATAAACACCTTTCTTAGTCTTCACAAACACCGATAAGTATCACATTATAATCAGTAACATTCATAGATTCATAATTGAATCTTCAAAACATTTATTACCTCTCTTAAACATATTATCTTTATTGATTCATTCAGGACATTCTATCACCATGAACTAGTCAACACTTCACCTTAAGCCTAAATCATCACCTTCAAACTTAAAGCATGAAATTCCTTCTTGGCATGACACTAAAAACTTTTATAGTCATGATTACCTTGTAATTTGAAATTTACACCCTTTATCTTACCTCCTTGACACATTGTCATTTTGAAATAATTTTACACCTCATTCCTTTAGCATTGGAAGGACCTTGAACAAACTTCCTCTATCTTAGTAGAATCCTACAACACCCTTGCACACACTGTGAATAAACAAATTAGAGATCCGAGTCTTACCATTGCATGCCTTAGTCACAAGATACAGTCTTGTAAGTCACTCTTCACCATCCTTTTGAAGTTATACATACTACCTAGATCACCTAGATGACTCTTAAGAGCTTCTATACACACCATTAGATATGGAAGACACACATTTCTTACTTGCGAAGCTTGACATTCAGCCCTAAGCAAACTATACCTTCTATCCTTTAATCATGTTAAAACCCAACTAGCTTATCTTATCTAGAAGCACAAATTCAATGCCCATTGTATCATTTATGTTTCACTCAAGACAACCTTAATCATCCTCGGAAGAAATCACATACACGAATATTACTTTGTCTCGAGTTCACCATTATACACATACATAATCATTTGAGATTATTAAAAGCACACTTGAAGATGACCTACATGCCTTCAAACTTCATGATTAACATTGAGCATTTACAAATCTTGAACATGATAGAAAGTGACAATCCACTTCATGAGAGAGAAAGCATGTCATTTAATATGAGCTTATGGAAACTCATACTCTTCGGTTTGTGTATATACTTTGCACTATACAAGAAGTCACAAGTTGTCTATACAGACTTGTCATGTCTAATAATATATTATTTCCACAATCTCAAAGCTCAAATTACCTTTACTCATGCATATACCAGTTTCTTGAAGCTCAAGCTCTTAAAAAAATGATGTAAACTAGCACTTATACTTGTAGATGTATAAGTATATCCCTTGAGTTCACAATCATCTAAACTCCACATTCTTCTTTATTGATATCACCATATTTAGATGAGATAGACCATGTGGGATAATCATTTCAAGATTTGAACAAAAATTCCATACTCAAACACAATCATATAGAAGACTCGAGTGTACGGATAAAAATACACAAGCCTGTGATAGTTTAACTACTATTTTGAAGCTCACATGGATACATAAGATCAAAACTGACATGTTTTTCTCATTGAACACAATCTAGTGAATATTCATGGATATCATACTCCAAAGTGTTATAGAAACTCAAAGGTACATTATGGGCTTAGTCATCTTCTTAGCATCAAGGACATGTTCGGGATCATCTAAAATGTAACTCCCCAATGATGATACAAGTCTCCTCGTAAGGTGTTCGTTAACATCCCGCATGCCCCGCTTAGCCCCCACATGTCCCCTCTTTTCTTGGCCTTTTGCTCTTGATGATGATGAAAACCGCCACCACTGCAGGCGGCGGTCTCAGTGTGACCGCCGCCTGAATAGGGCGGTGGTCTGTAACCGCCACCCTGCTCAGGGCGGTGGTCCTTTACGCATTTTCCAGAAAGCTCTTTTAACATGACTCACGTAAATTTCAATGATTCACCAGCTTTTTTTCACCGCCATAAGCTTGCATTAATGATTCTGGTTCCCTGGAATAGTGTTTTGCCATTGTTTATAGTTTAAGAGTTCTATTTGGTTTTTACCTTGGGTAAATCCAAATGCTATAAATAGATGGCTTGTGCTCAAGCAAATGGCCCCTCAAATTTGCCTCTAAATTTCTCATTGCAATAGATTAGTCTTTCATTTTGTTTAGAATTCTTAGTTTCTTTCATTGCATGCTTAGTTAGTGTTGTTTTGTTGTTAGTAAGCCACATATCCATCTTGTGCAAATGTTGTTGATATTTCATCCAATCCATTGGAGTAGAATAGTTCATTTTCAATAGGAAGCCATTAAAGTTGCAGGTTTTGTTCTTCAAACAGGATAGTTTCGGTTACGGATGTTTTATGTTGCATGACTCATGAATAAATCCCACTAGGAATTGCATAAGCCAAGCTCTATACTCTTGCGCTATCTCTCTCTCTACTCACATTGTATTCGATCATGTATCCTAAGCTGCCTTTGTCCCAATATCTACTTCTATTGATGCTATCATTACATGCTTTTCTGGATCCACGTGAACACGAAGGAATGAGGAGATCACACTGAGGGGACATAGCCACACACACCATCGGATTCGCCACTGTTCTGCGGAATCCAGGTTCTAGCTTTCAAAGTTCTAATTAGAAGCATATCAAATAGAGTAGCCAATCACTTTATTTCAGTCAATTTTACTTTCGATATTGCCAGGGAGTATGTGGGATTGATAGTTTCTGAGAAACTATGATTCATTTCTCACTTCTGAGGTAGGATCGAGAGTCTTGCAAATAGATTAGATCAGTTATTTCATTGCTTAGAATAGATTTACAATTGCACAGACAAATAGCTATACTCGGTTATCTTGTTTGTTTTAATTTGTTATTCTAAATTGTCAAATTTCTAGATATATTAAAATAGCTGCTCTTTCAAATTCATTTAAAATTCATCAGAAAATAACAAAAATATAGGAGTTATATATGTTATAGACATACTTACATAGTTAATTTTATTTTCTTGCATTTTAATTTGCATTATTGCTTTTGTATGACAATCACGGGACCTAGAGAGCCCAGGGAATACGTATTCGAGCCAATCGTGCCCCAACCCAATCTCGTCACAGCCATAACTGATATAGATCAGAATCTCAGGATCCAAGTCTTCCAAACAATGGTAAACTTACAACAAATCAGTTTCAATTGCACGGGTTAAACATAGAAGATGACCAAGCACACACATTTTGGTCAAATCAACCAAACTTAGATTACCCTAGGTTCATACCCACATGACTTGTAGAAGGGTTTGAAAGAGAGAGACCTTTGGTTGTGATCCTTTGGTCCCATGACCCAGATGCGGGAGACACTCTCACGAGATATAGATACTAGCTTTAGAATTCGGGTTGCACAACACTTTGTAAGATATTATGAGAAGATCACACAATTATTGATTCTGAATATAGAAGCTGAAAAGGCATATGATTATTGGATACTAGGGATTAGGGATTGATTCCATACATGACCATAGTAGGACCACAACAAATACGAATCTACAGGTGTGACCCACAAATCCCACAGCCCAACGAGCCCATAGGTGAATCAGACATAGATGTTGGCCTACGTACACTAGTATTCAGATCTACTCCACTTCCACCTATCATCATCGAATAGTTATCCTTATTAGACATAGCAGCTAACAAAGCTAAGGAGTTCTAGACTAGGCCAGAGAATCACCCATAGAGTCAATTATATTTATCATCCATCCTATGACCTTATCGGGGATATACACGAAACTATCCCAGGACATTTTCCACGTATTCCACAACCTATAGACCGAATCACGCCAGAGCTCGATATTGATTGGAGCCTTCGAGCAATCATCCTTGTTGATCGATCTATCACACTAGTTCAGGTTAGGAGGGCCTTCTTTGCCTTAGATTCACAATTTCCACTAGTGCGCGTCGAAGACATCAGATTGCCTAACTAGTTTTTCTGCATCCCACATATTCCATCCCCACCGGCTGTCTCGGCACGACCTCGGGAGGTCGGGTGCGAGGAAGAGTTACTTGTAGATTCCCAAGCTCACTTGTCACTTTTCCATCGTACAAAATTGGTGAACCCGACGTGAACTTTCTACTTTCTTCATAGCCTTCATTAGCCTTCAGTCACCAACAAAATTGGTGAACCCGACGTGAACTTTCTACTTTTCTTCTTTTTCTCTAAAAATAAATGACTCTTTCATCTTTATTACCTCATCAGCTTTCACCATCACCTTCGCTCCTTCCCATTATTCTGGGTATTCATATACCCCCAAATATGTCGGGATTCGATGCATATGGTAGGCCTCTCTTGGGTCTTGAGGCATACTACGCTCAACTGAATAGACAATCATCACCCTCGCTCTCGGTATGGGGTGATAACTATTCGAGATAACTAACCGATTGTCAACACAAACTCCATCTCGAGGATCGGATATAACTCATCTTTCCAAACGAAGAGTTGGATCGGTTCGCTCAAACACAAGCAAAATAGAGCCTTGAGGCTCGAATAATATGATGCTCACAGGAGAATCAAGTTCATCTCCTCAGGTACTACTTAGACCACAAATTAGTAGACAATCAGACTCATACCTGGGTTTAGATGATGAACATTTGGTACGTTATGCTAGGAATGAACAACGTTCTCGAAGTATGTACCCACCTATAGGAGGTTTACAAACACAACCCGAGGTCTCTTTTCAAAAAATACCTCCATGCCACTACATATAGGAAATGCCCTCGGGGAAACTTGGCGGGGCATGATCGTTCATAGCGGGATATCACATGCCTATACAACACCATGATATACAACAAACGCCACTACGGAAAAACACCGTGACTTCACCAAATGAAGTCATTTCAACGTTAGTAGAAAAAGTGAGAGGGTTAGAACTTGCTCAAGCAAATCACCATTCTCAATTCATGCAAATAGGAAATTCTAATCCTCCACACCATCCTAGCCAAGTAGACCTCCTCACAGGAGTAGGCACGTTGGGTATGACTCCTCAGTATTCACAACAAACACCGATTAGAACCACCATTTCTAACGCCATTCCAATACCTCCCGGTCTGGTACAAAGTAATCCATTCTTGGACAATACCCCTTCATACTTAAACATGTACTCCAAATCACCACAAGGGGATATGTTCTCCTCTCCCGGTATTTTTACTCAACCACGTGGGTTCCCTTATGCTCCTACCAATGCATATGCAATGCCATATCAACAACCCATTCCACCTCTCGCTCCCTCGGCAGGCACCATCAATGGTGAAACCTATGCGAGGGACTTACTCGAAATATTTGAAAGAGCCCTTAGATTTCACCATACGAAGCGTCATGCTTCAAGACCTCTTCCCATTTTTTCCCAAATACAAAGGTGAGGGAGATCCGAATGCACATATCAAAGCTTACGCTTCTGACCATCATCGAGAACTACTCCCATGGGATGGGGTTGTTGCTTTAAAATATTCCCCAAAACTTTGGAAGGCATCGCTCTCGATTGGTATTATAGAATACACAGGCTTCCATCCATTCATTCAAGCAACTCGTATCAGAGTTCATCAAGGCCTTTGACATGAACAAATTATTAAGGACAGGAATCAGGGAATTCTTGCACATTAAAAAGGAACATAATGAATCTGTCGCCCATTTCATCCAGAGGTGGCGCATAGTTCTCTTATTCTTCGGCAAGTGCTCCAAACATGGATCAGATGGAACTATGTGATCTATTCCTTCATTCTCTCAGTAGAGAAGTAAAGGAAGAAGTCCAGAAGTTTCCACTAAGAACTTACGATGAAGTACTTGAGAGTGCTCTCCGAATAGATCAAGCGGCAATTGATAGTGGTCATGCAAAACATATGGAGCAAATGGGAGGTTAATCACCTCCAACCAGAACACTACAACTTATCCTACTACCACGAATGTCAATCAAGGACCTAAAATCCTTAATAAAAATCACGGCGTAACAACGGATGGAGTAACCGATCAGCCTAAGAAGGTAAATGTTGTCAATACTCCATCACAAATAAACAACCAACGAAACAACAACTTTACCCCGACAATCAATGCAGTGGATTTTAATCATCCACAACAACAACAACAACAACGATGGCGGAAAACCTTACATAGGGTTCAAGCCAAAGCTCAACTGGTTATCAAAATCAAAATTCAAACCAAAAACAACAAACAAAAACTTTAATAGGCAACGGTTTGATCAAAGTTTTGGGCCACAATATGCACCAAACCAACAAACTAGGAACTACAATCCTAATTCGTATTGTGGTTTCCACAAAATTTAGGGGCCATGACACTAGAACGTGTTGTGACTACAATAAATTCATGCAACGCTTGCCAGATGAACAAAGACAACTTTTCATAGATATGTTCTTGGCAGATCCTATGTCACCAACACCAAATACTTTTACAGGGGCGGTTTCCCCTCAAAATGCACCCCTCAAGATCTTTAATGATCCGCTCCCAAATCACAACAATAACAAGTTAAATCCAAGTGGGACAAACAAGGGTGTAATTCCAGGAAACAATGATCATGAAGCTTCGACTTCACTAAATCCATCAGTTGCGCCACAATTAGGAAGTCAGCCTCGACCAAAGATAGTCGGTTTAGTGGAATTAGATGCCGAACTACCCATAGAAGGCAATGAGGACACGAGAGTATTCCTCTCGGCCAGTCCAAGCTTGCCTGCTAGAAATGGATAATATCCAACAAGTATTAACAAAACCCGTGGGTGCTTATGATTTAATTAATGATCTAACAAAAACCTTCTCACATATCTCCTTTTTGGATTTATTAAAGAACTCCCTACTCACAGGGCTGCTCTTTTAGAAGCATTGGGTTTAGGTCATCTAATTAACATCACTCCACCTCCCGAAACACAGGTAAATCACATAGACTTTGATGTTCATCCTCCGGGGGGCGGATAGGGACACCAAATTCATATTCGAAATAAACAAAATGCCCACGGACACTGAGATTGCACGCTGAGGTGATCCGGCCTTACACTTACAAGTGTGGGTCTATAACAATTATGTGAAACGCGTGATGGTGGACGATGGGGCAGCGGTTAACATAGTCCCTTTCTCTTTCCTTCAAAAGCTAGGGTATGGAGAAACAAATTGTTCCACAACTCGAAATACGCTAAGAGGCTATGATAGCCTTAAAGCCACTTCGATTGGAACTATAATATTACCGGTCACCTTAGGACCCAAAACCATCCTGACTGAGTTTTATATTATAGATCGGAAACTAACTATAATATGATCCTCGGCCGACCATGGATACACCGCATGAAGGCAATCCCTTCTACGCTATTTCAAGAAGTAAGGTTTTTACATTTAGGAAAGATATTCATAGCCAAAGGTGATCCAAAACCATTCGATGTACACCTAGCTGACTTAAAGAAAAGACCAGGTGTGCACTCGGAGTTTGAACTCCCAACAAACCAACTTAATAAACCTACCGACGTGAAAAACCAGAGGAAAAATTGGTACCTACCACAGACCTTGAAACTATGAGCCTAGCCAGGCAACCCCAGCCCCCAAAGATGAGGCTAACACTATAGAAATAGTGTCATTAGGAACTACTGCAAAAATTGTTGAATTACTAGAACAGGATCTACCAATGTTCCTACCATTTGATTCTGTAGGCATGGGGTGCACCCTAGGTGTTGGCTCTCTTCCAGTAGTGGATCTCTGCATGATAGAAGTAGAAGATGTTAACACAACAAGTGTCCCAGCCCATGTTCCCAGCTAAGTATTGGACTCTCCATTTCGATGGAGCTAGATGTCGTTACGGAGCTGGGGCAGGTGTAATCCTTACTTCTCCCGAGGGAAAAGTCCTACCATTTTCCTTTAAGCTAAAATTCGAATGCACTAACAACGGCACCGAGTATGAAGCCCTTCTCCTTGGCCTCATCCTAGCTAAGAGAATCGGTGTTGATAACATCGGGTGTTAGGAGACTCACAATTGGTAGCAAACCAAGTCTCTGAGATATATGAAACCAAAGTGAGCACTTACAGACTTTACAAAACAGCTGTATTAGATTTAAGCAAGGAGTTTGACTTCATATCAATTGAAGCAATCCCACGAGAACAAAATCTTCTCACTGATTCTATAGCAACCTCGGCATCACGCTTCACTCCAAACAATGAATTCCAAGATACCCGTTTCATGGTGTCCCTTCGTACCGAACCATTGGTAAAAAAATTGTTGTCAAATTCTCTGTTAACAAGCAAGGATGAGAACAAATCTACTATCCTAGACCACGTTGATAGTGATATGGCAACTCTGAATTACTTAAACACCTATGCGGCATTACATCTCTCCCATCACGTGATAGATTTATCTTTGATCCCACATTCATCTTCCTATTACGGGAATCCCATGATGGAGCTTCCCCACAAAAGGAACTTAGCATATACTCAGTCGAGAATGGAGATGATTTAGAACTACCTCCAGCCCCACCTGAGTTTGAAGAAGGTAACGCTTCTTTAATCGAAGAAACAATTGATATTAACATCGGAACAGAGGATGAACCAAGGATCTTAAAACTAGGATCCTCGTTAACTCCATCAGAAGTAGAAATACACACTCGAATCCTCAAGGAACATCAGAAGGCTTTCACATTTAGTTATAAAGAAATGACAGGAGTTGCACCGCACATTGCGGTGCACAACCTCGTCACTAAATCAGATGCAAAGCCGATTAAACAAAAATCGAGACCAATGAAACCTAAGGTAGCTCTCATGGTAAAAGAGGAGGTAATAAAGCTCCTCCAAGTAGGATTCATCAAACCAGTCGATTACTCTCAATGGGTATCTAATATCGTTCCCATTCTCAAAAAGAATGGGAAGATACGCATCTGCATAGACTTTCGAGACATTAACAAAGCATGTCCTAAAGATGACTTCCCATTACCATCCATAGATGTCATTGTTGATGCAACAGCTGGATTTGAACTTTTGTCTCTCATGGATGGATTCTCGGGATACAATCAAATCAGAATATCTAAACAAGATCAAGCTAAAACCACATTTATAACTCCTTGGGGAACCTATTGCTATGTTGTTATGCCATTCGGTCTCAAGAACAGCTGGTGCTACATACCAATGGGCTATGACATATATATTTCATGATCTTATTCATAAAATTGTGGAATCCTACGTAGATGACTTGTTGGCTAAGGCCAAGAAGCGTTGTGACCATCCGAAAGTACTTCACATCATTCTTTCACGTCTGATAGAATACGGAGTCACGCTAAATCCAGAAAAATGTGTCTTTGGTGTAACAGGAGGAAAGCTCCTAGGTTACATTATATCATCACGCGGGATCGATGTTGACCCAACCAAAATTCAGGGCTTGTCCTCGAAATGGTCCCACCTTCGGATGAATCTGGAATCAGGTCATTTCTCGGAAAACTTGGTGCGATCCGGAGATTCATCCCGGACTTAAGTTTCGCCATTCATCCAATCAACAATCTACTCAAGAAAGACTATAGCATTGATTGGACCAAGACTACAATGAAGCTTTCAACGTAGTTAAGCATTTCTTGTTATCACCACCTACGCTAATGCCACCTAAGCCATATCACCCATTAATTTTATATTCGCGAGCTACCAATGTCTCACTAGCCTGTATGCTGGCTCAAGAAGATGATGACAAGAGAGAACGTGTGATTTATTTCATTAGCCGGACATTGCTTGACTATGAAACATGCTTACACACAAGCAGAATGAGAATGCCTCGCCATAGTCTTTGCAACAAAATGCTTAAGACATTACATGTTAAATCAAGAAACAAAGGTCATGGTAAAAACGGACCATTTACGAACTTTCCTCACGCAAGGGTCCTTGTCTAAAAAGGCTGGACGTTTATAACCTTAATGGGTGAATTTGAATTAACATTTGTAAATCAGAAGTCGGTTAAAGGACAAATCATCATGGATTGGTTAGCTGATAACCCATTAGACGGAGGTGATCTAGTAGATCTGGACTTTCCAGATGAGTGCGTATACTACATTGAAACCCGACCTTCTATCTCTGAGTGTCCTTGGTACACTGATATCATTAATTATATCATGGACCATACATATCCAGAAGGTGCTACTCCACAACAAAGAAGGCGGTTACGCATTATCGTAGCAAAATACGTCATTATAGAGCAAGTGCTCTATCGAAAAGCATTCGATGGAATGCTTCTAAGATGTGTCGACACAGAAGAATCCAAGAAGATTCTCCACGAATCTCACAGTGGGATGTGTGGAGGCCACTTCGGTGGCCATGCCACCACTCGTAAAATACATCGAATGGGCTATTTCTGGCCTACTCTAGAACACGACGCAATAGAGTTTGTACGCAGATGTCATAAGTGTCAAGAATTCTCCCATGAGATTCACATGCCAGCACAAGCTCTACTGACCAATCGCTACTCCTTGGCCCTTTTCTACGTGGGGCCTAGATTTAATAGGAAATTCTCTCCCTCATCTACTGAGATGGCCATAATTTTATAATCACGGCCACCGAATATTTTACCAAGTGGGTAGAGGCTATGCCTCTTACTCTTTATCCCAGGTTTCTATAATCGCCAAGCTTATTTTGAACCAAATCATTTGCAGGTATGGTATCCCACAAATCATTATCTCAGATAATGGAACTTCTTTTAAGAATGATGAAGTTCACGAATTGTGTAATAAATTTAAAATAAGCCATCATACGGCTTCATTATATTACCCTCAAGCCAATGGATAGGCTGAGGTGACAAACAAAACATTAAAAGCCATTCTCCTTAAAACGGTGAAAGAAAACAAACGAGATTGGCACTTGAAGTTATATCCGGCCTTATGGGCCCACCGAACCTCAATAAGAACACCAACAGGAGCGACTCCTTTCTCGCTAGTATTCGGGCGACGGCGGTTCTCCCAGAGGTTGAAATACCCAGTCTCCGCATTTCATTACAAGGGATCCTGGATGAAGACGCTTATAGAGAAGCACGTCTTTCCCAACTAGAAAGCCTAGATGAAGCTAGGTTAGATGTTGAACAGTGGCATAGAGTCTATGCTGACCGGATGTGCTTGGCGATATAACAAGAAAGTCTATGAACGTGACATATATGAAGGTGATCTAGTTCTAAGGCTAGACAGCCGGATTGACAAAAAGACCGGCGAAGGAAGGAAGTTCCGGCCCAAATGGTTGGGCCCATACCGAGTCATGAAGGACTATGGAAATGGTGCATACCTCTTATGTACGCTGGAAGGTGAGGAATTTGGTGAAACAGTCAATTCCCTACACCTCAAACGATTCTACACGTAAGCAACTAGCACTATTTATAATTATATCTACATTGCATCTTCATATAGATTAGGATCATTTTGTCCGCTTGTTTTGTACAAAAAATGTGATCAAGGAATTTGTTCTCAAAGCAATTCATTACAAACTCATGATGTTGTTGGCATAAACACTCTAATCATACTTCTCCATTTCCATGATATCATCAAACTATCTCGGAATCATTTCATCAAATAAAGCTAGATATGACAAGGTCTTAACGGTAACCATGCCAAGATCTGCGGGTTTATTCTCACTTTTGGTTTCTTCTTAGGATAGGTGTCTTGCCTATGGTCTATTCTAGAAGCTTCATGGTGTCACATCTATCCATATATATATCTCTTTGGAAATAAGAATACACTGACATTTTGCTCAAATAAACAAGTCAAATATAGAATCAAACAGAAAATTTTAAATTTACACATTTCCTTGCCCCACCAACCTTCGGTGATGAGCTTGCATCTCTTACTAGTGACGTAGGGTTGGGAAAGGATGGAAATGCCCTTACTCACCTATGCCTTGCCCACGGTGATAAACCCACGCTTCTTACTAGTAGCATGGGGCAAAGTGTAGGGGGTCCTCTTGACAAACAAATGTAAAAGGTCATAGACAAACAATTCAAATCTTAAAATCTTGAGTCAAAAACAAATGAATCAGATGTTCAAAATTCCAAAAGAGTTAAAATCCTAATAACCCAGATTTTGTCTACTATGTGGCCATCTACGGATCTAAGTCTAGATAAACCACAAAGCAAGTTGCATCCCAAAACTATGAAGTCACTCGAGTGGAGTAGGCTTGTGGTATCCTAATTTGGTTCCAAAGCTTTGTCTATCTTTCATCAATATCATTTCAACACATTTCATAACTTGTGCCCTTCTCTAGCTCTCGGTGATGAGCCCTCACATCTTACTAGTTGTGTGGAGTTAGGAGTAGGGGCAAGTTTATCTGCTCATCATACCGGCTTATCTTCACCACTTTGCCAAAACAAATATGGGGCATCCAAAATTGCTTACAGAAACTAAATTCAAATAGTCACATTGTGTCTACATTATCATATATCAGCATCATGAAATACAAAAAGAAAGTAAAACATTTGTATCATTTGTTCTCCATTTGCATACATTCTAAAGAGCATACAAGCATAACATCATAATTTACATGAGGAAACTGGAAAGGAAACAAAGCCATGAATGCCAAAAGTCTGATCCAAAAGAATATATATATATATATATATATATATATATATATATATCAAAGTTTCTGTACAATGCCATCATGCGCCAAGCATGGTCAAAATGCTCAAAGAGCCCGGTATATACAAAAGAATATATCATACAAAATCTAGGAGAGCCAAGTGGCTTCTCAACCCTATGAGACCCCTCTGAAGGTGCACGCCCATGCCTAGGACTCCGGCTACACCGGCGCTCTGAGTGCACGGAGGGCTCAGGATCCCGAGGGGTAGCCGCTCGCCACGAGAATGACTCCTCATCAGGCGCTCGGCTGTCCTATACCCCACTAGCTCCATGCGGAGAGTCGATACCATCCTGGCCACATGCCAGGCTAGGGAAAAGACATCAGTGTGTCTACCAGCTGCTTGAGGCTCCCCAGCATCCACGAAAGCTCTGCTGCGGGTCCTCTCCATGGGGATCATCAGGGTATCGGTGCATACCCTACGAATCAAGTCTCGCCACTCATCGGCGGTCTCTGCAAACAAAGGAAAAAAAAATTAGAAATAAACAAGAGATAAAATACAAGAGAAAACAAAAGGAGAGATAGCAACTAAGGAAATCCTAACTAAAAACAAACATTAAAGAGAAGGGTGGTAACTTACTCGGATCACCAGGCCTCCAGGATGGATCTCTAGGGTCAGCACTGCCACCACGGATGCCACCGCTGACTGAGGTGCTTGCTCCTGTGACTGGAGCAACGTAGCACCCCACAATGGACTCATCCTCCCCACCATGGCCCTGGGAGAGTGGCTCCTCTGAAACCAGAGTCACCCTCTGCACTCTGCTCGGCCCTCTCTGCCTGCATGATATCCTGAGTATCATGCCACTCAGGATCAGTCTCCTCCTCTGTCTCTCCCCCTGTAAACTCCTCGGACTCGGAGTCTATGTCAATGGGGTCATCGCTGCTATGGGCAGGACCCACGCGATCCGAAAGCAAGGGTGCCTGAGGCGCACCGGCTCTCCCTCGAGCACGTACTTACCCTCCCCGGCCGATAGGGATGCCGGGGAGTAACAACTGTCCAACCCGGCCTCTAGGACCCCCTCTGGCCTCTCGAACTGACCTGTATACTGGCGCTACTGGGGAAGCATGCCCATGTAGGGTAGGCCAAACTGCTTGAGGAACTCGGCCAAAGGGGTGTATCTCCACTCACCCCACTCTGTCAATAAGCTGCCCTGTGGTGGAGCAGGAGATCAAAGTAAGAGCCTCCTCGCCCCATATACCTGCCATGGTCTGATATGGTGTGGCCTCCATGTCATCGGTGGTCGAAAAGCAACCGGCTGATGAGGTGCTCGAAGCACCGACATATCTGTCCATCTAGCTGCCCTCACAGCTCCGGGATCTGTCACCTCTACACCTCTACCATAAGGGGATGAAGTGCTCATAAACCCAACTCATGACCAGGGTCGGGTGGCTCAAGGACTGCCCCTGTAAATGGACTACCCTGTATAAATCATGGTAGGTAGTCCCAAGAATATCTGCTCCCCAGGCATATATCCGGCCATGTCCCTCTATCGTGCGTAATGATGGGGGACCAGCAGTAGTATAGCAGTGTGTCTCCTCCCTTGTCCCCGATCAGTCTCGAGGCAAGGATCCCCATAATGGCCTGGCGAAGCAAGGGGATGGGCAAAACTAGGAATGGATCGAACTCTGACCCCCTTCTTCGAACCCGTGGAGATGACTGCATCTCCCATATAAGTGGCCCACTGCTATCTGGGCCCGCGAACCTGCTGTCTCAAGGGTCAGACGTCTCCCAATGATCGGGACCCCCAGAATGTGATAAACATCCTCCAAAGTGATGGTCCACTCACCGCGGACCCCTGGTAATCGGAAGGTGTTCCGATCAGCATCCCAATAGGAGAATAAGTCACAAAGAATGTGACTGGATGGTGCAACATGTGGAACACGTGAGATACGTAGTATCCGGCCCTCTGAAGAGTGTCCTCCTCATCCTGTGAAAGGGCATCTAGTACTCCTGGGAGCCAGTCACACTCCCTCTCTCGGCTCCACCGAATATACTCCTCTCTCACCTGCATACACCCAAAAACACACAAAACAAAGCAAGTTAGCATCCGAGTGATATTAGAAAAATCATGAAAACACATAGAAATGCTAAAAATGCAAAAACAATCTCAAACAGATGTTCTTTTGGCATTCTATGCAAAACCACCCCTGACGAGCGGGAGGCGGTTTTTTCCCACCCGCCTTAAGGGCGGCGGTCGTGTATAAACCACCACCCTGAACAGGGCGGCGGTCGTAACGTAACCGCCACCACCTTACACAGGCGGCGGCGGTCGTGTGCCCAAAAACCCACGCGGGTTTTATAATTTAAAAAGCCTAAAAACACAAAAAAGGACCATTTTAGCTAAAAACAAAGCCTACCCAGTAGGCGCCCCCCCTAGATGGACCTTTTAACCTAACATTTTCAAAAATTACCCCCCCATGACAAAGATTTTAGCATTTTAAAATTAAGGGGTAAAAAGGATAAATTGAAGAAAACTAACTTGTGATCTCGCGGGTCGATGTTCCGCTCGCGGAGGCATGATCACTATCCCATCACGAACGTTTTGGCTCTACTCACGCAAGAAACCATCACCGTGGGTCCCAGAGCTCAGAATCAATCAAATCAACTCACGCAAATGAATAGGAAAATGGGCCCACTTTCATATATATAGCAACCTGACTTGTTTTAAAATGTTTTTTTCACAGGTTTGGAGCACCAACGGAGGTAAGTTCTTACCCCCACACAAATGGTACGTCCTCATTTCCCATTATTTTAGCATTTATTTTCCGATCTATCTTGTCTATCTGCACTTGAGTTCTCTTTTCATTTTGCAGGGAGCGGGAATTTTGGATGGCGTCATTTCGACACACGGACGTATCAGGTATAACTTTCAACTTCCCATTTCGGGACCGCCATACTCGGACCCACCGTTTTACACCTCTTCATGGCTAAAACGCTTCTCCGAGGGGGCAATATGTACGTACCCAAAATTGTAGGGTACTGCACTGTCGAAACAACGTAACACGTACCCCAATGATACAGAGTCTCCTCGCAAGGTGTTCGGGATCCGAAAAGCTCTCCAAGTGTGCGTTAACATCCCACATGCCCCGCTTAGCCCCCGTGTGCTTTGTTTTCCCTTTTCCCCTCTTTTCTTGGCCTTTTGCTCTTGATGATGAAAACCGCCACCCCCTTGCCTGGCGGCGGTCTCGTGACCACCGCCACCTGAGCGGGCGGCGGTCTGTAACCGCCACCACCCCTGGGGCGGCGGTCCTTTATGCATTTTCCAGAAAGCTCTTTTAACATGACTCACGTAAATTTCAACGATTCACCAGACTTTTTTCACCGCCATAAGCTTGCATTAATGATTCTGGTTCCTGGAATAGTGTTTTGCCATTGTTTATAGTTTAAGAGTTCTATTTGGTTTTTACCTTGGGTAAATCCAAATGCTATAAATAGATGGCTTGTGCTCAAGCAAATGGCCCCTCAAATTTGCCTCTGAATTTCTCATTGCAATAGATTAGTCTTTCATTTTTTTAGAATTCTTAGTTTCTTTCATTGCATGCTTAGTTAGCGTTGTTTTTCTGTTAGTAAGCCACATATCCATCTTGTGCAAATGTTGTTGATATTTCATCCAATCCATTGGAGTAGAATAGTTTGTTTTCAATAGGAAGCCATTAAAGTTGCAGGTTTTGTTCTTCAAACAGGATAGTTTCGGAGTTACGGACGTTTATGTTGCATGACTCATAATAAATCCCGCTAGGAATTGCATAAGCCAAGCTCTATACTCTTGCGCTATCTCTCTCCTACTCGCATTGTATTCAGTCTGTATCCTAAGCTGCCTTTGTCCCAATATCTACTTTTGTTGATGCTAGCATTACACACTTTTCTGGATCCACGTGAACACGAAGGAATGAGGAGATCACACTGAGGGGACATAGCCACACACACCATCGGATTCGCCACTGTTCTGCGAAATCCAGGTTCTAGCTTTCAAAGTTCTAATTAGAAGCATATCAAATAGAGTAGCCAATCACTTTATTTCAGTCAATTTTACTTTCGATATTGCCAGGGAAGCTGTGGGGATTGATAGTTTCTGAGAAACTATGATTCATTTCTCACTTCTGAGGTAGGATCGAGAGTCTTGCAAATAGATTAGATCAGTTATTTCATTACTTAGAATAGATTTACAATTGCACAGACAAATAGCTATACTCGGTTATCTTGTTTGTTTTAATTTGTTATTCTAATTGTCAAATTTCTAGATATATTAAAATAGCTTCTCTTTCAAATTCATTTAAAATTCATCAGAAAATAACAAAAATATAGGAGTTATACATGTTATAGACATACTTCGCATAGTTAATTTTATTTTACTGCATTTAGTTTGCATTATTGCTTTTGTATGACAATCACGGGACCTAGAGAGCCCAGGGAATACGTATTCGAGCCAATCGTGCCCCAACCCAATCTCATCACAGCCATAACTGATATAGATCAGAATCTCAGGATCCAAGTCTTCCAAACAATGGTAAACTTACAACAAATCAGTTTCCAACTGCACGGGTTAAACATAGAAGACGACCAAGCACACACATTTTGGTCAAATCAACCAAACTACAGATTACCTAGATTCATATCCACATGACTGTAGAAGGGTTTGAAAGAGAGAGACCTTTGGTTGTGATCCTTTGGTTCCACAGACCGAGACATGGGAGACTCTCACAGATATAGATACCAGCTTGAGAATTCAGGTTGCACAAAACGCATAAGATATTCTGAGAAGATCACACAGTTATTGATTCTGAATATAGAAGCTGAGAAAGCATACGATTACTGGATACTAGGGATTAGGGACTGATTCCATACATGACCATAGCAGGACCACAACAAATACGAATCTACGGTGTGACCCACAAATCCCATAGCCCAATGAGCCCATAGGTGAATCAGACATAGATGTTGGCCTACGTACACTAGTATTCAGATCTACTCCACTTCCACCTATCATCATCGAATAGTTATCCTTATTAGACATAGCAACTAACAAAGCTAAGGAGTTCTGGACTAGGCCAGAGAATCACCCATAGAATCAATTATATTTATCATCCGTCCTATGACCTTATCGGGGATATACACGAAACTATCCCAGGACATTTTCCACGTATTCCACAACCTATAGACCAAATCACGCCAGAGCTCGATATTGATTGGAGCCTTGAGCGAGTCATCCTTGCTTCGATCGATCTATCACACACATTCGGGTTAGGAGGGCCTTCTTTTCCTTATTCGAGTTAGGAGGGCCTTCTTTGCCTTAGATTCACAATTTCCACTAGTGATAATGATTAACACACCATATTGACATATAACCTAAAACACATAGACTCAAACAACCTTATATGAAAGTGACACACTAATGAAAATACTTTGAATGCATAGAGTGACTCTTCACACATTGACTTACTATTTGAGACCACCGCATAATATCTCATACACTATACACCTTTGGACACATAGGAATCATGCATTTGAGGCTTATGACAACCTCAAGGTACACCATTTATAACTCGGTCTGAGAATTCTCGAACACCATAGACCATAGGCACATGAAAATTGTGCTAGACACTAAAGAAGACCTTTTTCATGATTTAAAAGACACACCAACCTCTCATAAGACATCAATAAGAATATTGTTCACACTAAGTAATATACTATGACTAAGTGATCTCGACATTGAGGACACATACTTGTATACTTGAAGAACAACAAGACTTGAATCTTGACAAACTCAACATGACCAACCATTTTAAATCACAAGAACATAATTATGGACTTGAAATGACATACCTTAACATGATGAAGAAGACACACACTTTGAAAAAAATAGCCCCCTCACTCCAATGCTTCATTTTCACCTATACACCTCTAAGAATCCTAGTAGAGGCATATGTCACCATGAAGGGGCTAGATGAGAGACCTAAGAAGGTATCAAACCTTCTTTTGGCTCCTTGACTGATTCATTCTTTTCTGATTATTTATTTTTCATAGTATACTCCTCCTTTTGATCAATAACACTCTTGGGATCATCTTGAGCGCTTTGATTATCCTCTTCCTTCTTCTTGTACTTCTAAACTTATGATTTGGATCCTTAAGTACCTTTATATTGGTTGTGGAGCTTGATAGCCACATTTTATATGTATTTATACATTATGAAATCTAGACCATTCCTTATTAGGTCACATATCTAACATGTGGTTTTCTATGTTTCCCTGAAATGATAAAAAACCTAATATCTTTAAAGGGTCATTATGTATGAGGCTCATTGTATTAGTGGCGGCACATGATGAGAGAGTTTTGCTGGATTGAATAAAAGGATTGGTTTTTTCTAGTGGACGTAGCCCATTTTGGGTGAACCACGTTAAACATGTGTCTCTTTTTTAGTGCATTCATTTCTACTTTACATTTTTGCATTATTCATTGCATGCTTATTTATCTGTACAATTGGTATAATATTAACATTTGGTATCGAGCAAGTTTGAGATTTATTTGTTGGCAATATACTCACAAAAGGATTTTTGTTTGAGTGGGAGAAGTAGAATGGCGAGAGGATAATAAGTTTAGAGTTGAGAAGTTTGACGACCAAAATTACCTACTATGGAAAATACAGGTGGAAGATTACCTGTACCAAAAGGATCTATACCTACCATTGGGAGTTGAAGAAGAGAAACCCTCAACCATGTTTGATGAGGAGTGGAATTTTTGGATAGGAAGGCTCTCAGTGTGATTCAATTGAGTCTGGCATTGTCTGTAGCTTCAAATATCTCACAGGTGAAGAGTACAATAGAGTTGATGAAAACCCTATCTAATTTATATGAAACACCTAGTGCATCCAATAAAATTTTATTTGATGAAAAGATTGTTTAATCTACAAATTCAAGAAGGTGGATCTATATCTATCCATCTTAATGATTTCTACACTATTGTAAACCGGTTAGATTCAAGCATAATATCCCATTTGATGAGGAGGTTAGAGCATTATTATTCCTATGTTCTTTTCCAGAAAGTTAGGACAACTTAGTAATGGTATCTAGTAATACATCATCTACTCCTCTTTAATTTGAAGATGTAGTCGAGTGTCATCTTAAATGAGGAAATGCGCAGGAAAAGTATAGGTGAAAATCCTTCTTCGGAAATGCGTTGAATATGGAGAGTAGAGGGACGAGCAAGGAGAAATAAAAGATTAAGGTTCATGGGAGATCTAAATCAAATATGGGAAGATCCAAATCTAGGAGTAGAGGCATTACTTGTTGGGCTGTGGAAAGAGAGGACATGCTAAAAAGGATTGTTGGTTCAAAGGAAATAAAGAAAACTAGCCCAAGTTATTAAAGAGGAAAATCTGATAGGTAATATTGTTCGGGATGCTCTTATACGTTCTCTTGATAATAGAGTAGAATATTGGGTAATATATTCGAGATGCCTCTTTCCATGCAGCCATTAATAAGGGATATTTTAAAGAGTATGTCTAGGGAAATTTTGGACAGTTTATTTGGGTGATGATGAGGTCATGAACATTATAGGGAAGGGAAAATTACACTTGAAATTATAGAACATAAATACATGGATATTGAGAGACGCGAGGCATGTGCCTAGTCTCAGGAGAAATCTCATCTTTGCAGGATAGTTGGGTGGTGAAGGTTGTATAGTTACATTCACTTTAAATGCTTGGAAGGTTTCCAAGGGTTCCCTGGTAGTGGCATGGGGTAAGAAAGTAGGAACTCTTTATTTTTCTACTTGTATATCTAATTCTTCTATCATATTGTCTACTTCAGATGAATATGCCAACATGTGGCACAGTAGATTGGGACATATGAGTGAGAAGGGCATGAAAATTCTATAGAAAAAGGTAAGATTTCAAGTTTTAAGAAATTGGACTTAGAGTTTTGTGAGCATTGCACTTTTGGGAAACAAAAAAGAGTTAGATTTCTCAAGGCAGGGAATACCAAGAAAGAGTAAAAGTTAGAGCTAGTTCATACAAATGTGTGGGGCCGGCCCTTGTTGCATCTCATGGTGGTTCTCTCGTCTATGTCACATTCATAGATGATGCCATAAATAAGGTATGGGTATATTGCATTAAGCATAAGTCTGATGTCTTTGATACATTTAAGAAATGGAAAGCACTTACTGAGAATTAATGTGGTTTTAAATTGAAATGTTTGAGATCTGATAATGGTGGTGAGTATTACAATAAGAAATTTGATGATTATTGTTCCTTGAATGGGATTTGTAGAGAGAAAATAGTTCCCAGGACTCCACAACAAAATGGTGTTAGTGAGAGGATGAATAGAACAATAATGGAGCATGCATGGTCAATGAGATTGCACATGGGGCTGCCTCTTCGATTTTAGCGAGGTGTAGATACTACTGTGTACTTAATAAACCATAGACCTTCGAGTTCACTAGATGGAGTAATTCCCAAACAAACCTAGACCGGGAAGAGGTAGACCTTTCATTTTTAAGATTATTTGGTTCAGAGGCATTTGTGCATGTTAATAAAGAAAACAGGAAGAAATTGGATTCAAAATCCAAACGTTGTACATTCATAGGCTATGGCTCTAATGGTGATTATGGATTTTATTTTTGGGATCTAGATGAATCTAAGATAATTAGGATTCATGATGTTATTTGGTGTGAAAATAGAATGTACAGGGATCAGGTACATGATGAAAAAAATCCCAAGGAAGAATTGGTTGAGGATATAGCTCCTAAAAATGAACTCTTGGGTGGAAAATATCCACCTACAGGTACCAAGGTTGATAGTTTTATAGGCCAAGCATGACAGCCAGTGTCGGCATTGGCACCTCTATCAAAAATTCAAGAAAATGAGCAACAAGAAAATAATGATCCCGTGACACCCCCATCTTTGGTAAGAAGGTCACAATGTATTAGTAGACCTCTAGAAAGATTTTCCCCTACTTTGTATTATTTGTTACTAATAGATAGTGGTGAGCCAGAGAGATTTGATGAGGCAATGTAGGTGGAATCCACTAAGGAGTGGGAGCGTGGCATGAATGAGGAGATGGACTCCTTGGAGAAGAACCAAACATGGGATTTAGTCAAATTGTCGCATGGGAAGAGAGTACTACAAAACAAATGGGTCTACCATGTGAAAGAAGAAGAAGGTGGACGGAAAAGGTACAAAGAAAGGCTTGTAGTGAAGGGGTATGAACAAAAGAAAGGTATTGATTTTGATGAAATTTTCTCCCCATTGTAAAGATGTGTTCCATTTGTATTGTATTAAGTTTAGTTGATGTTGAAGATTTACACTTAGAGAAACTTGATGTCAAGACGAAATTTCTCCATGGTGACTTGGAGGAGATTTATATGCAGCAACCACTTGGGTATGAGGTGAAGGGTAAGGAGAAATTGGTTTGTATATTGAAGAAGAGCCTATATGGGCTCAAGCAAGCTCCCCGACAATGGTATCTAAGGTTTGATAGTTTTATGCATGAGCATGGTTTTAGTAGATGTCAATCAGATCATTGTGTATACTTCAAACGGTTGGATAGTGGGAGCTACATTATTATTTTTAATATGTAGATGATATGCTTGTAGCAGGGTCTCATATGCAGGAAATTACAAAGCTTAAAGAAAATTTTGCACAAACATTTGCAATGAAGGATTTGGGTACAACAAAGAAAATCCTCGGTATGCAAATCAAGAGGGACATGAAAAATAAGAAATTGGTGTTGTCTCAGGAGGAATATGTAGAAAAGGTGTTAGAGAGGTTTCAGATGTAGAATGCGAAACCAATTAGTACACCATTGGCTGGGCATTTTAGATTAAGTAAAGAGCAATGCCCAACAACAGAGAGGAAAAGATTATATGACATGGGTTCCTTATTCTTCATGGTTGGGAGCCTCATGTATTCCATGGTTTGTACCAATCCAAACATTTACCAAGTAGTGGGAGTTGTTAACAAGTATATGGAAAATCTGGGTAAAGCACACTAGAAGGCAGTCCAGTGGATTCTCAGGTACTTGAGAGGGACCAATAGTAGGCACTTGTGCTTTGGAGGGTTAGATTATACTTTATAGGGATTTTGGATTCAGATATGGCAGTAGATGTGGATAGCAGGAGGAGCACTACTAGATACGTGTTTACAGTTGGTGGTGCGGTAGTGAGTTGGATCTCAAAGTTATAGAAGGTAGTTACCTTGTCTACTACTGGAGGCAAAATATATTATAGCATTGCGGAAAGTAAGGAGATATTATGGATGAGTAGGTTCATGAAGGAGTTGGGTAATAAGAAAGGGGATTGTAAGTTACACAATGATAGTCAAAGTGCAATTCACCTGGCAAAGAACTCGGCCTTCCATTCTAGAACCAAACACATTCAGCTAAGATATCACTTCATACGACAGGTGTTGGAGGATGGGCAACTTGAGTTAGTGAAGATTCATACAGATGATAATCTTGTTGATATGTTCACTAAGCTAATAAAAAAGGATAATTTTGATTTGCATTCAACTTACTGTGGGTCTTCAAGATTAATCTTGAATTGGAAGACACAAGCCAAGAGGAAAAGTCCAAGTAAGAGCCGTAATGGTGGAGTTACAAAATCAATCTTTAAGTGGGAGATTGTTGGTTGTGGAGCTTGATAGTGACAAGGGGATGGCCCCCTAGTGGGGGTCTGGTGCCACGCACCCGACGGGGTTTAGGGACAACACCCTTATAAGCCACATTTAATATGTATTTATACATTTTGAAATCTGCACCATTCCTTATTAGCTCACGAGATCTAACGTGAGGTTTTCTATGTTTCCACTGAAATGATAAAAAACACTAATATATTTAAAGGGTCATTATGTATGAGGCTCATTGTATTAGTGGCGGCACTATGAGAGAGTTTTTCTAGAATGAATAAAAGGATTAGCTATTTTTGGTGGATGTAGCCCATTTTGGGTCAACCACGTTAAATTTGTGTCTCTTTTTTGCATTCATTTATGATTTACGTTTTCTACATTATTCATTGCATGCTTATTTATCTCGTATAATCTGGTATAATCCTACCACTTTCTTCAATTGTCCCGCATCGCGAACCTTGCAATATGCCCTACCTTGTGGCACCTAAAGAATTACACTTTTCTTCTTTTACACTCAATATCCGTATGTCTAAAACAATTATAAGAAAACAATATCCATTTAACTTGCTTACATACCTTATAGTGTTTGATTTTCCATTCTTGCAATACTTTGCAAGATGTCCTTTCATGACAAATGTAACATTCAACACCATATCTCGACCTACCTTTTTCTCCTTCTTGCCTTAACATTCTTATTCCTTTTCTCCTTCACAATGATGCCTTTGAACGTTTTCTTTTTAGTCATCATTATTTTCAACCTTAGGACTACACATGCTAGTTCTCTGTCTATAAACAACACACTTATACCAATCACCATGAAAAACTCCATACCTATATGCATTTTGATGTCGATATATGATCTTCCATGAGATGAAAGCTTTGAATTCTATCCCATGCTTATATGCCTTCTTTCATTGGATCGTTTAATTGATTATTCCTCATTTTTATCTGATTTGGATGAATCCTCCTTGAAACCTAGACTGTTATATCACCATATGCCTTTTGTTTTCCTAAAATCTTATACAAATTATATGGACTTTCATGAAAATACGATACCTTGTTTGTAATGGTACTTAGCTCTTTCTTCATTTACTCTTTCTCAGCCTCATATTTGAGACACTCTTCACTCTTGATCTTCAATTCAGTTAGGTCCTCCTCAAGTTGAGTCTGTAAACCTTAAGTATTTCTGATGAGATGAACACAATGCATCCAACTTCTCTTCACAATCAACAACAATACAACTTATGCTTAAAAGCTCACACATCTTGTCACCAAAGATCTCCCTCTAGATTGTTAGGCTACTTCCAAGGGCATTCTTTGATACCAATGTTTAGAAGTGACAAGGACTGGGAGGGGGTGAATAATTCCTTAATAAAACCTTTCCCTCTATACTTCAAAACAACTAACACACATCCTCATGAAACACATATATCAATGTATGATAAAAAATAAATATATTTCACCATAAAACATAATCAAAGAAAGGATCATAAGATATACACAAAACCAATCTTAATTGATATTCAAATCAAATCACCACTTTTTATTGATATTGAAATCAGATCATAATGAATTGATGTCTTCAACAATAGTTAACAAGATACAATCAAGAGATACCAAAACAATTAGCCTTGTCTCATGAATACATAAGAGGATATTCATCTTTGCAAAATAATTCAACTGAATATTATGCCTATAGATACTTTAGAAACTTGTAATGACGCAATCATGCTATAAAATTAGCATTCAAACAAATGACACCAAATATGCCCTCCTTCATCAACTAGCCATTAAAGAAACTTCACGATCTTTACTTCGCTCAAATTCTCCTCATGAAAAAACCACCAGATATTGACCTAGAATGAGATTCTAGAGGTTTTGGGATACACCCAAAAGGTTTTTCTTTGCATAAAAATTTTCTTCAAAAGAAGATAAAAGGGGTTCCAAAAGATAAGCAATAATGTACCCAAAACTTCACTTTTATAATCTCTCATTGATCCAAATTAAAAAGAGGCCAGTTTACCTCCTTTATCTTGACCACACTAGCCTAAAAAAATTCCATAAGAATCACTAGCACATTCATAATTGAACCATATAGGTTGGCCATACCAAAAACCTTCATCCATGTACCAAAAATCCCATCATTGGAATGAGAAAAATCCCCTAACACAAAAATATTTTTAGTCAAGCTCTAAAAATCACCACACATGTTTAAAATTACATTTAAACATCATACATGGTTGAAATTTACATGAACCAATCAAATTATTTTATTTAATGGGCCCAATGGCTCATTGCCTTCACAAAACACCTATTTCTAGCACCCTGTCTTTACATTTTGGCCTCAAGATCACACAAGAACACATAAAATATGGCATGTGACAACTAAATGTAAATTAAATAACCTATAAAACACTTCTAAGAAAATTATATCTCATGAAACAATCATTGGGTCACACCCGCACTAGAAACAAGTTTCAGCTGCCCAAAAATAGTTTTACAAATACAATTGGATAACACCCTTCGTAGCATTTTCAAGACGTCAAAATTGATTCAATGTATGCCAAATCCATCCTAATTAATATTCTAAGTGATATCAAGTATCACCCAATTCATTTCATATACTAACCAACTCAAAATTTCAACAAAAGTAGTTCTTTCTTGAAAAAGCCAAATGTATTCTTTTCCACAAACTAACCTAGAAACAATATAAAAATCATCATCATGAGACAAAAATTATATCACTACAAAACTATTTTAATTCTATTTCCACCAAAAATTTAATCACCTCTTAACTACTCTTGTAGATCATGCAATGCCAACTTTCTTCAAGACTACTTCTAACTATCCCAAAACTGCCCTTTGACTAGTCATCCTAAATAAAACAAATTTGACCATCTATAAACATCTCCATGTCCTAAACCCATCATGTAAATCAAGAAAAACTCACATAAATCACAAAATTATCATTTAGTTTGTAACTCCTTTGGACAAACTTGTCCCAAACTAAACTTCTTCAAAAACTAACTTGTTTGAGTGGGGTCCACTCATCACTATAATCTCTACCATACCTTTTTGGAAATATTAAGGAGTCATATACATGTTATAAACATAATTTAATTACTATGAATAAAAATTTTCCACTTAGGAAGTAAATCTCTCAAACCGCTTCCAAGCTAGGGTTTTAAACACATAACAAGTTGTTTGACTTATTAACATTCGTTCATAAAAATATGATGATGAAATGACCTCATTATTTTTTTAAACATTCTAGACTCAATGTAGAAACATCCATGAAAGCCAAAAGGTACCATACAAAGCACACAATTTAGGGTGAGCATCAAAAGATCCAATTTGAGCTGGAAATGACCTTGTTCTTGACCATGTTTCACCAAAATTGTCATATCATAGAAAATTATCATCATGACAACCTTGAATTTTTCCCATAGCACCATGAAACACCCTACTAACATATCCAATCATCATAATGTCATAAACAACTCTCAATATTTCCATCCATTGAGACTTGCATAGCTAGCCCTTAGGGTTTTACACTTTGTAAAGGTTAGGGTCAACTGAAACAACCTCATAAATCATCATAGAAACACTCCAAATTGTCCTAACATACATTTAAAATCATATTAAAACTTCCTACATGTATCCATGAGATCATATATCTCCATAGCTCAACCTCATACCACCTGACATCCATACCTTCTCCAAATGAGCACTTGCAACATGGTCATCAACTTGCATCTACACCCTAAATCTCATTAGAGTGCCCAAGAACTCTCCAATCATTATCTCCATCATTCCAACATTCTTCTCAAGTCACCAAGAAGCTCATACCACCATGCACTGTCACCTAGGTTAGCTAGGTCACCTAAATAGGATTACAAGAACAAGTAATCCTCACTAGAGCACCTGATATCATCAAGAAAACATCTAAATCATCATGTCATCATCATCCTCAACATTATTTGACCCTAATCCATCATCCAATTTTTCATTAATGATGTTTTTAATTAATGAAAACACCTATGCAACAACATGCTAACATAAATGTGCTCACGAGTATGAAGTGTGATTGGGTCATGACATGGTGTACTATTAAGTGTTAAAGTTGTATGGGTATGCATATTGGTCTGTATGTCACTATGTCATGTGTCAATGTGTGTGTATGATTCACTTAAGAATTTTAAAGATGAGATGAGCCATCAATGGTGATGACTTGAGCAGATCCTTATGTGGGAAAAGGACTGTGACAATGTTCTTGAGAGTTGATATGGGTAAACTAAAGTGGTTTCAAGCATACAAGTGGTATTTATGGATCTTCTCCAAATTTTAGTCTCACGACATTAGGAGGATGCTTATGTAGTGTTGATGGAAAATTTGGAGCTTTTGAAACCAAATTATGTACATGTTTGAGATGTATCTCTCTAACTAGGTCTCAAGTGTTATCATGGAGCGGTATGAAGAGAGAGTCGAGTTTGAAGATGAAAATGGTTGATTCCAATGCCAAAAGTTTGTACAAATAATCTAGACATGTTGTAATTTGAGATTTAGGTGGTTTTAGACCTTGAAAATGTCTAAATTTATCTGAATCTCTAACAATGTTGAGTTTTAACAGTGAAGATGCAAAAGACCTAATTGGTAAAAGGTGAAATTGTAAACTGGGCATGTTTCCTTTAGTCACACTCCTCAATGTTCATGGAGATGGTTATATGGCCAAATGGGTATCCATAGTTGGTAAGTTTTCATCATAAAACTATGTGCATCAAGACTTAGGCATGAAAACCCTATGTTACGGGGATAGTAATGTCTGGGTATGCAATATGAAGAAATGGTAATGGTTTGAATATTTTTCATGATTTTTATGAAAGGGTGGCATGAATAATTGAAGATAAGTATGGGAAAGTTGTGTGGTGGTTTTCTCTATGTACTCTTGGAGCTTCAAGACAATGTTTGAGCATGTGCAATCTATCTCTTATGAGTCACTATTTGATGTATGCTAAGGTATTCTAATGCATGTTTATGATTGTAATAGTTTCGAGTTTGTGCCCAAATTTAAGGAGAGCATTCATCTAGTTATTGTTATCCAAATGTACCCCCTACTCATTTTGTGGCTAACTCCCTTTCATTCTTTCCTTCTATTGTGCCTCAGTCATAAATTTTTACTTTTTAGGCACTCAAAACCTTCTAGAAATGACACCATTGGATAGAGCTCTTTCTCAGCTTTCTAGAAAGGTAAAGATTTCCTCCTAACTCCACGTATTTTTCAAGTTATGGCTCGTGGAGTTTTGTGGGAAATTTTCCCTTGCAAGGTCCGTAGCCAATCAGAACTCGCCACGTGTCCAGGTCAAAAATATCAAAGCGATCCGATTTTGGCCTATTTTTGCCCTAAAACTTCAAATCGCCATAACTTTCGATCCAGAGCTCAGATTTTCACGTTCTTTATATCAATGGAAAGTTGGTGAAATGCTCTACAAGATTCCATGGTCAATTTTGAATTTTGGTTCAGTTTGGAGGGAGAAAATAAAAAAACTCTTTTGGTACGCGCCCATGGATAGAACTGATGTTTCAACAACCAATTTTAATGCAAAATGGGTCGCATTCTTCTCCAGCATGGTCAAAAATGTCGGGAATGGGTTTGTAAGGACCTCCATGCTGTTTTTAATGCATTTTGGTCAATGGGAATGGTTCCCATGTTTTTCACATTTTCTCTCTCTGGGCTTGACCCATGCCTTTGTAAAAGCGGATTTGGCTCATTTTTCAAAGGGGAACACTTTTTTTGCACAACAAGCTTCTTTTTTCACTTTCAACAAGTGATTTTGGAAAGTATCAGACCTTCCAGTTATAACAGTTTTATACCTCTTTGGTGTTGGAATACAAGGATTTTGATGTTGAAAATCACAATGCAGGCTCTGTGAATGCTTTCAGTCCTTTGTATGTGTTGTTTGCTTCATTTCAAACCCTTGTTTACAGCTTATCAACATGTGCATGATGTTTTATGTTGCAATTTCTAATTTGTGTCAATTTTCATGAGCAAGAAGTGCTCACCACTCCTTTGGTGTATCACCCTTATCAGTTTAGTTTTAATTTTTGCATTTCTTATCCCTGTCTCCTTGCAAATTAAGATAAAATTAGGATCTGAAACTCTGCAGTTGTGCAAATAATAGATCTGATCAGAGGAGTTTCAGGAACTAGCCTCTAATCTGGAGATTTCTCTCTCATTTTACAAGTCCCACACTTGGAGAGAGGTTTCAATGTTGTGCAATCACACTGGATGCCTAAAACATCAACTTAGAAACCTGATTTGCATCCGAGGTCTTTGCTGATTTGCAACAACAGTTTTGGCACGCCCGGTGGGACCTTAGAGGTCTTCCACTTCATCTTTTGCAGGTTGGTGTGTTCCTGTGAACATTTCAGCCTTTGGAGGCACTTGCAAACACATCTAGTGACTCCATCTGATCAGCAACCCATTTATGAAGTTGCAGACCTATTTTTCATCCATTTCCATCCATTATTCTTTCCATCTCTTTCATTCTTTTCCATTCCATGAAGTTTTGCAATCATGACTTCATTTACATCATGGAACTCACATTTACAACAACAGCAATGTTTCCCACCTCCAACATGTTTTTAAATCCTCCAAATCAGCATTTTGAACAAATTCAAAATCAGCATACATACCCATATGAGCAGCATGCCAAAATAAGTTTGGCTATGGAGCTTTCAAGAGCAAGGGTGTGCATACAATGAAGGCAATCAGATGCAAGATGCTGGTCTGTTGGAGAAAATCCAAAAGATGGAGGTAAACATGGTGTGCAATCCAGGCTCAAGCACAAATGAAAGCATTTGGAATCAGTTGTGGAGCACCCTGTCCATGGGTGGGACCTTTCCCAAGGCATTACAACCCTCAAGAGAAGCTTGACTTCATGATTGCAACGCTGCCATTGCTTGCAAAGTGGATTGAAGGAATAGAGGTGTATGAGAGGAGTATTCAGCAACCTTGTCAACGGGTAAGCACACCATCTCATGCCTTTTCTTTTCCTCTTTCCCAATCTGTTTTATCTCGGCGGCGTCAGTTTTAAATCTCCATCTGCTTGTCCCAAGTGTTGAATCCATTTCTCCACCCCCTAGTCTTCCACCTCATCTCAATTCTTCTGTCCTTTTCCCTTCCAAACAGTCATCCCCTCCACAAGAGCTAAATGAAACACCCTCTCCTCCAAAGAAACAAGAGGTTTTACCTCCTCCACCACCACAAAAAATTACAAAAATCAGTCATGAAGGACAGCAAAAAGAGAAGCCAAACAAGGATGAAGAAATTCAAATTTTGAAGAGTTGGGCTCTTAAATTTGGGATGAAGAAGATCCCTTTGCTGATGAAACCTTCAGAAGAGGTTGGAGTTACAGAACAAATGGTGGTTAGGACTGATTTTGTTGCAGCAGAAGAAGAGCAAAAAGGAGTTGCAGATCAGCAATCAATTTGTTCAGAATATAGTGTCCATGTTGGCACCCTATTTGAAGGAAATGCTGATCTAATTCAAATTGTAAAAATCAGTCATGAGGGACAACAATAGGAAGGAGAAGCTGCTCCAAATCCAAAAGAGTAGGAGCACATTCCAGCTGTGGGGGAGAAAAGTGCACATCCAAAGGCTTTGAGCACAAAGCAGGTTATAGAAGAACCTTCAGTTCTTCTCTCTACTTCATCTCTCTCAAGTTCTAGTACTGAAGAAGAGTTTGATCCCTCAAACTCAATGCTGGAGGATGAAAGAAACCATGGTGATCAAGTTGCAGATCAAGAGAACACCATGGGAGAGGTTGAACATTTGCAGCAGGACAACAATGAGGCAGTTTACCTGTCTGATTTGGAGGACTGTTTTGATGAAGAAGAACCGGTTGAGTTTCCACCATTCTCTCTTTCATCATCCATCTTCCAAACACAAGAGCCTGTTGTCATGGAGGAGAGTATTCATTTGCAGCAGCCTGCATCTTATAGAAGCTCTTTGGAACCAAGATTGGAAGATTTTAATCTTTCATGTCCTTCATTGGAGGAAGAGAAAGGGCAGAAGGGTTCTACCATTGCTTCCACACCATCCATTCAAGGTCTACAAGAGAACTCCATTCTTGGAGTTGAAAATCAGAATTATGGGCATACTCAATGGATCAGACCTTGCCCAATCAGGTATTTGGCTTCATTGGAGCCAAAGGAGAAGCCACAACCAGTCATGCTTGCTTCTAAGCATGAGGATGAGCTACAAAGTTCCAAGGATCAGCTGTCATACCTCTCCAATCTAAATGTAGAGCAACTAAAAGAGGTATTGGATTTGTTTTTAGTTGACACCTTGCTAATTTGGGTAGAAGACCAGCTTCTTGTTGATTTTCCACTCATCCAATCAGCCATACTCAGCTCCAAATCATTTGCATGGCTGCCAATTTTGAAGAAAGGAAGCTATTTTACACAACCAGTTGCAGGGTTCATTTAGCTCACCTTTGCTTCTAGTTAGAGTAGAGTAGGTAGGTTTTCTTTCAGTAGAAGAAGTGCTTGTGCACACTCTGCATGTTCCATTTGGAGCATGTATGATTTTCAGTTTGTACATAGTTTTGGTGCTGCTGGTTTCGCTCTTGCACAGTTCATTTTGATGGCATTTTGGTGGGAACAACTCCATGTCTAGTGGGATTCAAGCGGTTCAGAGGGAAGTTTTCAAAGTTCAGATCAGTTTTCAGGCTACTACTCATGACTCCATGCCCAATGGATTGCTTCAGGCTACTGATCATTCATCCAGCAGGCAGATGACCCCTCTGAGTCACCAAAATTGTTATCCAAATGTGCCCCCTGCTCATTTTGTGGCTAACTCCCTTTCATTCTTTCCTTCTATTGTGCCTCAGTCATAAATTTTTACTTTTTAGGCACTCAAAACCTTCTAAAAATGACACCATTGGATAGAGATCTTTCTCAACTTTTAGAAAGGTAAAGATTTCCTCCTAACTCCACGTATTTTTCAAGTTATGGCTCGGTGGAGTTTTTGTGGGAAATTTTCCCTTACAAGGTCCGCAGCCAATCAGAACTCGCCACGTGTCCAGGTCAAAAATATCAAAGCAATCCGATTTTGGCCTATTTTTGCCCTAAAACTTCAAATAGCCATAACTTTCAATCCAGAGCTTGATCAATAGCCATAATTTTCTCTCAAACCGAACCAAACTTGAAATGGTCTACAAGATTCCATGGTCAATTTTGAATTTTGGTTCGGTTTGGAGGAGAAAATTAAAAACACTTTCTGTACACGCCCATGGGCCGACGCTTTCAAAACTAATTTTAATGCAAAATGGGTCGCATTCTTCTCCAACATGGTCAAAAATGTCGGGCATGGGTTTTAAGGACCTCCATGCTGTTGTTTTAATGCATTTTGGTCAATGGGAATGACTCCCACATTTTTCACGTTTTCTCTCTCTTGGGCTCGACCCATGCATTGTAAAAGCCAGATTTGGCTCATTTTTCAAAGGGGGAACACTTTTTTACACAACAAGCTTCTGTTTTCACTTTCAACAAGTGATTTTGGCAAGTATCAGACCTTCCAAGGATTGTAATAGGTTTTTACCTCTTTGGTGTTGGAATACAAGGATTTTGATGTTGAAAATCACAATGCAGGCTCTGTGAATGCTTTCAGTCCTTTGTATGTGTTGTTTGCTTCATTTCAAACCCTTGTTTACAGCTTATCAACCTGTGCATGATGTTTTATGTTGCAATTTCTAATTTGTGTCAATTTTCATGAGCAAGAAGTGCTCACCACTCCTTTGGTGTATCACCCTTATCAAGTTTAGTTTTAATTTTTACATTTCTTATCCCTGTCTCCTTGCAAATTAAGATAAAATTAGGATTTGAACCTCTGCAGTTGTGTAAATATATAGATCGATCGGAGGAGTTTCGGAACTAGCCTCTAATCTGGAGATTTCTCTCTCATTTTACAAGTCCCACACTTGGAGAGAGGTTTCAATGTTGTGCAATCACACCGGGATGCACGAAACATCAACTTAGAAACCTGATTTGCATCCGGGGTGTTGCGATTTGCAACAAATGTTATATTTCTGGAATCCAAATTGAAAATGGTATAAAGATACAAATAAAATCATGCTTAAAGGTTAGTTTTGTGCTTCTATAGGTCTAAGAACAAGTTTATAACCTCCTTGATGGATATGAGTCTCAAACAACATGAGTATGTTGTTGTGAAGATTTCAATGGGACTTGAAGTCATGTGTAAAATATGATCTTAGGTATGGCAAATCTTGTATGATGTCCTTATTTTTATCTTGAGCCAAATGACTTGCTATAAGTACAATGTATGTGCAAGAGGAAAAGAGATATGTGTGAAAGGTGTGTACGACTCTAATTAATTAGGGGGAGTTAGATATGTGTCTCAATAAGGTGATATATGGTGTCAAGTAGGCATGGTTATTTTCATAAATGAATCGAGTGGAAAAGACTTGTACAAGATCAAGAAGTGAATTTGACATACAATGTGCTCAGAGAGAAATACATGGCTACAAGTATGATAAATTTGCAAATTCTTATTATTGATGTATTGATATGCTCTTAGAATTTTCCAAGTGGTCAAAATATTGAGAATTTTCTCAAGGGAAGTCAAAATGTGTTCAAAGGTCTACTACAAATGGCTTCTTAGTGAAGAATGAAAGAAAAATAGAGTTTTGAGTAAAATGAAAAGTTTTACATGCTTGAAAGGTGGATGATGGTACTATATCTCAAGTAAGAGGTAAAATGTTGATTTCTTTATGATTATTGGCATGTTTTGGTGGTGTATGTGCTTTACCTAGGGGGAGCACAATGTTTCCATGCTTGAAGAATGGTCAAAATTCAGTTTTTGAGTGAAATTTCAAGATTGTGAGCTAGAATGAGATCTTTTGTTGATGTTTCCAACCAAGGAGTGATCATATGATGCTGAGAAATGTCAAGAGATTGTAGGTACAAGTATTCCTTTATCATTAATGTAAAAAGGGGAAGAAGTTCAGGTGGTTTTCCATCAATGACAAAGGGGAGATTTTTGACATGTTGTGTTCTAGGTGTTGTCATGGATGGAAAATATCATTAATGAAAAGTGGATGATGGAGTGGAGTCATATGATACTCAGAGTGATGATATCATGGTAATTCATGTATGTTCTTGGTGCATGAGTTGATTCAATGATAATTTCTTGTTCTTGCAAGCCTAATCAGGTGATCTAGCTAGCCTAGGTGTTGGTGCATGGTGATTGAATATTCTTGTCAAATTAAGGAGCATGTTGGAAGCATGAAGAGTATGATTAAGGAGTGTCTAGGCACTCACATGAGATTCGGGGTACAGATACGGTGGATGACAAAGTTTAAGGTACTCATTTGGACTAGGTATGAGTCTTTAGAGAGTACGAGATTAATTTGTGGAGCTATACAAGATCATGGATAAATGTAGGAAGTTGGTTCATGATGTACCAAGTATGTTAGGAACTTTTGGAGAGTTTATATTAGTTATGAAGTTGTTTTAGTTGAACCTAGCCTAAATGATACAAAACCCCAAGGGATAGTCATGAAAATGAGATGGGATGAAAATATTAAGAGATATTTGTGATATGGTGATGATTATAGATGTTATTATGATGTGTCATGATGTTTTGGGAAAAAAATTAGGTTTCCATGATGAGAATTTTGCAAGTTATGTCAGTTTTGGTGGAATAGGGTCAAGAAGAAGGTCATTTCCAACTTGAATTACACCTTTTGATGCTCACCATGAATTGTGTTATTTGAATGAGACCTTATGGATTTCAAGGATATTTATAAATTGATTATAGAAGGTTTCACAAAAATAATGAGGTCATTTCATTTTCAGGTTTTTATGAATGAATGTTAAGAAGGTAAATAATTTCTTATGTGTTTAAAACCCTAACTCAACAATGGTAGGAGAGAAATTGCTTCTAATTAGAAATAATTTCTTTATAGTGCATGTATAATGATTGGATTATGCGAGAGGAATCCTCTAGGTTTCTATAAAGGTATGGTAGAGCTTGTGGTGATGAGTGGACCCCACTCAAATAGGCCTGTTTCTAAAGAAGTTCAATTTGGGACAAGGTTTTCCAAAGGAGTTGCAAACTAAATGGAAATTATGGTGAGTATGTGAGTTTTTATTGATTTCCATGATGGTTTTAGGTCATGGTGATGTAGTTGAATGGTCAAGTATGCTTCATTTGTGTTGATTGGTCAAAGAGTAGTTTTGGGGCGGTTTGAAGGAGTTTTCAGAGATGAGATTGGTTAAAGGCCTTATTGTTGCAAATCAACAAAGACTTCCTGGATGCAAATTAGGTTTCTAAGTTGATGTTTCAGGCATCCAGTGTGATTGCACAACATTGAAACCTCTCTTTAAGTGTGGGACTTATAAAATGAGAGAGGAATCTCTAGATTAGAGGTTAGTTCCTCAAACTCCTCTGATCAGATCTGTTATTTGCACAATTGCAGAGGTTTGAATCCTAATCCTACTCTAAATTCCAAGGAGACAGAGATAGAAAGTGCAAAAATTGAAACTAAACTAATAGGTGATACACCAAAGGAGTGGTGAACACTTCTTGTTCATGCAAATTGACACAATTTCATAAAATGTGACATGAAACATCATACACAGGCTGATAAGATGTAATTAGAGGTCTGAAATGAAGCAAGACAATACAAACAAAGGACTGAAAATTGATCACAGAGTCTACACTGTCATTTTTCACTGTCAAAATCCTTGCATTTGCAACATATAAAAGAGGCGAAAAACCTGTTACAATCATGAAGAAGGTCTGATACTTACAAAAATTACTTGTTGAAGGTGAAAGAAGAAGCTTGCTATCCAAAAAAATGTTCAACCTTTTGAAAATGAACCAAATCGGCTTTACAAGTGCAAGGATGAGCTCGGGAGAGAAACACGGGAAAACATGGGAGAGGTTCAATCATTGACCAAAATGCATTCAAAACAGCATGGGTATCCTTACAGACCCATTCCCTAACATTTTTAACCATGCTGGGAGAGAATGCGAGCCATTCTTCATTAAAAACGGTGGTTGAAACGTCATTTCTGCTCATCACCACGTGCCAGAGACATTTTTCAATTTTCTCTCTCAAAAATCCATCAAAATTCAAAATTGACCCCGGAATCTTGTAGATAATTTCACCATCTTTCCATTGATATAAAGAACATGAAAACCGAGCTCTGGATCGAAAGATATGGCCATTTGAAGTTTTAGGGCAAAATAGGGCCAAATCGGGTTGGCGGGCAAAAATTCAATTTTTGCACCTTTTTGGTCATTTGGAAATTTTTTCAAAATTTCCCCATGCTCCTCCACTCTAGGTGCCACGTAGCAGCATCTCATTGGCCGCGGGCCTTTCAGGGGAACATTTTTCCAAAAAACTCCATCGAGCCATAACTTCAAAAATACATGGAGTTAGGAGGAAAACTTTACCTTTCTGGAAAGTTGAGAAAGAGCTCTATCCAATGGTGTCATTTCCAAAGGTTTTGAGTGCCTAAAAATCAAAATATTATGACTAAGGCACAAGAGAGGAAAAAATGAGAGGAGTTAGCCACAAAAAATGAGCAGGGGCACATTTTGGATAACAATTTTGGCGACTCAGAGGGGTCATCTACCTGCTGGATGAAGTTACCAGTTGCCTAAAGCAATCCATTGGGTATGGAGTCATTGAATTCTCTATTTGATACCCCAACTGACTAGAACACTGCAAGGAGGAAGATGGAATATCACCTGATGGAGCAAGGCCTGCAAACACATCTCTAGGAATAACAAGCTTGTGCCAAAGCACTTAGGGAAAGAAAAACTAATCTACAACAAAACAATGTGCACAAGCACTTGGAGGAATGGAAACCTAAGCTAATATTTACAAGGTGGATAATTTCCCTTTAGTAGCAATGCTTTAGATAGATTCCATTAACTAGAATCTGCAGTTCTTCGCCATCCAATCAAGACAATTGGAAGGCATTGTTGTCCTTACACTTTGTGACCATGTATGGGCCACTCCAAATGGCATCAAATTTTGAATGCCTTCTCGGTTTTTCTCTATCTGCATCCCATTTTAACACTAGATCTCCAACTTGGAAAGATCTACTCTTGGCCTTCCTATCAAAGGTCTTCTTGATCAAAGCTTGATCCTTCTCCGTTGCTTGGGATGCCTGATCTCTGATCTCTTGGAGCTCCATCAACTCTGTATATCTCACCTCCATGGGCCCAAACTCTAGCAACTCTAATGCTTCATGAGTTCCAATGTTGGCAACTCAAGTGACATGGGCAAGATTGCCTCTCTTCCATAAACAATTCTAAATGGAGAGTTACTGTGGATCTCTTGGGAGTTATCCTATCAGCCCATAAGGCTGATTTCGATTTGGTATGCTAAGACCTCTCGATTCTCATCAAGATTCCTCCTAATGGTCCTCAACAAGTTCTTGTTTGTAGATTCAACTCCGCCATTACTCGAGGGTAGTAGTTTGATGAAGTACTTAGGTAGATCCCATTCTTGATAACCCACTCACCACCTTGGATCCAATGAATGCTAATGCATTATCTCGAGATTATTGTAGCAGGCATGCCAAATCTGGTTACTATCCCCTCATAGAAGTCTAAGATGCTAGACTCATTTGCTTCCTTGAGTGCTACTGCTTGACCACTTGGTGAAGTAGTCTGGCTGTCAAAAATCCACTTATGCCCTTGGCATGAATTGGGATTAATGACTCAATGAAGTCCGAACCCCATTGCATGAATGGCTGGTTAACTGAAATTGGATGCAATGGAAGGGCAGCAAGCCTCTCTTTACTGTGAAGAATGCACAATTCTTGCACCTTTTGATCCATGCAAAGCAATCACTTTGAAAATCTTGGGCCAATAATAACCAGCCTTCATGATTTTTAGAGGGTCACTCTTGGTGCAAAATGACCACCACTGGTCCACCATGGAACTCTTCCAACACCCTATGAATCTAATTTGTGCTAATTCATCTCAGCAACACTCCATTCACATCTTTCTTGAACAAAACACCATCTACTATGGCATACGGGACAGCCTGTAATCTGAAGTGTCTTCTTTGGGTTTTGTTCATCTCTGGAGGGCATAGGTTTGTGTTTAGGAAGTGCATTATACCTTGGGTCCAGCAAGGAGTGGGGACAACATTATCCTCTTCTTGAGTGCTACCTTGCACATGGCTGTCTTGAACTGTCAAAACAACCTCTTCTTTATTGCATACTCCTTTTTGCTTGCCCGAATCAGCTGCTCACACAATCCTTTTCCTCTTACCAGCTTGGTGAACTTGATCTCAATGTCATAGTCCATGACATGAGTGATCCAACCTGCCCTTTTCTCATTTAAATCCTTGTTGAGGAGGAAGTCCTTTACTCTGCATGAGATACCAACAACTGAACCTTGTTGTTTGAGACTAGATGCTTGAATTTCTTCAAGATTCTTATTACTGTAAGTACATGCTTCTCAATAAAAGAATATATCACCTCATAGTCATCTAGGATTTGGCTGAAGAAAGCAATTGGCTGCTCATCATTGTCCTTGTTTTGCTGTACCAAAATGGCAGAAATTGTATCATTACCCCGAATGCATAGAGGATGAAATCCTTGGAGAAGTCCGGTTGATGAGAGTTGGTGCTTGAGAGATGGCTTCTTTGATTTCTTCAAAACTCTCCTTGCCTTCTGCTGTCCATTTGAAATCCATGATTTTCTTCAACATCTTGGTGATAGGTTTGACAAGGGCTGCAAAATCTAGGACAAACCTTCGAACAAAATTTATTCTCCCCAAGAAACTCTGAAGTGTCTTCTTGTGGCTTGGCAATGGTAGTGCTCTTATGGCTTCAACTCTCTCTGGATCAATTGCTAATCCTTCTTTGGAGACAATATGGCCAAGGAGATTTCCTTCATGTGCTAGGAAGATACACTTCTTAGGATTCAAAGACACTCCAAATCTCCTGCACCTTTGGAAGACTTATCTCAAATGAGAGAGGTGGTCTGCTGCATTCTTTGAAAAAATAGTGATATCATCAAGATATATCAGCACCATGTTGTTAATCAAACCTTTGAATGCCATGTCCATTGCTCTTTGGAAGGTAGCTCCAGTGTTTGACAGCCTAAATGGCATTTTCCTGTATGCATAAGTTCACCATTTAGTTGTAAAGGCTGTCTTGAACTAATCTTCTTCCTTCACCATAATCTGATTATACCCTGAATAGCCATCAAGTAGTGAAAACCTCTCGGAGCCAGCAACAACTTGTAAAATCTACTCCATGGAAGGAAGTGGATAATGATCCTTGAGAGATGCTCTATTCAAATCTCTAAAGTCAACACACAATCTGATTTCCCCACTCTTCTTTCTAACTGGAACCAAGTTGGCAACCTAACTAGAATGCTTGATAGGGAATATGATTCTTGATTCTATCAACTTATTCAATTCTTTTCTCATGTCACTGGCCTTTGTTTCTACATGATGGGCTTAGTATTTGGATCCAATTCAATGGTGTGTTGAGCTAACTCGAGATTGAAACCTTTCAAATCTTCATAGCTCCAAGAAAATACATCAGGGAATTCTTGACAAAGTTGTATAAACTCATACCTTTCTTGCTAAGTTGTCATCTTGCTAACTTGGAGTGATTTGCCTTCTCCTACCGAGATGGACACTGAATCTTCTTCCTTCACTTGGATGTTTTCTTTCTACTTCCTAAACTGATCATTAAGATTGAAAATGGACTCCAAAGTAATAAGCCCCTTTGGTAGTTTGTTGGTTCCGAGCTGCACCGCTTGGTCACCATCTTTGCTGCTCCAACTTTTCTGATTTTTGGTGAGAAATTCAGCCTCTTCTTCTGCAAGAAATGGATGATTTGCTAATCATTTTCAAACACTTGCCAACTTACATTGTTATTTGCACTTTGAATGACTCGCAATCACATGGATTTTTGGCTGTACCTTGTCCTTTTGAATGCTCTCCACAACGTCAAAGGCTGCCCCAACTGCTGCAAGCCTGTCAACAGCTTGGTTCTCTTTTCTAGGAATGGATTTTATGCTAAAGCCCTCAAAATATTCAATGAGGTCCCACACCCTATTCTTGTAGCACTTGAGTAGATCATTCTTGATAGCATGCTGCCCCTTAACTTGGTTGACAATCAACTCACTGTCACCAAAGACTTGCAAGTTCTTTATTCCTTTCTTGATTGACCAATGTAGTCCTTGCACAAAGCTTCATATTTAGCAAGTGTTATTAGAGCATGCAAACTGAAATCTAAAAGCTGAATAATACTTAACTCCTTGAGGTGAAACCAGCATGGATCCCCCTCCTGCACCTTGTCTACTCCTTGATCCATCAAAAAACAACTGCCATACCTCATTGTCATCTTTGTGGTTTGGCTTGGTGATCTTAGGAATAGGCTGATTTTCTTCATGTATGCAATAGACTCCCAAACTCGATTCTTCTATTTCTTGATAAGGATCAAAAGCATGCACCTTGCTTGCCCATTCATCAAGAGTTAAATGCGGATGCTCCCAACCTTGGTGTCGGCTTCATCGGTGCTTGGATGATCTTCTTGATCAAACGCTGAACAATTGACATTAATCTGACTTGGAGTGTAAGGCTCAATGTGAAAGTTTACAATAGGTTCAGACTTGATTGTGGCTTTGGTTCCATATCTTGTTCTGAACAGCATGTGTGACCAATCAATGCAGACAAGTAACCTCCAATATTAGCTGTGAAATCCCTTGACAAACATAGGGCAAAGAGTGGTGGAAGGTCTATTACTGAGACATCTTGCAAAACAACCACGTTGGGACATGCATGTAAAGTAAGACTCAAGTTTTTAATCACCCCAATTGTTGTTACTGCTGTCCCATCCAACTGCACCACCCCTTTGGATATGGTTTCATACTGAATTCCCAACTAATCAGCTATTTGCTTGGGCATTACTAAACTACTTGCCCCGGAATCAATCATGCAATTGTGTACTAATTGGTTCCTAATGATCAATGAAACATAGAATGGAGGGGGCTTCAATATTTTACCTTGCTTGTCCTCCATGATTCCCCTTAGGTTGGGCAGCATTTGTGAGCACCTTCTCTTGCATTTGGACTTGCTGATTTGAAGTTGACCAGTCCTTCATGGCAGCTTGTAGCAAATCTCTTTGGCCTGGGATAGATAGTGATTCCCACATTGATATGTTTACATTTGTCTTCTTCATCCGATCAATGATACTGAATGGAGATGAAGTATCCCTCTACTATCCTTGGCCTAGCACATTCATTCCTTGCACATGGGCAGAAACAACTGGCATTTGGGTTGGCCTAGGGGCTGTTTTAGGCAATCCTTGCGTGCTTGGGATTGCATTTTGTTTGCCAATAGTTTGTGGAGTAACAAGGTCATGAATTACTTGGGGAAAATGGCTTCTCTTCACCCAAATTTCTTCTCTTTGACCTTGTGTTGGCTGTAACACTTTGGGAAATTATCAGTTCATGCCACAAAAATATTCTACCTGTCGGTTTATAAGTGTGGTATCATTTGGAGCTGATTGCTTTCTTTGGAATGTTTCTTGTTGCTGGTTATTTCTTTGACTACCTTCACCCTCCACACCAATTGTTGTCACCATTAATGCTTGATTCAAGGCACCGTTGAAGCACATGGACTAGTTATGAGGTTCATTGCATGGGAAACACCAATCATACTCTTGAGCCATATTGTTTTGTACTGGCACTAATGCTTTAGAGGCAGATGTAGCATTGGGATTATAGGGCTGAAATGGTCTGTTGGCAGGAGGCCTTGCTTGATTTAGGTTTGCAGCTGGATTGGGTGGTCTTTGGGGTTGATATGGCTACCTGTTAGGTTGAGCTTGAGGCTGGAAGGAAGGTCTAAAACCTTGAGCTTGCTGCCTTTTGAGTGTAACCAACTCATTACCTAGATTTTGCAATTGCTTCATGACTTCTTGAAGTTCATTTGAGGCACTAGAAGATGAAGTGGAAGCTTCACTTGAATTCTGATTTCTAGGAGTGGGAATAGAAGCTAAATTAGGCACTTGGCTAGTACTTGGGCTCTCTAAACTTGGAAATAATGGCATTGGAGGCTTAGGAGCCAACTTGCTAGCTTGAATCAAACAATTTTCAACTCTAATGGCAATGCTATAAGCAATGGGGATAGTTGTGCCTCCCATGGACTGAATTAACATAGAAATATCAGAATTTAAAGCTTTAAGGTAATAAAGAAAAGCACCTTCTGTTGGCTTGACTGCCACTGGAATTCTCTCCCAAGTCCTTTGAAATCTGAAATTAAAATCAGTCAGCTGCTCATTGGGAGCTCTTTTGATAGTTGTCACCGCTCTCAAAAGGGACAAGTTGTCTCCCTTTTCCCCAAATCTGCTCATGGAGGGCTATACATAGCTGATTCTAATTTTGAATAGAACCTGAGGCAAGACTCTGAACCATTGCAAAGCTTTCCCTTTGAATGAAGATGCTAGCAGGTTTGACAAAGAACTTGCATATCATTGATCTCATGGATTGCACAAATGTTAACAATATCCTTAACATGATCACCAGGTGAGGTCTGATTTTCTCCAGTGAAGTATGGAATGTTCTTCAATGCTACAACTGGGATTGGATTTTGTGCATTGAGAGCAAGTGGGCTGCTGCCAATGAAATTGACATAGGGGTTGTTTTGTGCCATTCTGATTGGCCTTAGAACCCTTGTTGATTGAATGAAAGGCCTACCAGGTGGAGGAGTTGAGAGAGTTGTATTTGGTGGAGATGGAGACCTTTGGATTATCCTCCCACTTTACCTTATTCTTGGAGATAATTGTAGATATTCAAATAGCACCTCTTCTTCTCCAGCTCTTGACCTTGTAGTGATTCTTCTCATGAGTTTTCAGGTCTACACTACCAAAACCAGCTAATTCTTCCCCTTGGAGTCACTAGATGTGTAATTTATAGCTCTTTTAAGCAAGAAAATTGCAGCAGATGCACATCAACTTTGCTGCAATGAAAATGAGACCTCTAAGGTCCCACCGGGCATGCCAAAACTGTTGTTGCAAATCAGCAGCACCCCTGGATGCAAATCAGGTTTCTAAGTTGATGTTTTAGGTATCTAGTGTGATTGCACAACATTGAAACCTCTCTCCAAGTGTGGGACTTGTAAAATGAGAGAGAAATCTCCAGATTAGAGGCTGGTTCCTCAAAATCCTCTGATCAGATCTGTTATTTGCACAATTACAGAGGTTTGAATCCTAATCCTACTCTAAATTCCAAGGAGACAGAGATAGAAAGTGCAAAAATTGAAACTAAACTAATAGGTGATACACAAAAGGAGTGGTGAACACTTCTTGTTCATGCAAATTGACACAATTTCATAAAATGTGACATGAAACATCATACACAGGCTGATAAGATGTAATTAGAGGTCTGAAATGAAGCAAGACAATACAAACAAAGGACTGAAAATTGATCATAGAGTCTGCTTCATCATTTTCTTTCATCAAAATCCTTGCATTTGCAACATCAAAGAGGTAGAAACCTGTTACAATCATGAAGAAGGTATGATACTTGCAAAAATTACTTGTTGAAGGTGAAAGAAGAAGCTTTCTATCCAAAAAAATGTTCAACCTTTTGAAAATGAGCCAAATCGCTTTTTTACGGTGCAAGGATGAGCCCAGAGAGAGAGAAATGTTGGAAAATGTGGGAGAGGTTCAATCATTGACCAAAATGCATTCAAAATAGCATGGGCATCCTTACAGACCCATTCCACGACATTTTTAACCACACTTTGGGAGAGAATGCGAGCCATTCTTCATTAAAAGCGGTGGTTGAAATGTCATTTCTGCTCATCACCATGTGCCGAGAAGTTTTCCAATTTTATATCTCCAAAATCCATCAAAATAAAAAATTGACCTCATAATATTATAGAGAATTTCACCATCTTTCCATTGATATAAAGAACGTGAAAAACCGAGCTTTGGATCGAAAGATATGGCCATTTGAAGTTTTAGGGAAAAACAGGGCCAAATCGGGTTGGCGGGCAAAAATTCAAAATTTTGCACCTTTTTGGTCATTTGGAAAATTTTCCAAAATTTCCCCGCACTCCGCCACTCTAGGTGCCGCGTGGCGGCATCTCATTGGTTGCGGGCCTTTCAGGGGAAAATTTTTCCAAAAAACTCCGTCGAGCCATAACTTCAAAAATACATGGAGTTAGGAGGAAAACTTTACCTTTCTGGAAAGTTGAGAAAGAGCTCTATCCAATGGTGTCATTTCTAGAAGGTTTTGAGTGCCTAAAAAGTAAAATATTATTATTGAGGCACAAGAGAGGAAAAAATGAGAGGAGTTAGCCACAAAAAATGAGCAGGGGCACATTTTGGATAACAGGCCTTCCACTTGGAATTGGAAGGAGTTCCAATATGTTTAGGAAAGAGGAGTTATAAGGATTTCTAGTGGTTTATGTTTTTTCTCATGATGAGTTAATTTGGTGTGGTTTCCGAGGCCGCTTGTGAGCAAGAAGGTTTGTTGCTTTTCGAGGCAAGGACTACTTTTTCTAAAAGATTGAGTGTATTGGAGCATAAAATGGATTAGTTGATGATTTCTACCACCTAGAAAGTGAATAGGGGTAAATTTTTCATGTATTGAAGGAATTTATAGGTGTTGAAAGTATTAGTAAGGGTAAAAATTAGTTAAGTTTGCAAAAATGGTTTTTGGGAAGCTTGTTTTGTTAAAGACAAAAGTAGCTTTGGTTTGTGTATATGAATATTTCATAATGTATAGCTTGCTTTGAATTTTTCTACAAGTTCTATAAATTGCATAGAGTTGTCACATGCCATATTTTAGTTCATATTTGGTGATCTTGAGGCCCAAAGGTGAAATCAGGATGTTAGAAACAATTGTTTTGAGAAGGAAATGAGCCAGTGGGCCCATTAAATGAAATAATTTGATTGGTTAATGTAAATGTGTGACCATGTATGATGATTTTATGATATATTACTCATTTTTTGTGAATATGGGATCTTGAATAAGCATGGTTTTTTTATTAGTGGATTTTTTCCATTCTAGTGATGGGGTTTTGGAATTTTGGTGCATGATGGATGGTTTTAGGCATGAAAGACCTATATCAGTCACATGTGTGAATGTTTTAGTGATTCATTTAGGATGATTTTAAGTTGGTATGGTAAAAATAAAGGAGTGGAACATACCTATTTTGAATTTGAATCAAGGAGATCTTATAAAAGTGATGTTTTGGGTGTAATTTACAACTAGTTGAGTGTGTGTGTGAAAAGTGTGACCTAGGTGTGAGAGTTTTGTAGGTACAAAGACATGTGTTGAGAGATGATAAAGTGTGTGACATGTTGAATAATGAAATAAATTGTGTGTGCACGGGTTTTAAGCTTTGAGAAGTGAAGATAATGTAAGTTTGTACAAGTTTGAAGACCTAGGGTTTGAGCAAGGGTTTGAAGGTGTTTGGAGCTGAATCTTGTGATCACCATCAGCTGAGTTGTTGTAGCATTTTATCAGTGATATTCTCATCAAAATCTTGTGTGATGATTCATATTCATGCAAGTCTCTTGTTGTGAGTAATATCAATAAGGGTTTAGGGGTTGGTGCCTCACTAAAGAAATCTCTTGTGATGTGTAATATTCACTTGAGTATTTTTGTGTGTAATATCCACAAAGTTTTTAATGGGTTTTATTTTACTTGAGGGTTTCCCACTTATATCTTGTGTTATGGTGTTGTTTTTCTTACTCATGTTTAATTGAATGAATGAGGTATATTTGTACACACACTAATGGATGACTAATTGATTAATGGTTTACGTGAATGATCTGAAATTGAAATTAAAATTGTAAGGACTGGTTCACCCCCTCCTAGTTATTTATGATTCCAAAAGGAAGACCATAGTAGATACTATTGGTGCAATTTATGGGTTTGCACACTTTACTCTAATTCTCCATGTTCCATTTTTACTCCAAAACGTCCTTGTGGCTCGAGCTGAAGATCTGTAACTCATTTTATCTAGTTGAATGTTTTCAAACTACCCTCAATGTTGTTATTCTACCCCTTTTTGAAACAAAATCCAAGTTTCCCCTTTATTTGTGCCCTAGTTTTTCATGTTGCATGGGCTGCGTTATTTTTCCTTGGCCAAAGAGTGAAAGAAACCCGTGTTTGATCGAATTCCATTTTTATGAGGGTGAAATCTCACTCCCCAAGCTTAAATCATCCCCACATCATGTTTCATTGGATTCAAAACCAAAAAATCCATCTTCTTTGTGAGAAAATTCAATTTCAGAAGCATCCCATGCATTTTTTCATTTTGACGGGCATACAGGCATGGTCTACCCATCAAATTTATCATTGCAAAGTTTATGCTGACATGGCAGGCTCTCATTGGCGGGTGTGGTCGGAAGAAATGTTATAACTTGTCAAATTTTCAATTTTTGGCGAAGGAGAAATTTCTCCACTTCCCCGCAGTTGCCTACTATGCCTACGTGGCATGATTCGAGTGGAGGAGGTCACTTAAAAATTGTTTGCCTTCATTTTTTGTAAATTTCTCAAAATCAATTTTTTTCCCGAAGGCCCGCGCCCAATGGGAGGGCGACGCGTGGCACAGGGAGGTCAAATAGACAGCGTGGGAGTTGGGAAAATTTTATTGTTTTTGCTCAAGGATGTCAAAATAAAAATTTTCCCCGCGGCCCCATGGTTCCACAGGGATGTGCTTACGTGGCCTGATTTGATTGGTCAGATGGAGCAGCGAGTGGTGGAAGTAACTTAGGAAATTTTTCTTCCATTTTGAAAAATTTCTCAAAATTAAATTTTTGCCCGAAGGCCCGCAATGAATGGCATGATGACACGTGTCCAGGAGGGCTAGGCGGATGGTCAAAGACTTAGAAAATTTTGGTGTTTCTTGGCTCGGGGTGTCAGGGGAAAAATTTGGTCCGCACGCCCGCACCCAATGGGAAAATGACACATGTCACAGGATGGTCAGGCCGGTGGTGGGGGGTAACTTAAAACTTTTTCTTCATTTTTGAAAAAGTTCTCAATGTTAAATTTTGCTCCGAGGACCCGTGCCCAATGGAATGGCGACACGTGGCATGGTAGGATCAAATGGGCCACGACGGATTTAAAAAATTTTCAAAATTTTTGGCTCAAAACGTCATGGAAAATTTTGACATGGAGGCCCATGCCCAATGGAAGGGTGACACGTGTCCAGAGAGGTCGACCAAAAAAGCGGGGACTTGGAGGAGTTTGAAGTATTTGGCTTTAAGATGCTAAAATCAATTTTTGCCCAAAGGACCGCGACGAGTAGGAAGGTGACACGTGGCATTTTCAAATGTCAAAAGAGAGATGTGGGCCCACATAGAGTTTTGATGCTTACGCGAGGAATGAAGGCAAATTTGATGAGTCGGCTCCACCACCAATGGGATATCGACACGTGGCAGAGAAACAACGGGTGTTCGAGCTGCGGGGAATTTTGAGAAAATTTTCCTTTTTGCAAAAAAGTGGCGAAATGCATCAAATCAGCCCGCAGTTTTGGTAAAGGCCCACGGGAGGACACGTGGCGCATCCAGGGGCTTGCGAGGAAATTTTTAAATTTTTTTCCAAAATTCAAAAGAGGTTTAAAATGCTTTTAAGGATTGGGGGCTCGCCCAATCATGTTTGGACACTTACGTACCCAAAATTGTAAGGTCTTTGTCTGCCGAACAGTGTAACAAGTGCCCCAATGATGATACAGGTCTCCTCGCAAGGTGTTCGGGATCCGAGAAAAGCCCTCGGAGTATGCGTTAACATCCCGCATGCCCCGCTTAGCCCCCGCGCCCTTTGTTTTCCCCTTTTTCCCTCTTTCCTTGGCCTCTTGACCGCCGCCATGAATAGGGCAGCGGTCCTGTAACCGCCGCCCTGCTCAGAGCGGCGGTCCTATGCGCATTTTCCAGAATGCTCTTTTGACGCGACTCGCGTGAAATATCACGTTTCACCAGCTTTTCTTTGCCGACTTGAGCATGCATTAATGTTTTTGGTCCCCTGGAACAGTGTTTTTCCTTTGTTTATTGTTTAGGAGTTCAATTTGGTTTTGGTTCTTGGATGCTTGAATTCCTATAAATGCATGGTTTGTGCACATGCAAATGGTCTGGAGTTTTTGGTCTGAAGCTTGGCTGGATTTGGAAGTTTGATCTTTGCTCTCATTCCCTCATTTTAGTGTTTTAGTTAGTTAGCTTGTTTAGAAGCCATAGCTTGAATTCACTTGCATCTTTTGTTAAATTGCTCAGCTGTTGGTAAGCCACAGACCCATCTTGTGCAGCAGTGTTGTTGCTCCACCCAATCCGGTTAGAAGCTTGCCTCTGAATTCCTCTTTGCTGTAGATTTGTTTTACTGTGACTTAGAGTTCTTAGTTCAATTCATTATATACCTGGTTAGTATTATTCAGCTGTTGGTAAGCCACATATCCAACTTGTGCAAGCAGTGTCTTTATTTTGGAACGGAATAGCTTAGGAAGCCATTAAAGTTGCAGGTTTTGCTCTTCGTATAGGATAGTCAAAGGTTCTGGTCGCTTCACGTTGCATGACTCGCAGTAAAATCCCGCTAGGAATCGCATAAGCCAAGCTCTGTACTCTTGCGCTATCCCTCTCCTACTCGCATTCTCGGTCTGCATTCTGAGCTGTCCTTGTCCCAAAATCTACTCCTATCGGTGCTAGCATTACATGCTTTTCTGGATCCAAGTGAACATGAAAGAACGAGAAGATCATACTGAGGGGACGAGATCACATACACCATCGGATTCGCCACTGTTCTGCGGAATCCAGGTTTTACATTTCAAAGTTCTAGTCAGATTCATATCAAATAGAGTAGTTAATCGCTTTATTTCATTTCATTCTATTCTCGATATTGCCAGGGAAGCTATGGGGATTGATAGTTTCTGAGAAACAATGATTCACTCCTCACTTCTGAGGTAGGATCGAGAATCTTGCTTGATAGATTAGACAAAACTGCTTTTATTTAGAATAATTCTATAAATTGCACGCAAATAACCACACTCGGTTATCTTGTCTGCATTTTAAATTATTGCTTAGCTATTATTTCTAGATACGCTTAAAATAGTTTACTTCCCTTAAAATTGTCAAAATATTTCTTAGAAGAATAAAAATTTATATATGTTAGATTTATTTCATGCGATTAGATTTGCATTTTGTTTCGTATGACAATCATGGGACCTAGAGAGCCCAGGGAATACATATGACCTTATCAGGAGATATACACGAAACTATCCCAGGTCATTTTCCACGTATTCCGCAACCCATAGATCGAATCACACCAGAGCTCGATATTGATTGGAGCCTTCGAGCAGTCATCCTCGCTGATCGATCTATCACACCAGTCCAAGTTAGAAGGGCCTTCTTTGCCTTAGATTCACAAATTCCACTAGTGCGTGTCGAAGACATTAGACTGCCTAACTAGTTTGTCTGCATATTCCATCCCCACCGGCTGTCTCGGCACGACCTCGGGAGGTCGGGTACGCGGAAGAGTCACTTGTAGATTCTCACGCTCGCCTGTCGCTTTTCCGGCGTACAAAATTGGTGAACCCGACGTGAAACAAACAATTGTTTCACCTTCTCTTTGAGAAGTTTTCAAATCTTCTCTCATCCACCTTCGCTCCTTCCCATTATTCTGCGGGTATTCATATACCCCCCGAATATGTCGAGGATTCGATGCATATGGCGTGACCCTCCTGGTCTTGAGGCATACTACGCCCAACAGAATAGGGAATCATCACCCTCGCTCTCAGTATGGGGTGACAACTATTCAACTAATCAGTTGTCAACACAAACCCCAAGAATCAGATATAGTTTGTCTTTTCAAACTGAGTTAGATCAACCCCTCAAACCCAACAAACAGAACCTTCAGGTTCCAACAATATGACGTTTACAGGAGAATCTGGTTCATCTCCTCAAATGTTACTCAGACCACAAATTAGTAGGCAATCAGATCCATACCTGGTCTTAGATGATGGACAGTCAACACGTTATCCTAGGAGTGAACAACACTCCCGGGGAATGTACCCATCTATAGGAGGTTTACAAATACAACCCGAAATCTCTTTTCAAGAAAATACCTCTATGCCACTGCATACAGGAAATATTCTGGGAGAAACTTGGCAAAATAGTGATCAGTTTATGACAGGATATCACGTACCTTTACAACACCAAGGTATACAACAAACGCCGCTCAGGCAAAGTACCGTGGCTTCACCAAATGAAGTCATTTCAACGTTAGTAGAAAGAGTGAGAGGGTTAGAACTGGCTCAAGCAAGTCAAAATTCTCCGTTCATACAAACAGGAAGTTCCAATCCTCCATACCACTCTGGTCAGGTAGATCTCCTTACGGGAGTAGGCACGTTAGGCATGCCTCCTCAATATCCATAGCAAACGCCAACAAGGCCTATCATCTCTAACACTACTCCTCCCGGTCTAGTGTCGAACAGTCCGTTCCTCGACAATACCCCGTCCTATTTAAACATGTACTCTAAATCACCACAAGGAGATATGTTCTCCTCTCCCGGCATGTTTTCTCAAACGCAGGGACCTCCCTATGCCCCTGCCAATGCGTACGCTGCACCGTATCAACAACCCATCCCACCACCACTCCCTCAGCAAACACCATCAATGGTCGAAAGCTATGCGATAGGGACGTATTCAGAATATCTAAAGGAACCCTTAGATTTCACCATACGAAGCGTCATGCTTCCAAGACCTCTCCCTGATTTGCCCAAGTTCAAGGGTGAAGGAGATCCAAACGCACATATCAAAGCTTACGCTACAGCCATACGAGAATTACTCCCTTGGGATGGGGTTGTTGCTAAAATATTCCCCAAAACACTGGAGGGCATTGCTCTCGATTGGTATTATAGAATACCTGAGGCTTCCATACATTCATTTAAACAACTCGTGTCAGAGTTCATCAAAGCCTTCGACATGAACAAACTACTGAGAACAGGAATCAGGGAATTCTTGCATATCAAACAAGAACACAATGAATCGTCACCGCTCATTTCATCCAGGTGGCATACGCTTCTTTATTCATCAGCAAGTGCTCCAAACATGGATCAGATGGAACTATGTGATTTATTCCTTCATTCTCTCAGCAGAGAAGTGAAGGAAGAAGTCCAGAAGTTCCCACTGAGGACTTATGATGAAGTACTTGAGAGCGCTCTACGAATAGACCAGGCAGCAATAGATAGTGGTCGTAAGACGTATGGAGCAAACGGGAGGTTAATCACCTCCACTCAAAATACTACAACTACCACAAACGTCAATCAAGGACCCAAAATCCTTAACAAAAATCGTGGGGTAACAACGGATGGGGTAACCGACCAGCCCAAGAGGGTAAATGTTGTTAATACTCTGTCACAAACAAACAACCAGCGAAACAACAACTTTACCCCAACGGTCAATACAGTGGATTTTAACCATCCACAACAACAACAACAACAACGGTGAAATCCCATACAAGGGCCAAGCCAAAACTCATTTGGTTACCAAAACCAAAGTCAAAACCAAAAACAACAATTCCAAAACTTTGGTCCTAATAGGCAACAGTTTGATCGAATTTTAGGCCACAATACACACCAAACCAACAAAACGGGAATTATAATCCCAATTCTTATTGTGGTTTCCATAAAATTCATGGTCACGACACTAGAACATGCCGTGACTACAATAAATTTATGCAACGTTTGCCAGAAGAACAAAGACAGTTCTTCACAGACTTGTTTTTGGCAGATCCCATCTCATCATCACCAAATACTCTCGCAGGGGCAGTTTCTCCTCAGAATGCTCCCCTCAAGATCTTTAATGATCCGCTCCCAAATCATGATAGCAATAGGCTGAATCCAACCGGAACAAACAAAGGTGCAGTGACGGGAAACAATGACCATGAAGCCTCGACTTCATTAAATCCGTCAGTCGCGCCACAGTTGGGAGCTCAACCGAGACCTAAGATAGTCAGTTTGGTAGAATTAGACGCTGAACTACCTATCAAAGCTATAACGAGAACACGAGAGTATTTCTCTCAACCAAGCCCAAGTCATCTGCCAGAGGCAGATAAGAGTCAGCAAATAGTTGAAAAACCCATCGGTGCGTATGATTTAATTAGTGACCTAACAAAGACCTTCTCACACATTTCATTTTTGGACTTACTAAAGAACTCTCCCCCTCACAGAGCTGCTCTTTTAGAAGCATTAGGTCTAGGCCATCTAATTAACATCACTCCACCTCCCGAAACACAAGTAAATCACGTAGATTTTGATATCCACCCTCTGGGGCAGCCGGACAAGGATGTCAAATTCATCTTCGAAATAAGTAAAATGCCCACAGATGCTGAGATCGCACGCCGAGGTGACCCAGCCTTACACTTGCAAGTGTGGGTTTATAATAACTATGTAAAACGGGCAATGGTTGACGATGGGGCTGCAGTTAACATAGTCCCTTTCTCTTTCCTCCAAAAACTTGGATATGGAGAAACAAACTGTTCCACTACACGAAATACCTTGAGAGGCTATGATAGCCTTAAAGCCACTTCGATAGGAACTATAATACTGCCAGTCACCTTAGGGCCCAAAACCATCTTGACTGAGTTTTACATTATAGATCGGGAAACTAACTATAATATGATCCTCGGCCGACCTTGGATACATCGAATGAAGGCAATCCCTTCCACGCTATTTCAAGAAGTAAGATTCTTGCATCTGGGAAAGGTATTTGTAGCCAAAGGCGATCCAAAACCTTTCGATTTGCACCTAGCTGATTTAAAGAAAAGACCAGGGGTGCACTCAGAATTTGAGCTGCCAACAAACCAACTTAATAAACCCTCTGACCCAAAGCCAGAGGAAAAGTTGATACCTACAACGGATCTTGAAACTACCAGCATAGCCAAAACAACTCCAACCCCTAAAGGTAAAACTAAAGAAACAATATCATTAGGGACTACTATGAAAATCGTTGAATTGATAGAACAAGATTCACCAATGTTCTTACCATTCGATTCAGTAGGCATAGGATTTTCCCTAGGTGTTGGTTCCTTACCGGCAGAGGATCTCTGTATGATAGAAGTAGAGTGTGCAAACGCGGCAGATGCCCCAACATCTACACTCCCGGCTAAGTATTGGACTCTCCATTTCGATGGAGCTAAATGTCGTTATGGAGCGGGGGCAGGTATAATTCTTACTTCACCCGAGGAGAAGGTCCTCCCATTCTCATTTAAGTTAAACTTTGAATGCACAAACAATGGCACTGAGTACGAAGCCCTCCTCCTTGGCCTCACCTTAGCCAGAAGAATTGGTATTAATAACATCAGAGTCTTGGGAGACTCGCAATTAGTAACAAACCAAGTTTCTGAAGTATATGAAACTAAAGCCGAACATTTACAACTCTACAAAAACGTATTATATTTAAGCAAGGCATTTAACTTCATATCCATTGGCGATCCCGAGAGAAAAATCTTCTCGCCGATTCAATAGCAACCTCGGCATCACGTTTTACTCCAAGCAATGAGCTAGAAGATACTCACTTCACAGTATCCATTCGTGACGAGCCATTAATAAAAACAATGACAAATCCTCTTTTAAGCGGAAGTGAATCTACCATCCTAGACCATGTTGGAAATGATGTGGCTACTTTGGATTATTTAAATGCCTATGCAACATTACATCTCTCCTATCACATGCTAGATTTATCCCTGATCCCACATTCATCCTCCTACTTCGGAAATCCCGTAACGGATCTTCCGTCACAAAGGGAACCTAACATATACGCAATAGAAAATGGGGATGATTTAGATTTACCTCCAAAGCCACTCGAGTTCAAGAGGGTAACGCCTCTTTAATCGAAGAAACAATCGATGTCAACATTGGGACAGAAGATGAACCAAGAATATTGAAACTAGGTTCTTCGTTGACACCAGAAGAAGTGGAAATACATACTCAGGTTCTCAAAGAACATCAGAAGGTGTTTGCATTTAATTACAAGGAGATGACGGGAGTCGCACCCCACATTGCGGTACACAACCTTGTCACTAGATCGGATGCAAAGCCAATTAAACAAAAATCAAGGCCCATGAAACCCAAAGTAGCTCTCATGGTAAAAGAGGAAGTAATAAAACTCCTTCAGGTAGGATTTATCAAGCCAGTTGACTACTCCCAATGGGTATCTAATATCGTTCCCGTTCTCAAGAAGAACGGAAAGATACGCATTTGCATAGATTTCCGAGACATCAACAAAGCGTGTCCTAAAGACGATTTCCCATTACCATCCATAGACGTTATTGTTGATGCAACAGCTGGTTTTGAACTTTTGTCTCTCATGGATGGATTCTCGGGATACAATCAAATCAGAATATCCGAGCAAGATCAAGCTAAAACCACGTTTATAACTCCTTGGGGAACCTATTGCTACGCTGTTATGCCATTCGGTCTTAAGAACGCCGGTGCTACGTACCAGTGGGCCATGACATACATATTTCACGATCTAATTCATAAAATCATGGAATCTTACGTAGATGACTTATTGGCTAAGGCCAAAAAGTGCTGTGACCATCTTGAAGTACTCCGCATCATTCTTTCACGCCTAATAGAATACGGAGTCACGCTAAACCCAGAGAAATGCGTCTTTGGTGTAACAGGAGGAAAGCTCCTAGGTTACATCATATCGTCACGAGGGATCGACGTTGATCCAACCAAAATTCAGCTTTGTCCTCGAAATGGTCCCACCTTCGAGTGAATCTGGAATCAGATCATTTCTCGGGAAGCTGGGTGCAATCCGGAGATTCATCCCGGACTTAAGCTTCGCTATTCATCCAATCAACAATTTACTCAAGAAAGACTATAGCATTGATTGGACCGAAGACTGCAACGAAGCTTTCAACGCAGTTAAACGTTTCTTGCTGTCACCACCTACGCTAATGCCACCTAAGCTGGATCACCCGTTAATCCTATATTCGCGAGCTACCAATGTCTCGCTGGCCTGTATGTTGGCCCAAGAAGACGATGACAAGAGAGAACGTGTGATTTATTTCATTAGCCGAACACTGCTCGACTATGAAACACGCTATACACAAGCAGAGCGAGAATGTCTTGCCATAGTCTTTGCTACTAAACGTCTAAGACATTACATGCTGAATCAAGAAACAAAGGTCATGGTAAAGACGGACCATTTACGGACTTTTCTCACACAAGGTTCCTTATCCAAAAAGGCTGGACGTTTTATAACCTTAATGGGAGAGTTTGAATTAACATTTGTAAATCAGAAGTCAGTTAAAGGACAAATCATCATGGATTGGTTAGCTGACAACCCATTAGACGGAGGCGATCTAGTAGATTTGGATTTTCCAGATGAATGCGTATACTACATCGAAACTCAACTCGCTATTTCGAGTGCCCTTGGTACACCGATATCATTAGTTATATCATGGACCATACGTACCTGGATGCAGTGACACCGCAACAAAGAAGGTGATTACGCATAATCGTAGCCAAATATGTCATTATAGAGCAGGTGCTCTATCGAAAAGCATTCGATGGAATGCTCTTAAGGTGTGTCGACACAGAAGAGTCCAAGAGGATTCTCCATGAATCCCACAGTGGTATATGTGGAGGCCACTTCGGTGGCCATGCCACTGCTTGAAAAATACATCGAATGGGCTATTTCTGGCCCACTCTAGAACATGACGTGATAGAGTTTGCACGCAGGTGTCATAAGTGCCAGGAATTCTCCCACGAGATCCACATGCCAGCACAAGCTCTACAACCAATCGCTACTCCATGGCCCTTTTCTACATGGGGCCTAGACTTAATAGGGAAATTCTCTCCCTCATCCACAGACGGCCACAATTTTATAATTACGGCCACTGAATATTTTACCAAATGGGTGGAGGCCATGCCTCTTACTACCGTACCTGGTTCTGTAATCGCTAAGTTCATTTTAAATCAAATCATTTGCAGGTACGGTATCCCACAAATCATTATCTCAGATAATGGAACTTCTTTCAAGAATGAAGAAGTTCGTGAACTATGCAACAAATTTAAAATAAGCCATCATACGGCTTCCTTGTATTATCCCCAAGCCAATGGGCAGGCTGAAGCAACAAACAAAACGCTGAAAGCCATTCTCCTTAAAACGGTGAAAGAAAACAAGTGAGATTGGCATTTGAAGTTATATCCGGCCTTGTGGGCCCACCGAACCTCAATAAGAACACCAACAGGAGCAACTCCTTTCTCGCTAGTATTTGGGGCAGAAGCAGTTCTCCCGCTTGAGGTCGAAATACCCAGTCTCCGCATTTCACTACAAGGGATTCTGGATGAAGACGCTTACAGAGAAGTACGTCTTTCCCAATTAGAAAGCCTAGATGAAATTAGGTTAGATGCTGAACAACGGCATAGAGCTTATGCTGACCGAATGTGCCGGCAGTATAACAAGAAGGTTTATGAACGCGATATATACGAAGGTGATCTAGTTCTAAGACTAGACAGCCGGATCGACAAGAAGACCGGCGAAGGAAGGAAATTCTGGCCCAAATGGTTGGGCCCATACCGAGTCACGAAGGACTATGGAAATGGTGCATACCTCTTATGCACGCTAGAAGGTGAGGAATTTGGCGAAACAGTCAATTCCCTGCACCTCAAGCGTTTCTACGCATAAGCAGCTAGCACTACCTATATAACTATCTACATTGCATCTTCATATAGATTTAGATCATTTTGTCCACTTGTTCTTACACAAATTGTGATCAAGGAATCTATTCTCAAAGTAATTCATTACAAACTCATGATGTTGTTGGCACAAAAATTTCTAATCATATCTCTCCATTTTCGCGATATCATCAATCACTTCAGAATCTTTTATCAAATAAAATCAAACATGACGAAGTCTTAACGGTAACCATACCAAGATCTGCAAGTTTGTTCTCGCTTTGATTTCTTCTTAGGATTGGTGTCTTGCCTATGGTCTGTTCTAGAAGCTTCATGGTGTCACATCTATCCCATATATACATCTCTTTGGAAACAAGCATATACTGACATTTTACTCAAAAAGACAAGTCAAAAAGTGATTAAACAGAAAATTTTATTTTTACACATTTCCTTGCCCTACCAACCTTCGGTGATGAGCTTGCGTCTCTTACTAGTGACGTAGGGTTGGGAAAGGATGGAAATGCCCTTACTCGCCTATGCCTTGCCCACGGTGATAAACCCACGCTTCTTACAAGTAGCATGGGGCAAAGTGTAGGGGGTCCTCTAGACAATGCAAACATTAAAAGGTCATAAACAAACTATTCAAACTTTGAGTCAAAAACGAATGAATCAGATGCTCAAAATTCCAAGAGAGTTAAAAATCCTAAAAACCAGATTTTGTCTACTATGTGGCCATCTACGGGTCTAAGTCTGGATAAACCGCAAAGCAAGTTGCACCCAAAACTATGAAGTCATTCGGGTGGAGTAAGCTTGTAGTTTTCAATTTGGTTCCACCAAAGCTTCGTCTGTCTTTCATCACTATCGTTTCACCATATTTCATACACTTGCGCCCTTCTTGGCTCTTGGTGATGAGCCCTCGCATCCTACTAGTTGCGTGGAGTTAGGAGTGGGGCAAGTTAATCTGTTCATCATACTGGTTATTTTCATCACTTTGCCAAAACAAACGTGAGGTATCCAAATTGCTCACAGAAGCTAAGATTTAAGATCACAATATATCTACAATATCATGTATCAGCATCATGAAACACAAAAAGAAAGCAAGCATTTGCATCATCTGTTCTCCATTGCATACATTCTAGAAAGCATATAAAACATACATCGTAGTATACACAAAGCAGTTGGAAATAGAAAGGACAAACGTGAGTGACAAGCTTTTGATCTAAAATCAATGCATATATATAAATAATCAATGTTTGTATACAATGCCATCATGCATTAGGCATGGTCAAAACGCTCAAAGAGCCCGTGATATACAAAAGAATCCATGATACAAAATATACAAGGGCCAAGTCGCCTCTCAACCCCTACGCGACCCCTCCGAGGGTGCGCGCCCTCGCCTAGGACTCCGGCTACGCCGGCGCTCTGAATGCACGGAGGGCTCAGGGTCTCGAGGAGCAGCCGCGGTCTCGCCACGAGAGTGGCTCCTCAGAAACTAGAGTCTCTCTCTCTCTGCACTCTGCTCGGCCCTCTCTGCCTGTAAAATATCCTGAGTGTCATGCCACTCAGGATCGCTATCATCCGTCTGCTCCTCCGACCCTCCCTCTGTAAGCTCCTCAGAATCGGAGTCGATATCTATAGGGTCATCGCTGCTATGAGCAGGACCCGCGGCAATCTGAAGCAAAGGTGCCCGAGGCGCACCAGCTCTCCCTCTGGCCCGAACAATCCCCCTGGCTACAATAGGAATACCAGGAGTGACCACTGTCCAACCACGGCCTCTAGGCCCCCCTCTAGCCTCGCGGACTGATCTATAAACCGGTGCCACTGGAGGAAGCATGCCCACATATGGGAGGCTGAACTGCTGAGGAACCCTGCCGAAAGGATGTACCTCTACTCGTCCCACACGGTCAATAAGCTGCCCTGTGGTGGAGCAAGAGATCAATGTGAGAGCCTCCTCTCCCCAAATGCCAGCCATAAGCTGGTACAGTGTGGCCTCCATGTCTGCTGTAGTAAGCAAGGCAACTGGCTGGTGAGGTGCTCTAAGCACCGACATATCTGACCATCTAGCCGCCCTCACACCCCCAGGATCTGCCACCTCCATGCCTCTGCCATAGGGAATGAAGCGCTCATACACCCAACTCATAACTAGAGTAGGGTGACTCAAAGACTGTCCCTGTAGACGGACCACCCTGTATAAGTCATGGTAGGTGGTCCCCAGAATATCTGCACCCCAGGCGTATATCCGGCCATGCCCCTCTATCTGTGCAATGATAGGGGCCCAGCAGTATAGTAAGGTATCCCCTCCCTTGTCCCCGATCAGCCTCGAAGCAAGGATCCCCATGATAGCCTGTCGAAATACGGGGATGGGCAAAGAAGGAATGGATCTAACTCTCACTCCCTTCTTCGGCCCCGTGGAGATGGCTGCATCCCCCATGTAACCTGCCCACTGTGTAATCTGTGCTCGGGACCCTGCTGTCTCCAGTGTGAGTCTCCTCCCGATGATCGGGACCCCCAGGATACGGTAAACATCCTCCAAAGTAATCGTCCACTCACCGCGGACCCCTGGCAGTCGGAAAGTGTTCCGATCTGCATCCCAATAAGAAAACAAGTCACAAAGGATGTGACTAGATGGTGCGACATGAGGCACGCGCGATATACGCAGTATGCCGGCCCTCTGCAATGTGTCCTCCTCATCTGGTGAGAGGGCATCCAATACCCCGGCAACCAATCACACTCCCTCTCTCGACTCCATCTGATGTACTCCTCTCTCGCCTGCATACACCCAAAAACACACAAAACAGAGCAAGTTAGTATCTAATCAATGCCGAGAGAGTCGTAAAAACATATAGAAATGATAAAAATACAAGTGCAATGTCTAAAGCAAGCTCCTTTTGCTTTCTGTGCAAAACCGCCGCCCTGAGCAGGGAGGCGGTTCAGAATGCTGCCGCCCTGGTCAGGGCGGCGGTCGTGTAACCGCGACCCTGGCCAGGGCGGCGGTTGCGGTCCGAAAACCCGCGCGGGTTTTAAACCTAAAAAGCCCAAAATGAGCAAAAATGACCTTTTTAACTAAAAACAAAGCCTACCCAGTAGGCGCCCCCCCTAGGTGGACCTTTTGAACCTAACATTTTCAAAAATAACCCCCCCATTACAAAGAATTTGCCATTTCAAATTTGAAGGGGGAAAAATGCAAAATTAAAGAAAACCGACCTGTGATCTCGCGGGGTGGCGTTCCACACGTGGGGGCATGGTCGCTATCTCGCTCTAGACGTTTTGACTCTATTCACGCAAGAAACCGTCACCGTGGGTCCCAGAGCTCAAAATCAATCGAATCAACTCGCGCAAATGAATAGGAAAATGGGCCCACTTTCATATATATATCATTCTGTTTCGTTTTAAAATGGCTTTTTCGCAGGTTCGAGTCACTGTTGGAGGTAAGTTTCTATCCCCGCACAAATGGTACGTTCTCTTTCCCTGTTATTTTAGTGTTTGTTTTCCAAATTATTGTATCTATCTGCACTTGAGTTCTCTTTTCATTTTGCAGGTAGCGGGAATTTTGGAATGGCGTCATTTCAACACACGGACGTGTAAGGTATAACTTCTAACTCCCCATTTCGGGACGGCCATACTCGGACCCACCGTTTTATGCCTCTTCATGGCTAAAACATTTCTCCGAGGGGGCAATATGTACGTACCCAAAATTGTAAGGTACTGTACCGCCAGAACAGTGTAACAAGTGCCCCAATGATGATACAGGTCTCCTCGCAAGGTGTTCGGGATCTAGAAAAGCCCTCGGAGTATGTGTTAACATCCCGCATGCCCCGCTTAGCCCCCATGCCCTTTGTTTTCCCCTTTTTCCCTCTTTCCTTGGCCTCTTGACCTTCAGTGATGAAACCACCGCCCTGCAGGGCGGCGGTCCTGTAACCGCCGCCCTGCTCAGAGCGGCGGTCCTGTGCGCATTTTCCAGAACGCTCTTTTGACGCGACTCGCATGAAATATCACGTTTCACCAGCTTTTCTTTGCCGACTTGAGCATGCATTAATGTTTTTGGTCCCCTGGAACAGTGTTTTTCCTTTGTTTATTGTTTAGGAGTTCAATTTGGTTTTGGTTCTTGGATGCCTGAATTCCTATAAATGCATGGTTTGTGCACATGCAAATGGTCTGAGTTTTTGGTCTGAAGCTTGGCTGGATTTGGAAGTTTGATCTTTGCTCTCATTCCCTCATTTTAGTGTTTTAGTTAGTTAGCTTGTTTAGAAGCCATAGCTTGAATTCACTTGCATCTTTTGTTAAATTACTCAGCTGTTGGTAAGCCACAGACCCATCTTGTGCAGGCAGTGTTGTTGTTCCACCCAATCCGGTTAGAAGCTTGCCTCTGAATTCCTCTTTGCTGTAGATTTGTTTTACTGTGACTTAGAGTTCTTAGTTCAATTCATTATATACCTGGTTAGTATTATTCAGCTGTTGGTAAGCCACATATCCAACTTGTGCAAGCAGTGTCTTTATTTTGGAACGGAATAGCTTAGGAAGCCATTAAAGTTGCAGGTTTTTCTCTTCGTATAGGATAGTCAAAGGTTCTGGTCACTTCACGTTGCATGACTCGCAGTAAAATCCCGCTAGGAATCGCATAAGCCAAGCTCTGTACTCTTGTGCTATCCCTCTCCTACTCGCATTCTCGGTCTGCATTCTGAGCTATCCTTGTCCCAAAATCTACTCCTATTGGTGCTAGCATTACACGCTTTTCTGGATCCAAGTGAACATGAAAGAACGAGAAGATCATACTGAGGGGACGAGATCACATACACCATCGGATTCGCCACTGTTCTGTGGAATCCAGGTTTTACATTTCAAAGTTCTAGTCAGATTCATATCAAATAGAGTAGTTAATCACTTTATTTCATTTCATTCTATTCTCGATATTGCCAGGGAAGCTGTGGGGATTGATAGTTTCTAAGAAACTATGATTCACTCCTCACTTCTGAGGTAGGATCGAGAATCTTGCCGGTAGATTAGACAAACTGTTTTATTTAGAATAATTCTATAAATCACACAGGCAAATAACCACACTCGGTTATCTTGTCTGTTTTAAATTATTGCTTAGCTATTATTTCTAGATACGCTTAAAATAGTTTGCTTCCCTTAAAATTGTTAGAATATTTCTTAGAAGAATAAAAAGTTATATATGTTAGATTTATTTCATGCAGTTAGATTTGCATTTTGTTTCATATGAGAATCACGGGACCTAGAGAGCCCAGGGAATACATATGACCTTATTAGGAGACATACACGAAACTATCCCAGGTCATTTTCCACATATTCCAACCCATAGATCGAATCACGCTAGAGCTCGATATTGATTGGAGCCTTCGAGCAGTCATCCTCGCTGATCGATCTATCACACCAGTCCAAGTTAGAAGGGCCTTCTTTGCCTTAGATTCACAAATTCCACTAGTGCGTGTCGAAGACATTAGACTGCCTAACTAGTTTGTCTGCATATTCCATCCCCACCGGCTGTCTCGGCACGACCTTGGGAGGTCGGGTACGCGGAAGAGTCACTTGTAGATTCTCACGCTACTTTGTCACTTTTTCGGCGTATGCGGACACGTGTCCCACCTTGTGTAAAGGAAAAAGGTAATTTGGGTGCTTTTAAAGAGGATTTGGATATACCACGTGGAGGGCTAGCATTTAAAGTTGATTTTAATCAACGGAAGTGCATTTTCATTTTTGGGCGATTGGAGCTCCAAGAAGTGTGGAATCATCATTTTTGCACCAAAACACATGAAATTTTATATGAATCTGCATCCCTTTGGCCTTCTTCGAATGCAACGAAATCATTTATTTGAGCTAATTTGGTGCCCTATAGTGTTTTTCACGAGATATTTTTCTCATCTCGTGAAATGTAAAAATGAAAAGTTGCAGAGTTAAAAATGATGAGGGAAAAAGGTGAAAATTGATTGCAAATGCATGCTTTGGCATGGTGGAATGCCAAAAACATGACCCAGGATGGATAAGGATCTCGAGTTCATGCAATATTTTAAAATATTTGTGCATCTCTGGCATTTGGCGAGCTATTTCACAGTTTTATATCATTTTTCATCAAATGGATAGGGTTTTGTAACAAATTTGATCCCTTTGGCATATTCTTTGCTTGGGATGCAAGGATCCGAGATGGCATAGGGTATATGATGCGCTTTTGAAACATTTTAGAGGTCTATTGAGAATTTTGGAGAAAAAGAGAAGAATTTTCATAGGGAAAACTGGAAGAAGTCCATTTCCTTTTTGAGAAACTACCTGAGAGCCATTTTAATTCCTGTTTGCATCAAATGTTCATCATGTTGAGTTGGTTTCAGCTGTAAAGCCATCAACAAGCTTTGAGATTGTTCAAATAACATTCCCTTACTGATATATTTGATCAAATTCTTGGATTAACTGGTATTATCTCTTGGAAAGCTTACATGCACTTGTATTTCAGTATGTTTTCAATTTGTGTTTCATGCTCATGTTGCAATCTTATGTTTGGGATATTTATTGGTCATACATGGTCTCATTTATTGTAGAGGGTTTGAAGGCATCTGCAATCTTCCATTCAGAAGAGCATTCATTTGAGTGGAGATAAACAGATTTAAATCCATCTTACCTTCCTTGTAAATTGAGGGTATTTACAAACCTTTGGGTGTACCTTAGGACATGATCTAACAAGGGGTTTTGAATGCTTTATTGATATTTTTCTTCAAGCCTTTGTGGCAGGCTATCAAAGTTTGTATGGAATAGTATAGATTTGGGCATCCTTGTGCACACATTCAGTTGAAAGAGCACTTCAAATTCATTAAAACATTTCTGTTGTTTAGGTGTTGTAATTCTTTTGCAAGGTTTCCCAAAGAAGGTGATGATTTATAGCTACTCTTGTTCCAAGGTCTCTCATCAGAATTTCATTTTAAACTAACTCATCCTACCTACAATACCCCTGCATCTGCATTATGTGTCCACAAAAGAATTCAATCCTTTCACAAAAATGCACAAGGTTGATCAGGGTTTTATCATGTCTTTAGCAGCTCTAGCTTTGTTTTGAGAACATTTCCATCATTTAGTAGTGACAGCTCTTTTGAGTTTGGATAATGGATATTTGATCATGTTTTCACAAAGCCTCCTCCACACCATATGCAAAACACAAGGATATCTTCATCTCCTTACCATATAGGGGCTGCAATACAGGTTCTCTTGCCTTGGTTGATAGGCACAACCTAAAATAGTGAGGGTTAGATCAAAACCCTTATGAAGGTGCTATCCACTCCCTCAATTATTGAATGCAAACAAGTAGATAGGTGTGATCCCCAGCTACAAACGACATACAAAACATCTATCTAACCTTGAGTGTCTTGTGTAGATTCATGATGTTGTTTAAGTTGTGAAGGAGATTAGATCTGGATTCCAAAAATACAAATCCTTTTCTTATGAATCCTAAATACCTAATTAAATAAATGTAGACTCTAAAAGATAAGCTAGAATAAATTCAAAACCTTTAAGACTTCAAGGTGAGATTTGCAAGTGACAACCAAAAAAACTAATGACGATGATTGGATGGAAAGAGAACTCAAATGCCAAGTATATATAGTGGTCATGATTAAACATTTTAATTTTTGGTTTCTACACCCTTCACATATATCTTGCATCGGGTTATGCATGGCCAACTTGTTTCTAACATAATCCTTTCTCTTGTTATATATTAATTTCTAATACTTCATATTGGTATTAGAGTAACCAAGAGGATATATGTAGGAACTTGGAATAGATTAAGCCTTCAATCTAACACAAACAACATCTACCTCTCTCTCTCTCTGTGTGATCTCCTTTCAACACAAATTTACCAACAAACCAAGAAATCAATAATATTATATTAATTGACACTATCTGGTTTTGAAGCTATATGAGTGCCTAATAAATAGGCTTTACATGGAGGTTATGAATAACAACCTCAAAGTTGTTTAAACAAATATTGTTAAAATAACATATATGGGAAACCAAGTTTGAATATAAAGAAAAAATTTTCTATAAAAATAACTATGTACTTACTCCCTCTAATAAGCATAACAAATGGTGTGAATGCAACTTATAACTAGTTGTTAGAAAATAAATCAAACTACTTCCTAACACACCTAATGTGAATACAACACTAACAATTATTGTTAAAATAACATTAATGGGAAACCAAGTTTGAATATAAAGACAAACTTTGCTATAAAAAATAACTACGTACTTACTCCCTCTAATAAGCATAACAAATGGTGTGAATGCAACTTATAACTATCGAGAAAACACTTAGTATAACTCACACACAAAGTCCGCATAGGAGAATAACATAGGAGTGAAGGCACGAAGGTATAGGAAGGCGTCGTGCACGGAGGTGTAGAGTCAGACTTTCAGGACTTAACCAATTTTGGAGATCAGGGCTATTCTTAGAGGTTGGTGTGTGGAGCACACAAAGCGATGCCGAGACTTACGTGCCACTCTTTGTGGAGATTTCAAAGAGCATTTCAATCACTCTTGCATGGACATAAGCTAAGAATAGATCCACCACTATAGTTAACTATCAGTGATCTATAGATAGCATACTTGCATGTATGGCTATAGTTGTAAAAGGCACGTGGCTATTATTAGCATGCGACCTATTTTGGTAGAGTTAAGTGGTGAAGGGATAGTCCCCCACCCTATATATATGTAATGAATTACTTAGTAAGAGATAGACATGGACACATACTACGCTTTGAAGGGTTAGAGATACATGAGTGCATGAGACTGGATAATTATAACAGATCCATGCGCGCATGTCTGGTATTGTATGAAGCTTTTATACTATTGGTATGATGAATATATGAAGAATATTGGCCAAAAATAGTGTCTGATATGTTTTTCATTATATACTATTGTTATCATGATGATTTATACTTAAGTGCTTATAGATCTGGTATGGTGTAACGATGTATAGATGGATTAGTTTCTAAATATATGTTTGTTATACTACTTCATCATGCTACCATTCTGCTACAACAACCCTAAAGAGGGACCTGGTACCTTTGCACACTTCAGGTGAGCACTCAGCCTAGGCTGAGTGATGTGCCAACGACTAGGTGTTATCTGAGAATTCTAGGCTGCATCATTGGTTCCGTCAGACCTCTTTTTCAGTTGTTTCAAAATGGTTCACGATGAAGACATACCGCTAACTTTGGCGAGCATTGAAGAGTGGATTCATGATCTGGAGGAAGAATACGCATGGAGGTTTGACACTGGATCTGATTTAGCGCACGCACTTGGGTAGAGCAGAATTTTCATGATAGCTTTATATGATAGCTTCTTTGCTATCTTTCCAAAGAGAATTATACGAATGGTTAACTACATATGCATCTAAAGTGGAATTGAGGTATCACACACTTGTTTGGACACAGGAGGAATTTCAAACACTATATGATGCTTGACTCGAGTCTGACTCGACGCGGTAGATACCTGTTTCACGGTGTTCTAAACAAAATATTCTGAGTATTCAATTTTGACTTATTCATGCCTGAGGTAGCGAGTTCCAGCCTCCTACGGTATCCTGTAGAGGACGTATTTGTAAGGTATTCCACTGGTAATCAAAATACTGATGGTAACATTGAACTTGGAAGATAAACCCATGGAAAGCTAAAAATCTCCACGCATGGGGTAGGAATAGGATTGGTGAAAGATGGCAGACCTAGTGGCAAGCACGACAGAGGGAAGAGAGGTGGCTGAAGTATGATGAGGTGCACGAGAGGGAATTATGCAAGAAACAAGAAATTGTAGAATGGATGGTGTTGTGGAGAGAGATGGCTCGTGAAGGATTTGAGGCTCATGGGGAGGAAGAAGAGCAAGAGCATCAGAACTCCCCATCTAGGAAAGCATGATAGAGAACCCTCTTCGGCCTCACATGGAAGTGTGCTAGAATATGACCTAGGCCATGGGCACGCATCTAAGCCAACCTGCTGACCTAGCCCTTGCGCTTGGTTTTCCAAAGATTTAGTACAACAGTAAGAAAAGTTTTCATTTAGGAAGTGAAAGAGCAAAAATAAGTCAGACATCAAGTACATCAATGGCAAAGACATGACAACTTCATTATTCTTTGGGGGTACGTTTTTAGGCTCATCATCTACACAGAATATGAGCAGTGCCAGTGTGGGATTCACCTCTGGACTTGGGACTACTTCATAGACTGTAGGGGTCCAGTATAGTACCACTATCGGGACATAGGGGAGTGCATCCACGGGCCCTATTCCAAATTCTGAGGAGGATCAAGTGGTATGGGCAGTTCTAGTTCCAGTGGTTCGGGTGGTTTTGGAGGAAGAGGAAACCAAGGAGGTTCTGGGTCGGGTGGTCAAGGCCCGCAACAACCCCAAAACATTTATATGGAGATGTCCCTTCATCTCCCAGAGTATAGAGGTATCGAGGATGTTGCTGAACATGTTCATATGTGTGAAATATTGTGGCGTGTGAAAGGTATCACGGCTTCTGAGTGCAAGGAAAGTCAATTTGCTACTACATTATAGGCACGTGCGCACAACTGGTATAGGAAGTTTGATCCCAATCAAACTTGTATTGACTATGCAGCATTGAAAGATGCTTTCTTGAAAGAGTTCCATATCCTAGAGTTTGAGTAGAAGAGTATAAGCACACTCAAGGATATAAAGCAAGGCACTACTGAAAGTGTACATGAGTATGATGCCCATTTTAAAACACTTCTATCCAAACTCTCCTATGACATTCATGCAAGTCAACATGCACAATGGTTTGTCGGGGATTGATTACTCCATTTCGAAGAGCACTATCACATAAGACTTATACCAACCCGTGTGAAGCATTGGAAGTAGATTTACATGTCAAAGAAGTTGGGAGTATCGACACTCGAGTTAGTCCATTCCTAGAGGCTCTGATAAGAGCTATGGCTATGGCAAAATAGTTAGAGAAATTATCAAAAACTCAGCTTATGAGACATGCTCTCAGAATTAGGTGTATAGATTGTGAAGTAGAAGGCCACACTAAGGATAGTTTCCCTCGTAGAACTGTACATTCACTGCTATTAGATTGTGAGATTTTCCATTTGAATCATGATGCTAGTCACTACCCCCTACTACAACGCACAATCAGGAAGAATGTATCCTCCTTTTGTAAAATTTGTAGGTCCATGACTCATGATACCAAAGATTGTAGACTGATTGGCCAGATCCATGATGCCATTGATATTGGGGTGTGACAGGTGAGTGTGGCTAATAGTTCTAAAGGAAAGAATGAGCATCAGGATAGGGATTATAATCAAACACGCTATGACAGGAATGACGGAAGGTTTGAAGGGGTTCATGAAAGAGGATGAGGATATCGAGGTGGATATGGAGGACGAGGCCGAGGTGGAGGAAGGAGTGAATTCCCTCAGGAACTTGCTATACATGTGGCTCACCTGACCATTATAGGCGTGAATGCCCATAGAATATTTCCTGTTCATTTTGTGGAAAGGGGCATAGTTATGAAGAGTGTCCAGACTTGTATGAGCATCTCAATAAGAAGCACAAGCAAGAAAACAAAGGCATAGGGATGGTTAGAATCCAACGCATAGTAGAGAATCAGTGGATGCCCAAGTTAACACCAGAACCTGAGGCAAGAATAATAAGATAACCACATGAGCCGAGGCGGCACACACAAGAGAGGTTTTGTAACAAAAGACGACAATCACTAGGGAGGAGGTTTTGCATGCTAGGTATCCAGATCCAACTCATCAAAAAGAAGTCTATCAGAAACTATGGAGGTCCTTAGAAGCCTTCAAGGTGAAATACAGGGTTTGAAAGAGCAGTCTCAGAAATTGGAGCATAAGGATACGTAAAAATGCCCCATCGTCGATATTGACGACATCGAGAGGTATGTAGGATGTTACGCCAGAGAATATTATTCCTTTATTAGGAAATTGGTTGAAGGGGCACTCGCACGTGGAACCGAGACTAGAAGACAAATACTTCATGTGAATCTTCCCCGATAGCATTGACTACAATAAGGAGATCACTTTGAATGTTGTTGTGGATGGGTGGTTGTTGAGCAATATTTTGATTGACACAGTGTGCAGAAGTGAATGTACTTACATTGATGCATGGGTACAAATGGGGAGACCCCATTGCAGCCATCATCTAATGTATTTTTCATGGCAAATAGAACAAAAGCTACTCCCATAGGAGTTTTGAAGGATGCATCTATCACTATACAAGGGGCCAAGTTCATAGGAGACTTCAAGTGTTAGCACTTGCTGGAAGCAGATAGCTTCCTAGCTTTTCTTGGGCGCCCTTGGTGTTATGCAAACAATGTTGATTTGAGGTTTAACAAGGGGTATATCAGCTTCGAGAACAAGGAGGAAAGGGTCATAATACCATTGAAAGATGGGAAATCCATACCATATGTGGAACCTTTAAGCAAGAGGACTTGAACAAAATCTATATACATGTTATTCAAGACCCAGAGGTCAATGAGCCATCTAAGGAAGGAATCCTTCATTGGGAAGATTCTCAGTCAATCAACGATACTACCAGTATTGCTTGTGATAATTGGGCTCATAACACTTATGAACCGGTGGGGCGGTTAAGCATGTGGTTTGTTGCTTACAAAAAGGGTTTTCACTCTGTCCGGTGTATAGGTCACTCAGTACCCCACTATACTAGATCCAAGATTTGGCTGGATTCTTATAGGCCATGGAAGCAAACTGGGTTGACCATCTTAAAAGATGAGATATGCTATCATATACTTTGGGCGGGATAGTAGTGCACTAGTGGGTGGTCCACAGGGATAATCTCTTAGAATGGGGAAAGATTGGGACCGCCTTATCAACCAGTTTTCAAGAAGTAATGCACCTACAAAAATTTTCCCTTATCATGGTGATCAACCTACTCAACATCATATCCAACAGTGTGAGAGACTCTAGATAGTAGGACAAGAAGCATTACCACCCTCACTTTGGGTGCATCGGTTTTATTCTACTCTACAAGGTTGCACGCGTGCTTGGTATGTATATGCTGAATTACATCATTAACCGACAATTGGCAAAATTTGACTACAGGGATGATCCAAACTTTTGACTTCTTTTCATCTACACCACCAATGAACAAAGCTTTAAGCTTTATCAAGCGCTTAACCATGGGAGACAGTGGGAAAGTGGAAGAACTTATTTAGGAATTATTTGGTGAGACAGAGACAGGGGGTTTTTGAGGATGAAGAAGATGATATCATACTACTTGAGTGCGCTTCTCTGGAAAAAGACAAGGGGAAGATGGTTTACATAATTGATGATGAGGAAGTTGAGCACTTGGAAGTGGATCATTCACATGGAACACGTGAAGTGTTAGCTAGTGTAGATGTAGATGCGCACATATCATGAACCTATGAAGACAAAAAAGGTAAATATAGGCACATAAGTTGAACCTAAGGAGGTGATAATTGGGGATTACTGGTCAGAATCAAAAGTAGCAAAGATCATAGAGTTACTTAGAGACTATGAGGACTTATTCCCAAGAGGATACCATGAACTTAAAGGCATGCATAAATCACTTGGAGAAATGAAGATAAAGCTCAAGGAAGGTGCGTGCCTGTTAGGAAGTGACCTTATCGAATGAATCCCAATTTGTGTGAGAAAGTAAAGGAGGAGATTGACAAGATGTTGAAATCTAGGATCATTCAACCATTGGATGAATCATAATGGGTCAGTCCTATGGTGATAAGCATAAAAAAGGATGGTAGGATTCAAATTTGTGTTGATTATAGAGAGTTGAATGCAGCATGTGTTACAGATCCCTTTCCTACGCCATTCATAGAGGAAATATTAGAGTGGCTAGGCACGAGATATATTCATTTACAGATGGGTTCTCAGGGTATCATCAGGTTAGGATTACCCTGGAAGATCAAGAGAAGACCACCTTCACTACTGAATGGGGAAGCTTTGCCTATACTGTGATGCCCTTTGGATTAAAGAATGCACCTGTTGTATTTTCAAGGATAGTGGTACAAGCATTCAAGGATTTTATTCACAACTTCTTATAGGTCTATCTTGATGATTGGACCATTTATGGGCTAATTAAGGATCATTGTGACAATCTGCGCTTAATGTTTGAAAGATGTAGATAGTTGAGTATCTCATTGAACATCAAGAAGTGCATCTTTGCTACTCCCTTTGGCATACTTTTAGGACACATTATCTGCAAGGAAGGGTTGCTTGTTGATCCAAATAAAAGTTGCAGCATTGTCGTAGGCTTGAAAGCACCTGCCAGTCAAAGTGAGGTGTGTGGATTTTTGGGTCATACAGGGTATTACAGGAAGTTTATAAAAGGGTATGCAAAATTTGCCGCACCCTTAGAAGAATTGCTCAAGGGGAAAGGTACATTCTATTAGGGGGAGTCATAGTAGCACACGTTTGAGATATTGAAGAAGAAACTTACTACCGCACCTATCTTGCACTTTCCTTCATGGGATAAACCTTTTCATGTTCATGTGGATGCCTCTGGCATGGCCATTGGTGCGGTTTTAGCTCAACCTGGTGAAGAAGGTATAGTTGATCATCCCATTTTTTTGCTAGTAGGAAGTTAACCCCTACATAACATAATTATACCACTATAGAGCATGAAGCTTTGTCCATGATCTATGCCTTGCACAAATTTCATCAGTATTTGTTGGCCACACCATTTGTGTTTTATACAAATCACATGGCATTGAAGTATTTGGTGAACAAGCCCATTTTATAGGGGTGCATATGCCGATGGATACTCTTATTTCAAGAGTTTGACTTTACAGTTGTGGTAAAACTAGGCAAAAGCAATTCTAGACCGGATCACTTGTCTAGAATTCAATCAGGAGAAGAGGCACAAACAATAGAAGAGACCATGCCTGATGCACAACTGTATAGGTTACAACATGCACACCATCGGAATTAGAGGACATTGTTGTCTTTCTAAGGACTGGTATGGCACCAGAAGGCATGAAAGCTTTAGAGAAGAAGCAACTTGCTATACACGCGGCACCATTCATGTTAATCAGTGGTGATTTGTACAAATTAGGCAGAGATGAGGTGTTACGCCATTGTGTATTGGAGCATGAACGAAAGGATATAATGGAAGAAGCACATGGTGGTATTGTAGGTGGCCACTATGTAGGTGATATAGTGTGCAAGATCCTACTTGCTGGTTTGTGGTGGGAAACATTGTACAAGGATTGTAAAGAGTATTGTAAGGCATGTGACCATTATCAACGTCTAGGTCGACCAGGACAAAGGGATGAGATGCCTTTACGACCAATTACAAGTGCAGAACCCTTTGAGAAATGGGCGATTGACTTTGTCGGGCCTATTTCACCAGCCACGCACGCATAGACTGGATCACACTATATCATCACTTGTATAGATTATCTTACCGATGGGTAGAAGCAACACCTACAAAGGACTGTACAATGGCTACAACAAGGTTCTTATGGGAGAATGTTCTTACAAGGTATGGCTATCCTTTAAGTTTAACAAGTGATAGGGGCACACATTTTTTGAATGAGACAATAAGAATTCTATTAGATGAGTTTATGGTTGCCCACCATAAGACTACACCCTATCACCCTCAGAAAATGGAACTGCTGAGGCTTTTAACAAGATTTTGAGCCACACATTGACCAAGATTTGTGATGTTGGAAGGAAAGATTGGGATGATAAAGTATCTATTGTTCTTTGGGCTTATAGAACAACATACAAGAGATTGAACAAAGCCACACCTTTTCAATTGGTGTTTGGCATGGAAGCTGTTCTTCCTATAGAATTTATGTTACCTTCTTTGCATTGTCATGCGTGCTAGAGAGGTCTAGCTGATGAGCAAGCCTTGGAAGAACGGATTGAGAAGATGGTTCAACTAGATGAGCACCGAGCCATCACACGCTGGAGTCAGAAATAGGAGAAAGCACGCCAAAAGGCATGGCATGATAGACATATCAGGGATAAGAAACTTGCGGTTGGACAAATGGTACTTCTGTATGACTCCAAGTTTTTACACCATCCAGGGAAGCTCAAGGTGCATTGGTTGGGGTTGTATATTATAACTCATATACTTGAGTCAGGTGCTTTCCAGTTAGAAGTAATTGATGGCACGAGGCTGCCCGGTTATTTTAACGGGAGTAGGTCAAGCCCTATTATAAATAAGTCTTCTTGGTGTTTGTAATAAGGCAAGATTTTCGATAGATTAGGTTTCCTTTCTCGCATTCCCTTAATGTGTTTCTTTCATCATCACTTTTGCTTTGTCAATTTAGTTCTTGTTTGTGTAATAAGCGTGCTTTCGCATAAAGCTAACTACAATATGAAGCATGTTGATGCACAGAGGACTGCACATACTTTTAGTGTGGGGTGGATTGTTGGTGACTCTCAGGTATATGCTGCGAAGATTTAATGTTGCGGTGTTGAGAAAGAAGGTTGCTAAGGGTGATTGACAAAAGATTACTTCTCAAAGATAACCAAGGATGGAGATGAATGAGGGAAAGTATAACGCGAGGTAAGTGGCAGCCATGGTAACTACCAGGAGATGGTGCAATGATGAGGTACTCGGCGCTAGAGCACATACTAAAGAGAAGTTTGTGACAAAGGGTAAAAAGGCACGCTAGAAGGTTATAGCTTTTGGCACGAAGATGTACCACATAGAAATGACAAAAATGGGTAATAAATGAGGAGAATTTGGTAGGTGGAGGAGTAATTAATGTAGCAAAAGTGGAAATCTATATAAGGACGGGATGTGATTTCATTTTTACCCTTATGACTATGAGAATTTGACAAAGAGCTACGTGTGAAGAGCCAAGTAAAGTGATTCAAGGTGCGAAGCAAGTGAACCAGTGTGAAAGACATATCTATGTATTGAAGGGCTTGTATCCCCATAGGAGAAGGGTTTAAATAAAGTAGAGTGATAAAGAGCTAGGGCATGTGATTTCATGATTACAAATTAGGGCATGGTTGAATCAAGTTAGGGTTTGAAGGAAACTAATAAAAACTTGCAGAAAAGGTCTAGAAAACAAAACCCAAAGAGAAGAATGGCTCCAAAGAAGAAAGCAACACCAGTAAAGGAAAAGAAGAAGGTGGTAGTAGAAGAAGAGGAAGAGATGGCCCCGGAAAGCAATTTTTTAGAGATGTAGTACCCTGAGGAAGTAATTGTGGGCTAGGAATGGGATACCCACATACGACAGAGCAAGATAAGTGAGTATAATCACCGACCAAGGATAACCAGAAGAAATTAGATGACTTTCTCACTTCCCGAATGAATAGACAAACTGAGGATGACATGCCAATATATGATGACGCCGGGAAAGGCTACTGAAAGGGATTGGTGTCTACCAACTGTATGAGCTCCCATACTTTGGGAAATATGCACCATTGTATAGATGGTTGATGAGCCGAGTCCATGAGGACTTTTTCTATTTTGCAGATGGAGGGTAAGATTGACACCCATTCTTATTACCACAATAATTGGATTAAAGGCAACAAGTGAGGATATTAAGATTGACCTAGCTGATAAGAGTTCCATTTTGGAGACACAGAAAGTGTTGGGCTACCAGAAAGGACCACGCAGAATGGACATTGATAAACTACAAAATTATCTAGTAGTATAGGAAGCAACACACCTGATTACAAAGTTGAATGACCAAGAATGTTGGTCACAAGTTAACTCTATGTGGCTACATGTGGCAAAGTGCATGTCAGAAGGAGTCACTTACAACATTGTCAACTTCATTACAGAGTAAAAAATAGTAGAGGAAGCATGTGCAGGAAACAAGATAAGTTTTGGCTGTGTTTTGCTAAGTTTGGTATTCATGGAGATTGGGGTACCAGATGGCCCAAAAGAGAATATATGGGAATACCCCATGAATCAAAAGTCTCCAACTGAATGATTCAACAAGTATCTATGCAAGGGGTCTATGATGACAAGGTAAAGGAGCGAGCAGAGATGTGGTATGATAGGCTCCACACAATGTTTGAAGAGGAATGGCGTATACCCAAGGAGTTTCCTTTGTTCTAGGGAAGCAGGCACAGTTTGTAGTCTACCAACACTTTTGTATTGCATGCTTTCCAATGGTAGATGGGTCATGGAGCCCCTGGTGCAAACTACCTTACACATTTTCCGCATGATATTTCCAAGCTTCAGTTCATCGGTTCACCAACACACGAAGGTTAGTGTTTAATGTAGACAAGGTGGACTATGAATACCACACCTTGTGGAAAACATATGGATATCTAGGAAGAATGCATACAATGAGAGTAATATCTCGGAGATTTTGAGCATTAAACCAGAGACACTTTCCATTGCATGGATATCGGGGCCACGCTGATATACCTCCAACTTAAGCCAAAATGGAAAATAACAAGTATGTGGAAAACGAGTTCACGCTTCTAGGGCCACCGAAGGGGAAGCATACCATGGAGAACATCCCGCACCTAGGCCCTCTAACCCAAGCAAGATGATGAGGAAGAGGATGAAGAGAAATAGGATAGTGGTGGCTTGGTGTGGAGGAGGAAGTAGCCATCTGGTAAAAGGAGAAGGAGCGCACGATGGCTTCACAGGAGAAGGAGTTACTAGGGAAGAGTAGGGTGACCAAATATTTAAGAAGGTATTCAAGCGCACAAGGGCGCAAGGAGAAACCCAACAAGTAAAGGAGCCTAGAGGAGAAGAAAAGAAGAAAACTCAGGCTAGGTGAGGAAGCAGAAGAATCTAAGGAGAAGGCACCCTCATCTCTAAGAGAGAGGAGCCTCAACATGAGGAGGAGGAGAAAATGGAAGGAGGAGAAGGGGAACAATCAGAGGCCACACAAGACAAGGGTGAGGATACATCTAGTATTCCTAACCTTGATGCAACCATTCCAAGAGGGCCAAGATCCCATCAAATAGGTGAGGATGCCAAGGCACATACAATGGGATATGCAGAAGACCCAAAGATGATTGTTCACTGCGCTCGGTTTCAGAGCACCATCGAGCAGAAGGATCTATTCGGATGGCGCTCATGGATGAGGACAAGGTGACATTATGTGCATACACGAAGCAACTTTCATGGTCAATGCACACATATGGATGAGCCAGACTTTGATGTCGGTGAAGAATCATGTGCGTCAAGACGATTGAAGAAGGCACCTAAAATAAGGCACATGACAATCAAGCCAATGGTGATGACAGATGAGCAGGTAAGCAATGCTCTAGTAAAGGTATCTACTGAAGTAGCAAGAAGAAACGTTGATAAATCTGCTACCATTAAGGTGCTGACAGAGAAGCTGAAAGCCAAGGATGTGGAGATAGCGTGCCTAGTGCAGGAAAATGTCATCATCAAGAGAAAATATGACACTTTTTTTAGTATGGCGGAGGAAATTGGAGATGATGTCCTAAAGGTACACCCACATTTGGAATCCCAAGTACCAAAATAATTTCCTTCTGTGATGCACTATGTAAAGACAATGATAACATTAGTGTTGGAGGATGAAAAGGTGCGTATACCAAAACAGCCCAAGGACCCCATAAGAGGTAGAGAAAGCACAGGCTGCAGTAGCAAGGAAGATTGCTACTTATGAAGGCCTACGCAAGCCATCCATGATGAGCTGAAGAAAGCTGATCATGCACTAATGATATGCATAGCTCCAGATGCGCTGATCATGGTAAAAACATTGAGGAAGATAATGAAGTGCAAAAGGCTATGAAGGATGTAACCCTAGGCCACGCTGAACAATTAATCCCGTGAAGTGCAGGTAAGCACGAGACACTAGCTACAGCACAAGAACCACATAAGGAAAGGTTAGATGAGCTTGGAAAGCTCATTTCTCAAAAGATGGATATATTGGAAGGGGTGCAAACCTCTATGTCAAGCGTAATGCTTGTGATATAGAATGAGCAGGGAAAGCTAACTATGGATGAGCTGGAGTCTATCATTGTAGACGTGCCAGAGAAGGCAGGAATGGCATTGATAGAGTGGGAGAACTTGGAAGCAGATATAAAAGAGGAATATCTAGAGTTACTACTTCAGAATGAAATGGAGGAGCCTGAGGCCTGAACAATTTTTGTTGTGTATACCTTATTCAAAATTCTTTATTCAACCATTCTTTATTTATCCATTCTTTGTGTAAATTTTGGACATCACCATTGTCGGGGTGACAATGAGATTAGTGTGGGGTAATGTTGATAAGAGAAAACACTTAGTAGAACTCACACACAAAGTCCACGTGGGAGAACAACACAGGAGCAAAGGCACAAAGGTATAGGAAGGCATCACGCACGGAGGTGTAGAGTCAAACTTTCGGACTTAGCCGATTTTGGAGATCAGGGCTATTTTTAGAGGTTGGCATGCGGAGCACACAAAGCGATGCCGAGACTTGCGCGCCACTCTTCATGGAGATTTCAAAGAGCATGTCAAATCACTCTTGCATGGACATAAGCTAAGAATAGATCCACCACTATAGTTAACTATCAATGATCTATAGATAGCATACTTGCATGTATGGCTATAGTTGTAAAAGGCACGTGGCTATTATTAGCATGCGACCTATTTTGGTAGAGTTAAGTGGTGAAGGGCTAGTCCCCCACCCTATATATATGTAATGAATTACTTAGTAAGAGATAGACAGGGACACATACTACTTTGAAGGGTTAGAGATACATGAGTGCATGAGACTGGATAATTGTAACCGGGTTAGAGAAGCTTTTGTACATGACGTGAATATATGAGAAAACAATGTCCGATAATTGTATAATATTGTTATCCATGATTTATACTTAAGTGCTTATAGATTTGGTCCGTGTAACGATGTATAGATGGATTATTTTCTAAATATATGTTTTTATATTACTTCATGATGTATACAACATGAATAGGGGCCTATGCTTCACGTGAGTGCTTAGCCTAGGCCGAGTGATGTGCCAAAACTAGGTGTTATCTCGAGAATTCTAGATCATGTTTATGGAATTTTCTACTAGAGTGGTAACATAATGATATTACCCTCAAAATTTCTAATTATGATTTGATTTGTGATATCTTATTTTAGTGTTTTTCAAAACTTTTCTCCATAAGCTTCGAATTTGGAATTTCTATGACATATCTACATTTTTGAATATATCTCTAAATTTGAAGGTGATTTATCATTTGAATTTGTTCTATGACATATCTACATTTTGAATATATCTCTCTAAATTTGGATGAAAAATATTACCTTTGGTAGAGAGTGTGAAAACCATAAATGGTGATGTGGACATGATGTGTCATAACATGAAAGGAGAGGTGGAGGAAATATAACGAGATATGACCAATATGTCCAAAAAAATTGAATTGTTAGCCTCTCAAATAACTCAAGGTGTATCTAATGGATATAAAAATCATGGTTCAAATACCACAACACATTCCTTTAGGGATAAAATTAATTCTTGATTATGGATCCTAATCTTAAAGGTGGAAATACATAATTTTGATAGGAAATAACTTCTTACATGATCATCTGAATGGAGAATTTATTTGATCTACATCATATCCCATGTGGGAAGAAGGTTATTATGACATATTTGTATCTATAACCTTGAAAATTCAGTTGGTATTGATAGTAGTGTGCTCAAAATAATAAGAATGCTCTCGGTGTTACCTAATAAATTTTTATGGAGGAGCTACAAACACACTATAATAATAGCGTGACCTAAAACTACTTCAGGAAATTGGAAAAGCTCATGCAACAAATGGGCTAGTGAAGGATTATATTCAAAAGTTCTAAAACTTATCCTTGTGCATGGAGAAAAGTATAGATGATAATATTAATGATTTATTCCTTTGTGTACTCAAGGATTAAATCCAAAATGAGATATGAATGTTAAATCCAAATAATGTTTCTAATTCTATTATCATGGTGCATTAGGTAGAGGAATAATTCCTTGTTGGAAAGAGACATACCTTCACTATCATCAAATATGACAACACCTTGGTACTGCATTCCCTCATCCTACTAGATTGAATCTTGAAAAAAATTAAGAGAAAAGATAAAGGATTGTGTTTTAACTACGACAAAAATTATAAATGAGGACATAAATGCACTAAGAATAGATTGTTATAAATGGGTCAAAGCCTATAAGTGTGTCCCACTTGCTGTTAGGGAAGAATATGAGGATGAAGAAGTAGTAGGAGATTTCAAACAAGATCCCAAGTAATGATTTGAATAATCCCATCGCACTATTTATTTCCAGGTATTTTTCTATGAATTATCACTCCAAAAACCTAAAAGTGGTGGGATTTCTCAAGAAACAGAGGGTGAAAATGTTGACTGAATTGGCGAGTACACATAACTTCATAAACAATAAATTGATAACACACTTACAAATATTTATTTACCCAACACAAAAATTCCATGTCACGATTGAATATGGTGACATAGTCACTTCCTAGAGAAAGGCCATAGTATTAAGGTGTTTATGGGTGAGTACAGGTTATACTATCCCATTTTTTCCATTCTAATGGGTGGAGTTAACATCGTTTTGGGAGTTTAATGGCTCATAATGTTAAGAACTATTGAGATTAAATTATATGAGTTGTTTACGAGGTTTCATTCAAAGGATAAGAATTTCAAACTATGAGGGATGCATGCCAAGTCTCCATAGTTGGTGAGCTCTCATCAAATGAAAATGCTTCAAAAGGGTGCAAATGGGTTTGTGGCACAATTATTTTCATTAGAAGAATTTCATTCAAAATATCCTACACATCCAAATCTACAATAAATTATAGATAAACACTCGATTATTTTTCATATATGTTCCAAAAGGATTTCCTCCAAAAAGAGATCATGCTCATGTCATTCAACTAGTACCAAGGATACAACCACCCAATATTATACCTTATAGGTATCCATATGTACATGAGATTGAGATAAAGAAAATGGTACAAGAAAATTTGGGAGGAGTTATTATCCATCATAGTCAAATTTCTTATTCTTCTCTAGTGGTGATGATGCATAAGAAAGATAAAACATGACACATGTGTCAAGATTATAGAGAACTCAATAAGTACACTATAAAAGATAATTTTCATATTCTTATTATCTATGATTTATTAGATGAGTACATGGTGATGTTTCTTTTTACCAAATTATATTTTTGATTTGACTATCATTAAATAAGAATTTGAGATGAGGATATTCATAAAAACAATTTGGGATACATAAGGGCCACTTTGAGTTTCTGTTGATGCCTTTTGACCTCAATAATACACCATCTATACTTTAAATATTTATGAATCATATCTATCAAAAATTTATATGAAAGTGTGTATTCATATTTTTTTTATGACACATTGATATATAATAAGACATTTGAAGAACACTTGTTACATGTGGATCAAGTGTTAATGAATCTAGAATAATATCAAATTTTAGACAAGCATTCCAAGTGTTATTTCAGTATAAAAGAAGTAGAATACTTGGGTCACATAGTCTCCCAAAATTTGTAAATTCAACCCCATTAAGATCAAGGCCATGGTGGAATGGAAAGTTCCAAAAACCTTAAGAAATTTTAGGGATTCATAGGACATGACAACTTACTATCATAAAATTTTCAAAAATGTGGCATTGTAGCTTCACCAATCACAACGCTATTAAAGAAATACTATTTTTAATGGAATGTAGTAACTGCCAAGGAATTTGAATTACTGAAGGAGGCCATGTGCACCACCCCGGTACTCCATATTTTTGAAAACATTTTATCATGGAATGTGATGCATTAGGAAATGGAATGGTGGTAGTACTCATGTAAGAAGGAAAACCTATCACTTTTGAGAGTCTACAAATCCAAGGGATAAATTCATTAAATCCCATCTATGAGAAGTAAATGATCGATATTGTTCATGGAGTCAAACAATGGATGTTATATTTGATAGGTAGGAACTTGAAGGTAAAAATAGAGCATAATAGTATCAAGTAATTTTTGGAACATAGGTTGTCACATGAAGAAAATAAGTGGGAAATGTTTTATAGGATATGCCTTTTAAATAATCTATAATAAAGGAAAATCAAATTTAGTGGTAAAGGAACTCTCTAAGAGGCAGGAATCCACAAAGACACTATTTTATGCAATGTCCATATTATAGGTTTATTGGGTGGATGAGGCAATGTTACCGTACAAAAATGATAGAAATACACATGCTAATTTTGAAACTTAAACAAGATGCTATGGTATCAAATAAAGTTTTATGGAAAGGTAATTCCATATGGTACAAATATAGGTTACACATATACAATAATTCTTTCTTAAAAATGGTTCTTGTAGAACTATATGAATCTCTAGTAGGGGGGCATTCAAGATTGTTGGAAAATTATCAAAGGATAAATAAGGATTTATTTTGGGAAATAATCAAGGGGGTAGTACATAAATTTTTGGTCAAATATATGGTATGTCGAGAAAATAAAAGTGACATAATTAAGACACCAGGTCTTCTTCACCAATATCTATCACAAAACAAAGGTGGAAGGGAATTTCTATGGATATCATTATAGGTTTGCCAAATTTAGAAGGGAAAATTTTCATCATGGTCATATTGGAAAGGTGACAAAATATGCACATTTTTTTCATTCTCATCCATTTTCATTGAGCATAATAACATCAAATCTTATTAATATAATTGAAAAATTACATAGTACCCCAAAGATCATAATAAGTGATGACAATGAGTGAGGTTTCGAATTTGACTGAGTGGGAAAATGATGGAAGGGAAATCCCACCGAGACACAGGGACTAGGTGCATGCAACTGCGAAAGAAGGGGAGATCTAGGGTCGATTAAAGGGGCCTAAACAATCTATGGACTCTTGGATTAAAGGGGCCTAAACAATACTATGGACTCTTGGATGAACCGAGTAAAAAATGGAAATGCCTCAAAGAACTAATTTTTTTCCTCCGGTCAAAAAGTAAATCTGGAGGTCAAGGAAATAAATTCATTATTCAAGAAGATATGTAGAAGGTTTTGGAAGAAGGACCTTGGTTCAAGGGTAAATCTAGATGGTATCTCAAGAAATGGGAACCAACTTTCAACCTAGAAAAAGAAAATCTGAATCAGTTCCCTATGTGGATTCATCTTCCTAATCTACCATTGGAATTTTGGCATGAAGATATATTCAAAGGAATAGAAAATTCTTTGGGTTCTATGGTTATAATAGACAATGCAACCTTGCATATGTCTAGACTAGTTTGTGCAAGATTTTGCATCTATACGATTGCTGATAGGGATATCCCTAAAAGCATCAAGCTCAAATCTAGCCTAGGGATATGGGAGTAGAAGATAGAAATGGAGAGTTACCCAATGAAATGTACCAAATGTAATGGGTGGGGTCACTCGACTCAGAACTATAATTTCAAGATCTCCAAGAGGTACATCGCAGTGATGGGGAATGAAGGGAAAGAAGAGAAAGGAAAAGGAATCATGCAAAGTGTAGAAGATCATAGGAAAGATTTTGTGAATAACCATACTAAAGGATTCAAGCCCTTGAGAATCCAAGAAAAAGAGTTTTTTGAGAGAACCCCATCTAAAATCCCAAAATCGATGAGGAGGGATTTACCCTGGTGGTTAATAGAAGGAGATCCAAAAATCTGTCATGGTCTGAATCAAAGGTAAAGGAAAAAATGAAGGATCAATCAGCCAAGGATTATCCAAAGGACCAAAAGATGGAGCTATTTGCTTCAAATAAAGAGAAAGGGAGAAAATCTAGTGGTTAGGTAAAATTCCCAAAAAATCCAAGGAGGATATGTTGTTGCTTGCCTCTTCCCTAGAGGAAAAGGTGCAGGACCAGACCTTAGTCCAAAAGGAACAAGAGATGAATGAAAGTTTGGATAGTCCAAAGGGAGACAAGATGACAAGTTGGAGATTTGATTAACCTATCCATGAATGAAATAATGAATGGTCATTTCTCTATTCATCAAGAGATGGAAAGAAAAGAAGAGGAGCTAACTCCTGGCAAGAAGGGGGCTTCCCTAGAAAGAACTCCTTCAGGGAAGAGAAAAGGAACTCATACTGCTAAAAAGGAGTTTCCTTAATGTCCCCTATGGGAAAGGAGAATTTCTGGAAGGAGATAATCCTATTAATGTGGAAAGTTCCACCAGTAAGCAAGGCAGCCTAACAAATTTTAATTAAGGAAAAAATCTACCCAGAAGGAAATAGATTCAGGGAAACAACTATGTTTAGACCAAGGTGTTTAAAAAAATAAAAACCCAATCTTAGAAAATGAACTGCATTTCATGGAATGGAAGAGGGATCAATATCCCGGTGAAGTGGAGGGTTCTTAAAGACTTGATTGAAGGACAAAAATTGATGTAATGGCTTTGCAAGAAACCAAAATGAAAGAAGACTTTTTCCTAAATTCTGTAAATCCTTTTGGAATAACTCAAAATGCTTTTGTTGTTAGTTCCAAAGGGGCCTCTGGAGGGTTATTTGTGGTCTGGAATCCAACACTTTTGAGGGCACTCTGCTAGTGAAAAGAGACCACCATATGGTTGTTATGATGAGAAATCTAGAAAACAAAAAAATTGGATCTTATCCAACATCTATGCTCCTACTCATTACAAAGAAAGGAAAAATTATGGCAACATCTTCAAACTTTCAAATACCATATCATTGGTACTGAGTGGATAGTGATGGGTGATTTTAATACCCCTTTGTCTCTGGGGAAAAAAATGGGCTCCAAGGAGTTTACCACTGGTATGGAGGATTTTAATGACTTCATCTCCAATTCTTACCTCCATGACATTGATCTTAAAGGTAGTAAATATACCTGGTCCAACAGAAGAGTTGGTGTTCATCATATTCAAGTGAGATTGGACCATGTCTTGGTTTTGGAAGAATGGTTAAGCCAGATATTACTCTTTTCTCTCTTCCCAAGATAGGGTCGGATCATAACCTGATTCTGATGTTGATAAAGAATCCCTCTCGAAGAAGAACTCCTTTTCACTTTGAGAAGATGTGGCTCCATAGTGAATATCTGAAAGATCTTATCAACGAAATGGTGGAAGTTGAAGGTGCAGGGAACTACGATGTTTAGACTGACCAAAAACTTTAGAATGTCAAAAAGAATCTCAAAACTTGGAATAAGAAAAGTTTTGGAAATATTTTTCAGAAGAAAGCTGAAATCAGAAATGAATTAAATAATGTCCAAAGGCAGAATGAAAGGGAGGATAATGAAATGGATATAGAAGACTATGAAAAGGAAATATCTCTCCTCTCGAATACCACAACATCCTGGGAAAAGAGGAAATCTTCTAGAGACAGAAATCCAAATTACTTGGCTCAAAGAAGGGGACAAAAATACTAGGTTCTTCCATATGTCTACCCTAAAGCGTAGAAGTTTCAATAGAATTAGTAGAATCAAGAAAGAAGATGGAGCCCTTGTGGAAGAAAAAGATGAAATAAATAAAGAGGCTATATCTTTCTTTCAAAACTTGCTCACTAATCACTTGTGTCCCTAATCTGGTCAAAGAGCAAGATTTCCTAAATTGCATTCCTTCTTTGGTTTCAAAAGAAAATAAGATGCTCTCTGTTACCCTTCTTTGGAAGAGGTGGAGTTCATGGTTAAACATCTTAGCCTCGATAAGGTGCCTAGACCAGATGGGTTTCAAGCCTTCTTCTTTCAACATTTTGGGACATAATAAAAAAGGATGTTTATAATGTTGTAAAAGAATTTTCATTCAGAAAAATATGCTAAAGGATATGAATTGTACTTTTCTGGCTTTGGTCCCAAAATGTGGTAATGCCATGGAATTAAAAGACTTTAGACCTATAAGTTTGTGCAACACTACCTATAAAATATGCATGAAAATCATGGCCCTCATTTGCAATTGATTCTTCCTTCTATCATTTCTGAACAACAAGGAGGTTTTGTCCTACTGGGCCAAATTCAAGATGGGATCATCACAATTAAAGAAACAATTCATTCAATAAACTTAGCAAGAAGGATGCTATGTTTTTAAAGTTGGATATGGCTAAAGCTTATGATAGGGCTTCGTGGAGTTTTCTCGACAAAATCCTTGATAGGTTCGGTTTTGATGTTGCCTTTCGAGCTTAGTTAAGGCTTGTATTTCTACTACTTGGTTTTCCATTCTCATTAATGGGACCCCTTGTGGTTTCTTCCCCAGCTCCCAAGGTTTAAGGCAAGGGGATCCCCTTTCCCTTTTCTCTTCATAATTTTGGTGAAGCTCTAAGCAGAAGACTCAATGTTGAAACTTGGAATGGCTACATAAAAGGGATATCTCCAGTGAAGGACGTGGAAAATGTGACTCACCAAAATTTTTTGATGACACAATCTTAGTGGGAGAAGCATCAATTCCTAAAGCTAAGAAGTTCAAAGATGTCTTAGATGACTACATGGAAGTTTCGGGATAGATGGTGAACTATAAAAATCTCTCTTCTTCCTCAACACCTTGGAAAGTCATTGTAAGAAGATTGCAAAATTTTGATTGTGCCTATAAGCCCTTCCCTACCATCTATTTAGGCATTCCACTAGGGGATAAAAGACCTTCTAGTGTAGATTGGAACTTCCTTATTGAAAGATATTTGAAAAAAATCTTGGGTGGAAGGCTAATTTGTTATCTCAGGCAGGGAAAATTACCTTACTCAAGAGTTCTCTCCAAAGTCTCTCGGTGTATGTGATGTCTCTCTATCAACTTCTCGGATCATAGCGGAAAAATTGGAAAAGATCCAAAAATGTTTCTTATGGAGTGGTACCAAAAGAAAAGAAAGAATCCCATTGGTTTCTTGGAATAGAGTATGTAAACCCAAAAAGAAAGGGGGTCTTGGCCTTAGAGATTGGACTAAAATGAACAAAGCCCTTCTAGCTAAAATTGGTTGGAGGCTAACTAAATAAAATGGGGTGTGGACTAGAATTCTAAGGAAAAAATATTGATGGATGCAAATGATAAATGATGGATATTCAAACATAGCATCCTTCAATGGGTCAAGCATATGGAAGGCTATAAATTGGGCCAAGGAAATAGTAGCTAAGGGTAAGTAGATGGAAAATAGGGAAAGGTAATGAAATTTGTTTTTGGACTAAAAATGGGCTGGAAAAACTTTACTCTTGAAGACAAATTCCCTCAAATTTCAAGATTGCTTGAAGAGAAATATGGGGAAAAAATACACAATTATATGGGAAATCAAGACAAATTTCAGACTTGGAAACTCATAGAATTGGACAGGCAAGGAATTTAAAGAACACTTGGTCATCCTCAATAATTTTTAAAAATTATGTGTCTTTTAACAACAAGGATCAAGATAGAGTGGTGTGGCATAGAGAACAAAATGGTATCTTCTCAGTCAAATCAGCCTATTCTTTATTCTTTGAGGGGAAACTAGCGAAGAAGACCTAATTGCTGGTAAGATATGGAATAAGAACATCACTCCTAAGGTTAATGTTTTCAGTTGGCTTACGGTGATAAATAAGATCCTTACTGTGGATAATCTCACTAAAAGAGGTTTCCATATGGTCAATAGATGTGTTCTTTGTGAAGAGAATCTGGAAACGGTGAATCATATGTTCTTGGAATGCCCTTTTTGCTCATGATATATTATCTTCTATTCTGGGTATGTTCTTGGTTAGTTGGGTGAACCCTAAAGAGATCCAATCATCTGGAATCAATGGAAATGCCCTTTCATCAGTCAAGGGCTGAAAAATATTTGGATAATGAGCCTGGGTCACGTATGGTGGGAAATATGGAAAGAAAGAAATAGGAGGATCTTCAATAACAAGAAACTTCCTATTAGGCTGATTTTTAAAAAATGTTTACAGGTTGTTAGAAATAATTTCTCTATCCTAAAGAATAAAGAAGTGGAATTCATTGACTGTGAACAACATATCATAAGGAAATGGAATTTAACATGTGACCCTCAACCAAAGAAGAACAACCCTAGAGAAGGGGTTAAGTGGACTCCTCCTTGTGAAGGGGTTATCAAACTCAATTTTGATGGTGCTACTAAAGGGAACCCGGGGAAAGTGGGAGGAGGAGGAGTTTTTCATGATGCTTGAAGGAAGGTTTCTCCTAGCCTATTTATTTTACTTGGGAATTCAATCTAACAATGTTGTAGAAGCTTTGCTGCGATGTTTTGGGGGTGAAGTTAGCAGAAGAGAAAGGATTCAAACATCTAATTGTGGAAGGGGATTCTTTGAACATTATCTCATGTATGAAGGGAAAAAATAATGCCTCCATCTCTATAGAAGACTTCATAAATAACACTAAGTATAAATTGTCCTCCTTTGATGAAATATCCTTCCAACATGTGTTCCGGAAGGAAACAAACTAGCTGACTTGATGGCTAACAAGGGGGTGGAAGCTAAGGATTTAAAGGTGGTCGAGGAACTTACCTATATGGAAGCTAACTTCATAGACATCCTGAATAGGGAATGTGTCCCTAATAGCATACCTTCAAATGAGGATGTAATAATTCCTTCTATATGACACATCAAGATATTATGAATCCTAGACTCGTGCAAGCCTTCATTTCACATCATCTCAAGGTCTGGGTTGATCTTCTGTTAATTCGGAAGTTTGTCAACAAGTGTGGTAAAGGAAACCCAAACAAAGGAAAGAATTCTCATCACAGGAATAAGAATCAAACTAGCGAATGGGTGGATATTTAGTGAGAATGGAACCTAGCAAGATCTCAATGATGTCAAAAGAGGCAAGAGGATCTACTTGATAAGGTTGGGATGCTAAAAAATTTTCAACATCTTCGATGGGCATGATGAAAAATTGAGCGAAGCTGTGGAAAAAACATGGAAGGAAGGCCATGTGAGGGTTGGGAATTTTTCCTTCACTATCTCTCTGAAGCTTATAGCTAAAGTCTCGGGTCTGTCTCAGGAAGGAAGAAGCACTTTCAAGCCCAAGTCGGACTACAATCAGGAGATTGAATGCTTTATGCAAGGTAAGGGTGTTCCTATTTCTCTCCATAATGGTTATGCAAGAGGGAATTTTCCCCATCCTTACAATGAAATAGCTCAGTTAATTATGGCTTATATTACTCTGGAAGGCCATTACAAGGTGATTTATGGGTACCATTTTCCTATGTTGAACCATGTTAGAAACAACAGACCCTATAATTTCCCCAATTTTTGTACCTCTCCTTGGCTAAATCAATTTCTCAGGTCGAGAAAGGCACTTTCACCCTGCCATTGCATCAAGGCCTCATCAAATCCCTGCTCAAGTTGGGAACTCCCTCATTGGAAAAATGAAAAATTAGGGGCTTCTAATTACCTAAATAAAGATATTTTAGGGGGAAATCTGAAGTTACTCCTAGCCTAGAGGTTTCGGGAAGGTAGTGGTGAAAAGAACCAGATCCCATCTGGCTAAGGAATGTGTTAAGAAGCAGTGCAAGGAGGGGGGCTTCTGAGCCACAAGAGAATTTGAAGTTATCTCGACTCGGGGAGCATCAGGAAGAGGACATTGACCTTCCTGACTTTAGTGATAATCAAGATGAAGAAGCTTGCAAAGGGGAAAGTAGTGAGGAGATGGCTAGTGGGAAAGATCCTAAAACTTTAGGAGAAAAAATATCTAAAAACTCGAGAGAGGCTATTGAAATCCTACACACCCTCAAAACCACCCAAAAGTAACTTGTTTAAAGCCCAGGATTCAGCGGTCAAATCCAATGTTTTTATGAGGGAATTTGAGAATTATAGGTTAGACACCGACATAAATAGACACAAGATCAACATGGTGACAATTGACCTGAGGGAGTTGCAAGAAAAAGTGGAAAAGATGACATCTATTGTTCTTAGCGAACAATTAAAAAATGCTAATGAAAGATGCCTAGCCATGGAGAATGACATGTTGAAGATGAAGGGGATTATTCTTCAGATCAGAGATGTTCACATACTCAATGTAAAAAGCACTATCCACCATCTTAAACTCCTTGCTGAGATGATCCATTCCATGGAAATAGTGAAGACTAAAGAAAAAGAAGGAACTGGCCCTAAAGTGGAGATAACGAGCCAAATTATAAGTTCTAGAAATCTACTATAGCCAACTTGGTTAAGGAATGGAATGGGTGCATGCATACGGTGGGTGATATAATAAAATAATAATGAAGGGTACTCTTATCTGGGATGTTTTCTTTGGTTTTTTCTATGTTGTTAGTTCATGTTGTTAGTTTAGGATGGACTTTTTTCTATGTTACTTTTGTTTTTAACTTGGACTATGTCTTAGTATGGGCTTGTGGATACTTTGGCTTTTTCTATGTTTATTTTTGCTATGGTGGATACTTTTGTTTTTGCCCAGCTTGATTGCTCGGATGGGTGACAAGATGAGAATGGAGGAAAATATTAATGCAAGAAATAGAAGAATACAATATGCTATAGAGAGCAAAATCTGATCCTTTGGAATGGAGAGAGCATTCCAATTTATAGCCAAAACAAGTGACTCTTTGCATTCCCATGTGACTTTTCAACTTAAAGTGCAATATCAATGAAGAAATAGAAACTTTAAGTGACTTAATTCACTTTTACAAAATTTATTTCTCAATGGAGAAATAGAATGTTAGAGAGATAAAATAAGAGAGAGAAGGTGTGATCAAAAGAATATGATCCAGGATGAATTTATGCTCTTTCACATTATGGATATGAATGTTACAACTGAATATGATCTTCTTCGAGATGCTTCTCTAATCGAGCATGTATTTTTGGAATTAGAAAGTATGATCCATGTCAAATCTAGAATGATAATCTTTGGTCATGCCTTGAAATCTCTCTTTCAACTCTTCATCTATGTGAGAAATGGTAGGCTACGCAAATCAACTTTTTCACAAACACAATATTTTATCTCCCACATGAGTAAACACTTATCTTGTAATTAGTAGGAAGCATCCACTCACATCATTTTTCCCCAGAGTTGGTAAGAAATTTCACACCATGATCTCTCTTAGATTTGAAAGTATCAAATACTCTTGAGAATACTCAATGTCAATGTAACAATCCTTTTAATGGAAACACTTCCTCTTTGTGAGATGGAATCAAGCATTGAATAAATGGAAAATGTCTTCCTGAAGAATAGGAGTACTTCTTGCTATGTCTCCTAAATAGAGGATGGTAAGGAGATTGAGAATACACTAGAACCATGGTTTTCATCATAAAATCCTTCAATTTATTCAACTAGATGTTTCATGCTCAACAATCCTCTTATGCACTATAGAAAATGAGTTTATTTTCCTATTCTCGTGTGTTTAATGATCCTCTATGATTATTTTGGATGTAACATGGATGCAATCACCATGGATGAAGGAATCATACATATCAACCATGGATGGATTCATTTTAAAGGTTCTTGAGAGAAGAAGTAATGGTCCAATGTTGAGAGACTTCTCTCGTCCAAGATCAACGGAAAGTGCAAAATCCAATTACGGGAGCAGAATCTTGTGAAAAAATCAATCATCTATATATCCTAAAATATTCCACCTCATCATGAAATATATGGATCAAATGAAAGGTGATTTTAAGAGGAACATTTTCTCCAAATTTCAGGTAATTTGTCTTGTCGAGTCATTAGAAAAAGTAAAAACATTTTCAATTATTTTGGGCACAAATTGAGGTTTTAATGAGGTTTTCAGCTACAACATTGATTATATCACCATGAGAGAAATAATTATCCAAATAACATGATACTTAATCTATTTGAAAGGTGTTTTGGATAAGAAGGTATGCTCCAACTTTTACAAAGATCTCTAATTGAAAATAGTGGGAAATTAAAAAATAAGTTCTAGTTGCATAATGAGTTTTTTTAATGAAGCTTCAGGTGATAAATGAGTTTGATCATTTCCAATGGAATCATAAAATATATAATTCAATAAATGAATAAAAATAAGGAGTTCAAAAGGGGAATCTATGTTTAAAATTTTAGAGGGTTTGCATCATGTGATCAACAACAATAAGCAAAAATATTTTGACTAGAGCTAGGTCGAAAGGCATTTCCAATAGGAAATAAAAATGGATATTGAAAATAAATCATTTCACCATAGCCTATTCATGATAGATAGTCATGAAGGAATTTTGAAGGATGTTATCTTGAAAAAAAAATCAAAGGTTTTCATCCATGGGATCACTAGCTATGAGAAAAAATGTGTTCTTGGAGATTAGGTCATAGAACTAGTTTTTATGGCTTCCATGGCTTTCATGGAGAGAAGGAGAATGTAATTTTGTTATAAAATGAAGGTGGGGAGTTTAGGATGAGTTTTAAGTGATTTCACATTGAATTTTAGAGGGAAATCACACTTTTGAATGCCATGAGGAACATTGGTTGCATTTTTTATTGGGAGAGGGAACTTGAAGTTATAAAAGCACATTTTGGGTTCCCATATGGAACCGAAGTGAATTTTTGAACTTCATCAAGAACCTTGGTTACATTTTTGTTCCTAGATGGAACCTCAAGTGAAAAAGTGCAATTCGATGCAAAATTAGGACATGCAAAAAATAAAGTGCACCCCAACTTAAAATTATAACTTGGGAGTCACTAAAGTCCTAAACAGTTTAACCCCAACTCAAAATTAGAACCATGGAAATCAATTAAGTGCCAAAAGCACACTTTTTAAGTCCATGAGGAAATTAAGTTTCAAAAGTACATTCCCACACCAAATTAGAACCAATAAACCCAAAAAGTTCACAAAAGTGCATTTTGATCATTCATAAGAAACTCGGGTGCATTTATAACTTCAAATTGGAACCAAAAAGTTCCAAAACTGCATTTTTAGTTGCAAGTAGGAACTCAAGTTCCCAAAAGTAGATCCAAATACCTGAATAATAACTGAATAGTGTAACCTTCATTCTTGGAGAAAGAATAGGAATTTTAAGGTTGTATGATACATGATATTGATTAGAAACCATACAATGAATCCATTCCAACCATTTCTTATGTAGGAGTGTTGTCATGCAAATGTGTAATGTGAAGATTTCATATTTTCAAGCATGAAAATGGACCCCAGTGTCAATTTTTTTGATTGAGAGCCCCTCTTAAGCCCTCCTCTTGATCAAATTATCCCATGTGATGGGTCTATCCTACCCTTTCAAGTAGTTTGGTGTGTTTTTTCAACCTTGTACATAGGCGATTTAGGCAAACAAGTTCATTCAAGTGCTTCAAGACAATATTTTCAAGGAAAAATTTCAAGAGACTTAGGGATGGCTATTTTTATACTTTCTAAAGTAGGTACATGCCCCCTAGAGTAGAGTTTAAGGCCCAAATTCATTGTGAGAACTATTAAGGAGCTAAGAACATTTTATAACTAATTTTGGAAAGTTTCAGAGGTTTTGGGGCAAGTTCAAGCAAAAGTGGGTTTTTGAAGGTGAAGGAGCTTGGAGATCAAAACAACACACGGGCTTCGGAAGTGATTCCGAGAGATCTACGATGAGTTGGAGGTCAAGCAATATATCATTGGTAACATATTTAAGTGATATAAGTGATGGTTGTATCGGGTCTATTGACGATTATCTTTGCAGATGAATTGCCAAAGTTGTGGGAAATCTTAGAGATGTGGAACTTGGCCCTAAGATAACCTCTAGATTTTATAGAAGTTGGATCTTCTCTGATTTGTGTTGAGATAATGGGTTAGAGAGAAAATAAACCAATAAACAAATCCTATCTAAGGTGATGCGCGAGACTTTACTAAAATAACACGAGACTAGTATTAAAATAAGTACTAGATTAGTCGAAGAACATCAAACATGTTCAACTACTCGAAGATATATCAAACTATCAAAGGCTTAGATGAAACTAAAATATAATCACATCACAATAAAAATTATTTATGTAAAATATGTAAGGGAATGTAATACTGATAGACACTTAAACATCCATCAAGAATTGAATAAGAGCAAACATGAAGAAATAGAGGACACAAAATATTGCGAACTTATCAGTGCACAGAACAAGAACTCTTATTTATAGAAAAAATAGTACATAAGGCCAAGATGGCACAAATTATAGTAATTTCGTTCAACATAGCCTTGTTAAGGCTAATGAACAGAATAGAATAAACCTAAATCTCTTATGGAGCTATGAAATTCTCTCTTTTATATCTCCTCCCCTTTTCCAACTGGCACAAGAACATTATTATATAGACCCCGTGGCTCTTGATCCAATGTTCCTCCATTAAGATTTCCACCTCCTGCATTTAGTTTTTACATACGAGATCCTTAAACTTTGGAACAGATCTTAACTACATGTTTTGGGACCCGAGATCACATTCACTCCACCAAACCTCAAGTCCGTTCTTGCTTTAATTGGTCCTTTCGGCGAGCTGGTATCCGCATGTGTGATATGTTGATACCTTATTCTACTTTGGGTCTTCTCCCTTTTTCTCTCTTCTTGAAGTTGCACCTGGGAAACACATGGAGGTTGTGCGCTCCTTCACTTTATCTTTTGACTTTTCAACCCGCTTGAGGCTACTTAGCCACGCTTTAACCACGTGAAGGATTCTCGTTGCTCGAGTGCTCCCGACTCTTTTTCCTCCTACATGTTGTCTTTGAAAGGACACATGGATACCCTTCACATTCGGTTCCTTAGGCAAAATCAGTCTTGAAAAAAATACCAAAGGGACTCACGAAGGAAAAGGGGCGGGGAGACGAAGATAGTAAAAATAGAAGATCCCGACACAATGTAGAATTCATTCCACAGATTATCGAGACTGACCACTCAAGGACTCCATGCTAGCCATAGAAGAATCCATAAATCCTTCCAAAAAACTTCAAAATTTCAAAACATGGCTTGAAGAGATACCACTCGAGATATGCTTTAAAGTAGCTTGGTACCCGACCCATTCGGCCTCTGTCGGGTAAGTCCTTCATTGCAGAGCCTGAAAGGCTCTATCCAGCTCAATAATCTCCTTGTGAGAGAATGTTTGGAGATCCTGCACCATTGCATGCAAATAGAACTCCAACTTTACAATCGGGTTTAGAATGGCCTCCACTTCAGCAACACTAGAATCATCTTTTAAAGACTGAAAGATAGTCTTATCCTATTGCTTAGTTGTAAGTAGTGATGAATTTGGTCCTCTGATAGGATGGTAGAGTCATTGAGAAAGGGAGAGGGAAGCCTAATTAAACTAACTCTTCGATGCGTTGCTTCCTCTCTTTGATCCCTATCTAGAGTGAGTCGGAGATTCGGCACTTGATAACTACCTTATTCAACTCGAATCTCGCTAATCTTTACTGTGACCATCCGCCTATCTATAATGTTGGCCCCTTATAGGTAGGGATTTTTTTAGTGGCGAATATTCCATTTAAGGAAAATTTTAAAAGTCAAAATTTTTGGAGCATGTTAGTGTCATGTTTGCCTAAAATTTATAGTATATTTTTTTTAGGGGTCGGCTTCACCAACCCCATGAAAACATCTCTTATATAAAACTAGGTGATTCACCGGGTAGTATACTACTAACTTACTACTAGCTTACTTGAGGTACTGTAAACTAGGAGCAGATGCAAAGTATTTTACACAGAATAATCTGCATTGTGTATTTTCTATATGGAAACTTTACATATTTGAAGGACCATATGCATCCTATAAAATAGGATCTTTAACAAATTACTGCTTAACCACTAACTTAATAATACAAGTTGTTTTAACAACTCGTATAACAATATATATATTATATTATTATTAATGAGTTACTAAACTCATATAATAATATAATGAATTAATAATGTTTACAAACATTAATTCCTAACATTCACCCCCTTGGTGTGAACATTATTAATTCCCAATATTCACCCCCTTAATGTGAACATGATGAAGAACCATATTTGAAGAAGATGAACCACCTCCTGAAAGCACTTCTTAGACCAGGTAAAAACTCCATAGATTATCTCTTTACCCTCATAAAGGCGTAATGTTGAGCTGAATTATGCAGGAATGCTCCCTTCCTCTTTGGGTTCCTGTGGGACTTTCCCTTCCTCCCAGGCGCCCGAATTCTGAATCTCCAAGATCCACAAGCTTCACACTAGCTGGATAACCATCCCTTGAGTCTACCTCGAAATCTTCTCTTGCTCTCAAAAGTGAGTATTCTGAAAACATGACTCCTCCAAAAATCTCAGAAAAGGGTTTATTCAAAGAAACCATCACATAAGCAAAATGAAACATTGAAAATGAATCGAAAAAAACCACACTGCACACATGTCACCAAACCATCTATGCAGCCCCATCGTTGGTGACTGACGAGAGGTCGCTTGATTGACCTCCAACCTCTATTTTCCTCCATCCTCCGATATCATGTTGCTAGTTCAGTTGGATGTGATCATGAAGCTCAAAATACCTTCAATAATTTGGACGTCGCGTACAAGCGAAAATGCGTCCAAAATTGAAATGCGGGAAATTTTATTTTATTTTTCAGACTTAATACAATGACACAACTTTATCCTAAAATCACCTATTTAACTTTTACGACTTCGACAAGAGGACACAACTAATTTTTTAAAAAGTAATAAAATGAGATTACTTTTTTAAAATGACTCTTTTACATGACTTTGATTCTTTTAACGAAAAATGTATTGAAATGACTCTTCCTCAATATAACACAAGATTTTAGATACTAACTCACCAATAACACCTAGAATGACCGATTCGACAATACACTTAAAAGTGACACTATTGACACAAGGCACTAATTATTACTTTTATTATCCTAATGATACTCTAAATAATTTTTTTTTAAAACAACATTGATAGATTCACTTTGAATTTTTTTTTTTTTGAAGGAAGACTACAAATTACAAACACAAGCATCATCTTAGATGACTAAATTTAATAAAAACTGGACTCGACTCAAACAAACAAAGACTATACTTCACTTTGACTTGGAGACTGGTCGACTGCACATGTGAATGTCATGTTAATCGAAAAATGTCTCAAACACATGGTCGATCTACCTTTTATGATGGATGAGAGAATAAATCCAAATGGACTCGTGGTAGAGAAAGCATGTGTGAGTGGAGATGAATTATCGATGTTGATTCAAGACAAAATTTGAAGCTTGAACCTGACAAAGTTGTTTCACTCAAAATCAAATCTTCGATTGCGAGTTCCCATCAAGAAAAGAAATGACATCCTTCCAGATGATTTGCGCAATATGTGGCTAGATCGATGTTGATGTTAGATGCAGATACATTTATGTTCTAAATACACAAATCTGTATAGATCGATGCATACGGATCTATTAGGTCAACTCCACACCTCAGAACAACTACTGAAATCACTTCTCACGAATTCATAGCTGGTAGAGAACCAACATGTCCACAATAGATCTGATAAGATTCAAAGAATTGTATAACCGATAGAAATATGCCTGGAAAGTGATGGTTTCCAATGCTCCAATGTTTTCTTATTCGATAAATAGGAATGTGCAATACTTGCGGATTATGTGCAGACCCAGATAAAAAATGTCACCACACACAAGATTCAAGAAAAATCTGATGATAATCAATCATTAATCAGAAGATTTGAATGCAAACTTGAAGAAAAAGAGGGTGTTAGAGAAAGTTAATAATCATCAAACCGTTGATCTCCAAGGACTCTCATTCCTGCTCGATACCAAATGTAAACTAGGAGCAGTTACGCAAATATTTTTCACAGAATAATTTTCATTGTGTATTTTCTATACGGAAACTTTACATATTTTAAGGACCATATGCATCCTATAAAATAGGATCTTTAACAAATTATTGCTTAACCACTAACTTAATAATACAAGTTGTTTTAACAACTCGTATAACAATATATATATATATATATATATTATATTATATTATTATTAATAAGTTACTAAACTCATATAATAATATAATGAATTAATAATGTTTACAAACATTAATTCCTAACAAGATCGACATATTAAGTATTGTGAACTTTCGGGGTAGGTTATTGATGCACGATAAGAGGTTGTTGATGCATGACAAAAAGTTGTTGATGCATGACAAGAGGTTGTTGATGCGTGAAAATCCTATTTTGTTGATGCACTATAGGAGACTACAAACGCATGATAGGAGATTTGTATTTTGCGGTCGTGCAAAAAAAAGGTTTGTTTTCATGTGGTAGCAATTTTACTGTCGTATTTAAAAACAACCTTTCTATTATGTGACAACAAGGATCTTGAGTAAAATTGTTTCCGCACAAAAACAACCTTGTTCTCACATGTCTTGAAAATAAGGTGAAAATATTACACACAAAATCTAGAAAATTTTCTTGTTTCACGAAAGTGGTTCTATGGATATTTTCTAGAGATTTTCCACCTTCGATTTCTTGGAGGTCTCTTAAGATGAACTTTGCTTGTAGGGAAGTGTCTCGAAGAGTCATAAATCTTCTGAACCAACATTTTTGATTCAAGGACCTTAGTGGATATGACATTGTTAATGCTTGAGGCCAAAGACTCTACATTGGTGCACAAGCTTTGCGTATCAGATATGAATGACGAGTGCGGCCCAAGGTCTGTTGCCTTAGTGGAAATTCTCTTACATAGCAAGAGGTATATAATCCATGCACCAATGTGACAATTCCCCCTTTCTAGGGTTATTGAGTGAGCTTTTGGGTCAAATCCTTGACCACATCCTCTGATGCCTTGCACTTTGTTTGTAAGCTACCATTCTCAACCTCTGAGGTACGTAGCTTCACTTGGAGCAAAGTGACCTCTTCTTTCTTGGAATAATCCTCTTGCTAAAGGATATTCTTCTCCGATCAAGTGAAATGGTTACAACCTTGGATGCTGCAAGCTCAACTTCTAACATTGTGGTTCTTGCTTGAGCAAATGTCGAGATTCCTACGATGCCGCCTCTTTTAAATCCTTGCAAAGTTACTCTATTTATTTGCTTTTATCATTGATTTCACCATTGAGCCGGCTACGATGCATTGTGTCTATAGAAGGCTAGCCTCCACTTTCTTCATCTTATTATTGAGCTTGAGATAATTCGTGGTAACCATGACAGTTGTTTCACTCATCAACTCGACCTTATCTCGGGTCGAATCGAGTCGAGTCCACCACAACAACATTGATGGAATAATCATTAGGTTACATCTACTCGGTGGGTTTTTGGATGTTGGCGACCATCTGAGTGATGGTCAGGGAGCTCTGCTGATGGTCATATAATGAACACATTTTCCTTGTTTCTCCTGCTGCCATTTTTTTATTCTTCCACTTCTCCCTCCTTTAATCTCAGGCTTCCTTGGCCACCTCAACTTGGTTCAAAAATTCTCGAGGAGAAGGGACTATCCCGCTTGCAAATGGGAACCCTATAGGCAGGCCTTAAGGAACTATATAACTGGTTGTAGGGGCTGAGAAGTTATGATAGCCATAGGAGGGCTCATCATAACTCGGGGAGAGAATGTGCGAATGTTAATGGGAAGCATAGGAAGCAGAGAGTGTTGGGCCCCTAGAATATTGACTAAGTATAGAAGGCGCGTAGGCACGCAAGGGCCCTAGTTAAAGAAAGGTGCGCAAGGACAAAGCGTGCAAGGTAGGGTTTAAGAAGTGGGTTTAAGGAATCCCGTGACATGCGCGGAGCGTGCAGACATAACCAAGGGTTCGGGACTTAGACAAATTGGACATTTGGGGTAGAACACGTGAAAACCATGACTCAACTGCGCATGGATAAGATGTCAGCCTGGCAACAGGTTAGCCCAAGAAGGAGCATGCCTACGGTAGAATCTTCTAGAAGCACATCATGGGATAAAGTGGGAAGCTCAGGCATGGAGGAGCATGCTCACATGGAGGACCACATTTAGACACTTGGCATCGGATCCGAGGGCATTGGAAGATGAGTTGGTAGCCCAGTGAGGCTATAAATACAAGTGCCCGTAGAGTAAACAAGAGAGATTTAGAGTGTGGGCGGAGCTCTCTGAAATCTTGTAAGACCTCTATTAGTGAGTAATTAGACTTGGGGAAGGATGTATTTGGCCAGGGGATTGTAGTTTTTATTTTTGGTAGCATAGTTACATTAGTCCAGTTGTAATGCATGACTGTGGTCTACTTCTTTGTGACCCTCTGTAATGGCTCCATGGATGTAATGAGGTTGCATGTTATATATATGAATATCAATGATTTTGATGCATACATCTCTTTCATAAGTTCTCTTTCATTTTATGCTAAGTATGGATGTTTGTATATTTCTTTCTTGTCATGGTACACGTTATAGATTTTGTTAAGTACTTTGTCTAAAATGATTGCAAGGATCTAGAGGCCGTTCTGAGCTCTATGGTTCTTGTATGTCCTAAATCCATTTGAAATTCTTTTAAACACAAATCATAGATGGTTTTTCCCACTAAACTCACATAAAAGAGAGACTCGGCACTCGCGCGTGCCTCAAGTGAGCACCTATATTTCACTGGGTGAAAGGCCAACACGCATGGGGTTCCTTTCTTTTGTGATAGGGGTAAAAATGACTACATCTTGGTTCCGTTTCCGGACCTCTTTTGAAGTTGTAGTGGGAAATAACATGCATCATGATCTGTGTAGTAAGTAATGACAGAGCGGTTAACTTTGGAAAGTTTTGAATCATGGTTTAAGAGCACAAAGGATGAATTTGCTCAGAAATCCAACACTGGACCTGAGTTTGATGCACATAGATGGGTAGAAGAGAATCTCTACCATGATTTGTATGAGACTTTTTCTCTTGCTTCCCAGTGGAACTATATGAATGGCTCACAACTTATGCATCTAGATCAAGTTGGCATTATGGATGGCATGTGTGGACCCAAGAAGAATAACAGAGGCTTCAAGATGCAGATGTGATGTGGAACCATGTTATGGATCATTGGTGGAAAGGGGTATTAGCTAGCTACACTTTGGAGTATGCCATTTCCACATATTCTTATCCAGAGGGTTCTTGAGTTTGAGTTTATACGAGGAGCCCGAGGATCATTTCTATGAATTGTCCATCTGGCTATGAAGATCTTGATGGTTACCATGATTTTAGAGGCATTCCCAATGGATGGCTAAACCATTCTGAGCGTTGGGTGAGGAAGCTAGGGTGGAGGAAGATGGCAGATGTTGCGATAGAGAAGGAAAGGGAGGAGAGACGACTCAAGTATGGTGAAGCGTGTGAAAGGGAGATTGTTAGACAACGTGAGGTTGTAGGTGTGATGGATGTATGGTGGAAGACGTTATGGGAAGGATTTGAGGTTCACATAGAGGATGTGGAACCTGATTAGTCTGTGCGACCCCATCTTGGTAAGCACATAAGGGAGACCCCTTTGGCTTCTGATAAGAGTTCATTGTGTAGAGAGAGAAGAACCGTTAACGTGCATCTGAGCCCACCTAGTGACCAGACCCTGGCGCTTGGTTTTCCAGATCAGGGGAAAATATTACCGGTCCTGTTAGTTACATTGGAAGTGATTGGTCTACACCTAGGAGGTATAATTTCTCATTTGGGCCTTCTATGGCTGCAAACACCAACCCAGTGTTAGGAATTTTCAGGAAAGGTATAGACACACAAGCTTTTGGTCTTGTGTCTTGGAGTGGTGCAAGGGATACTATTGGCAGTGGGGCATTGTCGCAGACCATAGGCGCGTAGCTCAGTGGAACTGTGGGGACCCTTGGCATGACCACTTTAGGACCTAGTGGGTCTGGTGGTTTAGGAGAATTAGGAGTTGGTGGGTCTGGTGGTTCAAGACTTGGTGGACCTAGTGGATCGGGAGGCGGAGGAAACACATGCGAAACCAAGGATCTGGCTTAGGAGGATTCAAGCCCCAAGCACCCCCAAGGTTTTCTTTGAAATGTATCTACATTTTTCTAATTATAGAGCTATTGAGGATGTTTTGGAACATGTTCACAAGTGTGAACTACTATGGCGCGCAAAGGGTACCATAACCATGGAGTGGAAGGCTAGTCAGTTTGTAACCACGTTGCAAGGGCGTGCGTATAGTTGGTATAGGAAGTATGACCCTCATCAGATAGTAGTGGACTATACTACTTTAAAGAACACATTATTGATAGAATTCCACATTCCCGAGTTTGAGTAGAAGAGCATCAGTGTGTTGAAGGAGATTCAACAAGGAATGGTAGAGAGTGTACGGGAGTATGATGCACACTTTAAAACTCTCTTGTCTAAATTATCATATGATATTCATCCTTCACAACATGCTTAGTAGTTTGTTGGAGGATTGATCACCCCTTTTAGAAGGGCCTTATCTCATAAAACTTTTACAGACCTGCGCGAGGCATTGGAAGCTTCCCTGTGCACCGAGGCTATTAGTAGTGTTAATACTGGTGTTAGCTTGTTCTTGGAGGCTCAGATTTTGTTATGGCCAAGCGATTGGAAATGTTATCTGGGTGAAATCATCCCATGAAAGCTGCAGTGGTTTGTGGTGCATAGATTTTGAAGTAGAGGGGCACATTAAGGATAATTGCCCCCAGAGGATAGTACACACCATGGCGGTAGATTATGAAATTTTTCATGGGGACCATGATGCGAGTAGATGCCCCCTGCTATAGCGTGCTATTCGAAATAATGTATCTTGTTACTGCAAGATTTGTACCTCTACAACTCATGATACTAAGGACTGTAGACTCATTGATCGATCCATGAGGCCATTGATCATGGGGTGTGCTTAGGACCCGAGTGTTGCCGGTAGTTCCAAGGGGTGAGGATTTCCGTTATGAGGAGCGCGCAGATGAAGGCACACAAGGAAAGAGGTTTTCAGGAGGATTCTATGGTCATGGTAACCACGGAGGAGGAAGGACTAAGTTCTGCATGGAACTTGTTTCAATTATTGATCTATAGATCATTACAAATGAGAATGCCTAGACTGTTATAGTGCTTGTGGTGTGGAAATAAGCATAAGTATGAGGAGTGCCCGAATTGTTTGAGAACATGAATCAACAAAGCCTTTGGAAAGATAAGGGTGCTATAATGGTCAGTATTAAGAAGGAAGACACCCGGTGGATGCCTCAAGTAACATGGGATACGGAGTTTGGAGCCTATCTTGGTAACAACGAGGGCAGAATTTGTGCACACAAAAGAGATACTAAGGCGAAGAACCTGGTTTCAAGGAGGAAATAGTTCATGAAAAGTACCCGAGCATGTGCATCAAAAGAGGTGTATCAAGACACTATGGATGTCATTTGGAGTTTACAAGGGGAAATCTAGTGTCTAAAGGAGCAATCCAGGAGGGAGGAGGAACAAGGAAGGAGAGTTGAGGCGCCAAAGGATGAACTGGATGAGGTTAGGGAGGTATGTAAAATGCTAAGGCAAGAGAATACCATTCCCTTGCTAGGATCATGGTTGAAAGAGAAGGTACCATACACCGGAGGAGAGCGCAAGATGCAGGTCTTGCACACAAACCTTCCCCCTCATAGCATCGACTATGAAAAAGAGATCACATTGAATGCGATTGTAGATGGATGGCTCCTTAGTAACATCCTCATTAACACTAGCATGAAGGTTAATGTTCTAACTTTGGATGCATGGCATCGATGGGAAGACCTGTTATTCTGCCATCTTTGAATGTGATGTATATGAAAAATAAGACTAAGGTGATGCCCATCGGTGTTCTAAAGGATGCAGCTATTACTATCCAGGGAGCTAAGTTTACTGGGGAATTCAAAGTCTTGGCACTCACCGAGGTAGACAATTTCCTAGCGCTACTTGGGCACCCATGGTGTTACAAGAATAATGCAAACCTTCGGTTCAACAAAGGGTACATCAGCTTTGAAAATAAGGAGGGGTCATTATACCCCTAGTTTATGGGAAGTTGACACCCTATATTGAACCTTTGGGGAAGAAGTTATGGATAGGATATATGTGCGCTCAATCAGGGACCCAGAGATAATACATCCTACCAATGAAGTTATCTAGTTTGAGGATGCTCAGTCAGTAAGTGATACCACTAGTCTAGCATGTGACAATTGGGTGTGGGGAACTTATGAATTGATGGGATGGTAGTTGAGAGGGTCGGTGACCAAGGTAACAAAGGCGCACATAGTTTGGCGCCTAGGAGGAAAAGAGCTGCCCAAGTATTCAGGAGGAGCCTTCCCTGAGATCTTTCTACAGGAGATGGAAGCTCAGTGGAAGGATGAGAAGGAATGGAGAGGGATGCTAAGTTATGTCCTACTCAGCACAATGGCATGGTGGTGGGATACACATCAGGAGAGCCTTTTGGAATGGCACGAAGTAAGAATTGCTCTCTCACGATTTTGTAGGAGTAACGTGCCCACTGCAATCAAGGACTACCATGGGAAGGAGCCCGCCTCTTTCCATATCTAGGAGTTTGAACGGGTCTAGAAAGAAGGTGTGGAAGCTTTTACACCATCCCTATGGGTGCACAAGTTATATTCTACACTACAGGGTTATGCGTGCGCATGGTACATTCATTCGGAGACATGCCGCGAGACACAGGGGAGGGCAAGAGCCACCGACCTTATTCAAACCTTTGAGTATCAGAGTACCAAGCCATCAGTTGATAAGGCCTTGTAGGGTATCAATCACCTTACCATGGGGGATAGTGCCATGGTGGAAGATAGGCTATTGGAGTTACTAGGTGGAACAAGTTTGAGGTGCGCTTTGAAGAAGAAGTAGAGGAAACATAAGAGTTACAACTTGAGCGTGCATGTTTGGAAAAGGAGAAAGGAAATTTGGTGTATGTGATTGATGGAGAGGAATCGAAAGCTTGGATGTTAGCCATTCTGTAGGGATGCACAAGGTAGTGGACAGTGTTGATACTCACGTGCGCGCCTACCATGAGCCCTTAAAGATAGAAGATTAACATCGAGTCGGGAGAAGAACCTAAGGAAGCTATTATTGGAGATTACTTGGTCGGAGAAGTGTTGGTTGGATATTTTTTCAATCCAAAATATGAGGTTCAACCATAGTACATGGGATTAAATCCCTCCTCAAAGACAGGTGAGGCTGCCTATTTATTACTAATCTAAAACACAGCAGAAACAATATATACAATATTCACACTAATCTAACCATTGGGGTTGGGATAGAATCCCGAAATCCATATCCACACGTTGGGAAGATGTCATTTTCTAAATGGACAGGGTCAAGAATTATTATAATGGAAGAAACACAATGGAAAGGAAATGAGAGAAACGTATTTTCTTTCGAGTAAACACAGAGCACGAAATAATCATACGAGCTTTAGATCACAAATATAATGTTTGAAATTATTAGGATCATCAAGATGCTAAACAAAGAATAGCCTAAGATCATGAACATAAGAACAATATCTTAAGAAAAACACATCTCACAACACAAAGTTTGTGAAAATAGTATCAACTTCTATTCCTCGAACGATTAAAAGAAAACACAAAATTTTTCTTCTTCACAATAGCTCCCAATGTTCCAAAAATCTCAACCCCTTGGAATGTACACACATCCCTAATTTATAATAGAAAAGAGTAGAGAGAAAATAGGATAAATCCTAGAAAATAGTCTTTTAACGAGAGTCCTATTTTTCTTGACTCTCATGCAGGAGACCAAGTCAAAATTTGCTTCCTATGTGACGAAACAGAAATGAAAAAGACATGTCAATTTCAAGATTGAAATGACACGTTGCATTGGGACTTAATCTGAATCATCATCTTTCTCTTCCTCCAACTGAGCCTGTTTGTTCCGAAATTCTTGGAACTTTTGGATTATGCCTTGCATTTCGTTTTTGTCAGGCGTAGTGGAATGATCACTCAAAACTTTGCAGGTTTCATGAGTGTCACTGGCACTACCGGGAAGTTTCCTCAATATTTTCCTGAGTCTTCTCAAGGCCTCCAAAGAATGTTCAATCTTTACAAACCTATCAATGATTTCAATACCAAATCCATGAGTTGGTTCATGCTGAACAGACTCTTGGACTTGTTTGAAAAGATCGTCAGCTGATAGGATGCCCAAATTTCCAACTGACACTTTTACACAAATTTTCAGCAATTCTTCTTCCAGGTCACTTTTGCCATCAATCAATTGATCCCTTGATTCTCTCAATTTACCACAGGCTTCATTGAGAATATTTACCCTAAACCTGATGGCTTTGGTCAGCTAGAAATGCTTATCTGCATGTGGGATGATGCCTTCTTCTACCAAGAGGTGTGATGGTATTTGCTTTAATGCCTGGAGAGCTTCAAAAGTCAAATCAAGATGTCCAATTTCTTGGGAGAAATCATCATCCATCTTTTCTCCATCACTCTGAATATTCCCCAAAGATTGATAGACTTCCACGACGTCTTGAATCACTTCCTTCCCCTGTTGGAGCAGCCTTTGGATCCATTCATCGACCACCCTTCCTTTTTTATTAATCTTCTCAATTATAGGCACTGATGAGAAATCGAATCCGACAGGAATAGAGGAAGATGGTATGGATTCAAGGGGTTTTGAGAGCTTAAGCAATACCTCAGTCAACTACTCCAACTTTCCTTTAAGCTCATCTCTGCTATCTTTTATTTCCTTCAACTTCTGGCACAACACGTTTGTAGCATCCTGTGCATCCTGTTGTGCCCCTTCTATTGTCACTTTTCCTAGAGCCACCTTGGTTATCTGATAGTCAGAGGCTGTTATGTCCTCTTTGGTTTTGTCAGTCACAGGAGTGGCGATCTCTGCAAACTTATGCCCTGAAGCGTCCACCAAAACCCTTGAAACTATTTTGGGTTTCTTGGCTGATTTAGCAGTAGAAGCCTTGAGTGAGCTAAAATCAAAGGCTGGTATGGGTACAATCACCTTCCTCTTCCTCGGAGTTTTCTCGAGTAGCCATTGAGGCATGTCAGAGGGAGTTTCCACTATTGTAGAAGTTGGTATCATACTTTCAGGAGGAGAGGGATCCAATGGTGAAGTGGGGACAGTTACCAATGTGGCAGCAGATTCAATAAAAAGAGGCACAGGAGGGGGCGTGTTGGTGATTACTTTGGTACCAGTAGAGAGGGGTGAGAGTCCAGAGAAAATTCTGGCCATGATTGAAGAAGTCGATGGGGAATGAGGAGGTAGAAGTGGTTGTGAGGGAGGAAGCGCAGATCCAGACTCCAAGGCCTGGGATGCAAGAGATAAGGTCTCTTCAGTTGGGTAGTCAACAAATGGTGAAACCAGAGGCTGGCTTCCTTCTCCTTCCAAAGAAATTTCTCCTATTTCTGGTGGTGTTGGTGATTCTGGCACATTCACCGTTTCAACTGGAGAAACAATTGAAGAGATTTCTCATTCTCTTCTCTTCTTGACAAACTTGACCTTTATAGGCCCCTTAGAAGATCTTTTGTCTTTTCCCTTTTTGGAGGGCCCTGCCTCTGAAGCAACCAACTTTGAAAAATTATCATCTTTAAAACTCATTCCCCAAGAGGTGAGCCATGCTTTGGTGCATGCAAGAATCAGGGCTGACCTATCTGTAATGGAGGCTTTTTCACTGATAGACCAATCAATAGGTGGGAAAACATATTGATCTTCATTCAGTCCATCATAGGAAGGGTCCAGAACACTTTCATTATCACTAGTACCTTCTGGTAAGTTAGTGAGCTCAAGTGTTTGAATCTCAGCAAGTGTCAATCTGCTATGATCTTTTCTTGACAGCAACCTCATCACGTAAATCAATCCAAACGTCTTCTACGCTTGGCACGTGCGGGTAGAGAGTTCCATACGCCCTGAGGACTCCTCGAATATCAAACCCGTCTCGGGGCTTCATGTGCTTCTTCAATTTATCTTGAAGCTCATGGACAATGTTCTTGGCTTTCACCACCATTGAACAAGTATACCTTCCAATAGAAATTGGGAAAGATACAATGGCCTTGTGTTTACTCTATTGGAACTTGTGAAAATCCAACAATTGCCTGACCAACTCCATCAAGATTAGTTTGTCCCCTGGATATCTGGGAAAATGGAAAGGATCCCCTGGGTACATGACTACTCGAAGATATGTGAACTTCTTAAATTGCAAGAAGACACAACCCCATTTTGAAACTTCAGCCCATGCTTCATCAGATACTCTCATTTTCCTCAGTTCGGGACTTAACCTGCAGATGTTCTCATAAAAGAAGGCATCGTTTACCCTTCTGAATTGGTCTTGAGACCCTTTTCTTGTCAGCTGAGGGAAATATTGATAAACATGTTCCACTGTCTTGTTCCCCTTGGTGTCCAACCCAGGATAGTTCCTCATACCAGCCACTGCATAGGTGACATACGAGGACATGTAAAATTTTCCTGTAGACAGGATTGTTGTCATTTGAGAATCTATCTCATTACTGATAAGAGTACCCCAATCAATTCCTTGTTGATTCTTCTTAATAGTGATCATGAACTGGTACATCCATCCTTGGAAAACATTTGATTCGGGAAACCAAAAACTTGACTCAACAGAGTAATGATATCATTGATTTCCTGAATGAAATCACTTCTGGGAACAAGTCTTGGGAACCTAGAAATAGCTGGTTTGGATTTGATTAGGAACTTCTTATTCACATGCTTGATGCAATCCTCCTGATCATTGTCCCAAGATTTTTGGGCTGACTTGAGATCCATATCTCCATATTCCTCAAAATTAGGTAGCTTGAGAAGGTCATCAAAGTAACCTCCGTCTAATTTGATTACAACTTCTCCTACTGGTTTTCACAGAACAAGAAGCAGAGTCATAATTTGAAGCACAGGCCAAGATGAACTCGGGGCACTGAGCGGACATAGGGAAGCCTGCTGCAAGAGGTAGGCCACTACCGACTATTGATTTCATCCATGGAGTTTGAGAAGGGCTCTTGACCCTATTCCAGAAATCCTCCATATCTACGTTTCCGAGCTCTGTATCTCGGATGTCAAAATTACAGTCAATGTAGGAGGGAGACTCCACCTTCCTGAATTTGTATTTCATCCTCCCTGACTTTTCAGTCTTATCTTGTGATGGACCAGGGTCCGACATGAGGAATTTCGAAGGAGGAGAGTGTCGGAGATCAGAAGATGTTGAACACTGTGAAAAACCCGACACACTGGAGATGCCGGAAAGGTGGAAAAACCCGACACACTGAGGAGGATGTCGGGAGTTCGAAAACCGACACACTGAAAAGGATGCCAGAGAATTCAAAAAAACTCGACACACTGAAGAGGATGCCGGAGAGTTTGGAAAACCCGTCACTTTGAGCTTTTCCGATATACTGCGGTTTTGAACACTACAAAGCACCCTGCGAAACCCGAGAAGAGGGAATAGGGTAATTGTTGAGTTGAAACATGCGGGTTTCCTTCACCATTTATATCCCAAACATATTTTTAATTATAACAACATTCTGGGGAATAAAACAAAGTGATAATTCCAAAGGGGTAAACCCTAAAACATAAACCTGATTTAGAAAACAACCCCCAAAATGGAAAAGATAAAAACCCCAAAACAACCCTGATAAGAAACTTGGAAGAATTCCTTACACAATTAATCCACAAAAACCACAAACAAAGAATGAAGAAAAATACCTTCAACTAGGACAAGGAATGATAAAAAATCGAGCAATGCAATCGGGCACAGAGGTGAGTTTCGGGTTTCGGGTCGAAGATGCATGCGTGAAAATCCATGAGGTAAAAAGTACGTCTGGTAAAAATGACGTGGAAATCTGAATATATATAAGAAAATTCACATTTAATACACTTCAGTTGACACGTGCCAACTACCCGACAACTCGGCATTAATGCCATGTCAGCATGCTTGGGATATCTGGAAACCCGACACAAAGGTTTTTAGAGTAATTCAGTTTGAGTTGTGGGAAACAATCGACATGAAGCATGATGCTTGATGGCCCCGAAACCCGAAACAAAGGAGTAAATTGGGCTTCGGGGATCGGAAGACATGCGACATGAAGCATGTTTTGACGAAGGCATGTTCCGATGCTCGGAAGGTCCACAAACCCGACTCGCCTTACTTGATGCGGGTTTCGGGTTTCGGGAACACACGACATGAAGCATCCAAAACACATGTTGTCTTGCTTGTGAAACCCGAAAACCTGATTATCTCTCTGAAAGGTAATTTTTAGAAAACCAGCTCAAAAATTTCTTAGGGTTATCTGATTTTTGGCGTAAACTCAAAAATGAGATAACAAGAAGGAAGTCTCTAAGATCATTGATCTATTTCACGAATTTGAGGATTTATTTCCAGATGGGTACCATGAGCTCAAAGGCGTTCACCATTCCTTGGTGGAGATGAAGATAAAATTGAGGGACGGTGCACACCCTATCAGGAAGAGGTCCTACCAGATGAATCCCAATTTTATGCGTAAAGGTTAAGGAGGAGATAGACAAAATGATAGCTTCTAGGATCATTGAAGTAGTGGAGTCATCAGAATGGATAAGTCTGATGGTAATCAACATCAAGAAGGATGGGCAAATTAGGATCTGCGTGGATTATAGGGAGCTAAACACATGTTGTGTCATTGATCCCTTTTTGAACCCCCTTCACTAAGAAATTTTGGAAGGAGTCGCTAGGCGTGAAATCTATTCCTTTACGGATGGATTTTCGGGTACCACCAAGTCCAGATTGCAAAGGAGGACCAGGAGAAGACAACTTTCACCACTAAGTGGGGAAGTTTTGCATACATGGTCATGCCCTTTGGGTTGAAGAATGTGCCTATTATTTTTCATGCATAGTGGTGCAAGTGTTCTAGGACTTCATCCATAAGTTTCTTCAGGTCTATTTGGATGATTGGATAGTGTATGGTCTAGTTAAAGACCATTGTGACAATTTAAGGTTAATGTTTGAGAGGTGTAGGCAGTTGAGGATATCCCTTAACATTAAGAAGTGTGTGTTTGCTACACCCTTTGGGAATTTATTGGGGCATATCATATGTAAGGAGGGCTTGCTGGTAGATCCTGCTAAAGTTACAGTTATTGTGGGGTTAGGGGAGCCTACTAGCTAGAGTGTAGTGTGTAGATTCCTTGGGCATACGGGTTATTATAGGAAATTCATCAAGGGGTATGCCAAGATCACCTTAGAGGAACTGCTCAGACATAAAAGTGCCTTCCATTGGGGAGAGGCGTAACAGAGGGCGTTTGATACATTAAAGGATATGCTTTTCACCGTGCCTATATTATGTTTTCCCTCTTGGGACAATCCCTTTCATGTCCATGTAGATGCCTCGGGACCACTATTGAGTAATGCTTACACAACCAGGTGAAGGAATTGTTGATCATCCTCTGAGTTTTACAAGTAGGAAGTTGACACCAGCAGAGAAGAATTACACCGTGACTGAGCATGAGCCATTGTCAATGATCTACGTTCTTTTCATGTTCAGATAGTATCTACTAGCAACACCCTTTGTGTTTTACACCACCACATGACATTAAAGTATTTGGTGAACAAGCCCATTCTACAAGGGTGCATATGTCGGTGGGTGTTGTTGTTTCAAGAATTTGAGTTCACCATTGTAGTGAATCCTAGGAAAAGAAATTGTGGACCTGATCATCTGTCAAGAATTGATTCAGGGGAGGACATGCAGAGTATTGAGGAGACAATGTCAGACGCGTAACTATTTAGGTTACGGTGTGCACCCTCAGATTTGGAGGAGATTGCGGTATTTTTAAAGGAAGGTGTGGTGCCGAAAGGAATGAAGGCATTAGAGAAAAATCAGTTAGCCATATGTGCCGCTCCTTACATGTTAATTAGTGGAGACTTATACAAGTTGGGACGTGATGAAGTTTTGCGCAAGTGTGTATTAGAGCATGAGCACCTCACCATCATGGAGGAAGCACACGAAGGAAGTGTGGGTGGGCATTATGCAAGTGATGCCACCGCATGTAAGATATTAATGGAAAGTTTGTGGTGGGAAACCCTATACAAGGATTGTAAAGACTATTGTAAAGCGTGTGTGACCATTACTAGCACATTGGCAAACTAGGAAAGAGAGATGAAATGCCTTTATGCCCTATACCTAGCACGGAACCTTTTAAGAAGTGGGAAATAGACTTTTTAGGCCCTATTGCACCAGTGGCGTGTAGGAATAGGTCATGCTATGTCATCACTTGCATGGATTATTTGACCAGGTGGGCATAGGCAGTCCCAACTAAAGATTGCATAATAACCATAATGCGGTAAGATTATTGTGGGAGAACATTATCATAAGGGTATGGATGTCCTTTGAGTTTAACCAAAGGATAGGGTACACATTTCGTGAATGAGACCGAGAGGATCCTGTTAGTAGAGTTCATGGTGGCTCATCACAAGACTACGCCCTATCACCCACAAGCAAATGGAACCATGAAAGCATTCAACAAAATATTGAGTCATACCTTGACCAAAATTTGTGATGTCGGAAGAAAAGATTAGGATGAAAAAGTATCGTAGTATTGGGCTTACATGACAACTTATAAAAGGATAAACAAAGCCACACCATTTCAGTTGGTGTTTGGCATGGAATCTGTTTTGTGGGTTGAATTCATGTTACCTTCTTTGACAAATAGTGCGTGCAGGAGGGTTGGCTGATGAGCAAGCACTGGAAGAAATAATTGAGGAGTTAATGAAACTGGATGAGAGACGATCACTTGCACAGGTGGAGCCAAACAACAGAGAAAGAAAAGTAGAAAGCTTGGCATGATCACCACATTAGAAACAAGAAGTTTGAGGTTAAGCATATGGTCTTACTTTGTATGATTTTAAGTTTTTGCACCATCCTGGGAAGTTGAAAGTCCATTGGTTGGGTCCTTACACAATCTCGTACATCCTTGATTCTGGGCATGTGCCAGTTACAAGTGTTGGATGGGATGAAGTTTCTTGGACACTTCAATGGGAGTAGGCTGAAGCCCTACTATAAATAAGTCTTCTTGGTGTTTGTAAATAAGGTAGTTTTTCCAGTTAGTTTAGAATTTTCCTTTATGCATTTCTTTTCTTGTGTTTCCCTTTCACGTTGTTGTTTTGTTTTGCACCTTGGGCACTGGTAACCTTATTGCTACTTTTTGAGAATTTGTGAGTGCATAGAGGACCGCGCATCATTTTAAGTGTGGGGTGGAGTAATGTGAAGGAGTGCATGGTTAAAGTGCCAAGGAATTTTGTGTTAAAAATCCCAATTGAATGGCCCGGTTGAAAGAGGTGTATGGAGAGAAAAGATGGAAGAAGGATGGTTGGTGCCAAGATAAAGCTACTTATAGATCCCATGTACAAAGGAGGAGAAAGCACATTAAGCAACATGAGGTAGGTGAGAGTAAAAATTAGGAAAAAGAAGTGCCTTTGGCATTGGTTTTTTTGTGCGCTAAGTGTCTCCTATCATGTTGGATTGGTTGTGCGCTAAGAAGGTTGGAGGATTTTCCATGCAGGTTGGGCGCATGAGGGAAAGTTCTTAAGTCAGGATTTGTTTGAAAAAGATGCATTAAATGAAGAAAGTATGGTGGTAGGTGAAGTAGCACTTAATGCTCAAAAAGGGAAAAAATAAATAAGGGGGTCAAGACACTTCATTTTTCACTTTGCGTATAAGGAGAATGAAGCACTTTTTGCACCTTTGCAAACTAGGGCTTCCAAAAAAATTGATCCGTGTGAAGAAAAATTTGAAAGGATTGAAGCGTGAGTAGCTAGTTCAGATTTAAAACTAGAAGGAAGGGATTTCATGGGCATGGGAGGAAGTGTGAGAAGACGTCGTCTTGTGAAGGGAGTATCCCAGTTAGGGTTTGAAGAACTAGGGCACGGGTGTGAGTAATTTTCTTCACAAGTTCAAGATCTAAGGTTGGAGAGAGCGGAAGGAAAGAGTAACATAAGTGATTGAAGTGGGAAGAAGACCTAGAAAATGGCACCCAAGAAACTAGCTAGTACACCCAAGAAGGGCAAAGGAAAGGGCAAGGGAAAGCAACAAGAAATTGAAGCAAGCACAAATGAGGAATGGTATGCAGAAATGCAGTACCCAGATGGAGTGTTGTTGGGGAAGGAGTGGGAGTCCCATCTTAGGGATATGTCTGTAAATGATTATAATCATCGAACAAGCACAATTGAAAAGGAGTTGGTGCTGGAGTTAGTACACCAAAAAAAAGAGGATGCTAGAGGGTTTACCCATATATAATGATGACGTAAAGCTCAAGTTGGAGAAGGCAGGGTTATTACAACTCTTTGAGTTGCCCTACTTCGGGAAACTTGAGTGACTGTATCAGTGGCTGATGTCACGTGTGCATGAGGACTATTTCCACTTCATGGGGCACAAGATGCACATAACTCCTCAGCTCATTTCACATTTCACAGGCCTCATCTATGAAGGAGACAAGTTGGAAGATGACTTGAACAAACAAGGAAGCGATTAAGGAAACTATCACCACTTTTGCTTTCAAAAGGGGTCAAGGTATTATGATGTCACAGACATCAAGGATCCAGTAATGAAGATGGCCGTGCACTTGGTGTCAAAGCTAAATGGCCAGGAGAGATGGACCCAAGTTAATAAGCCATGGTTGAATGTTTGTAGGAATATTTCAGAGGGCACCATCTATAATTTTTCCGCATTCATCGCGGATGAAATTATCAACTACGTGAAGGAAGGTGACAGGATCCTTTTTGGAAATGTGTTGCTGACCATCGTGTTCTCAGAGATAGGGGTACCGGATGCATTAGATAAGTTCATATGGGAGTACCCTACTGAAGACCCCTTGCCCACCAAAATATTTGAGAAGTACGCTTGTGACACTATGACAATAGTGCACAAGGTGCACTTGGAAAAGTGGTACATGCACCTAAGGAACACATTTGGGGTAGAATGGAGAATTCCCAAACAACTGCCAGTGGCCACTAGGGGAGAGAAATTTGTTATGTACCAGCATTACTCCTAGGTAGATTCAAGTTGATAGATGACTCATGGAGCCCATGGTGCAAGCTCCCCTTTGCCTTCATAGCTCAATACTTCCAAGTAGGAGTAAATAGGTTCAAGGAGTCCAAAATTTTAAGTTGGACCTTGGTAGTTTGGACCAAGACCATAGGGAATTGTGCAAAGGGTTGGTCTACCCTAGCAAGCACATGTACATAGAGCGGTATGTGTCACATGAAGTGCAAATGACAAGGCCCATGACTCTTCCCATTGTAGAGGATCCACAGCGCACGTTTACATTCACATAAGGCCCAAGTCGGAGAAGGGCACATACCTAGAAAATGAGGTATCTATACCTTAGGATCCAACTGGGAGGAAGAGATCTGCGCCCAAGTGGGAGGAAAAGAAACCAGAAAAGAAAAATCCAAGTGTGGTGGACACATAGGCAATAGGTTCCCCGGGTAGGCATCGACCCAAAGACATACGCATGTAAGAAAAGGCCATAATCAGAGAAAAGACTCCAAAACTAGAAAAACCATCAGATAAGGAGTCATCAAGAAGAAGAAGAAATAGAGTCACCTACACCGGAATCTCCGGTTAGGAAAAAGTAGAGGGTAGAAGAGGAGACCACCTCGGAAGAAGTTGGAAGTATGGGCAAGTACATAGGAGAGAAGGATGGTAGTGAAGAAGAAGTAAGTGGGGAAGAGGACCCCAGGAAAGATCAAGGGCCACCTATTTTCAATATACATGATTCAAAGGAGGAAGGCAGAGAAGAAGAACAAGGGTTCCTTTTTATGCGGCACAAGGATAGCCAGGTAGGAGGAAGCACCTAGACATGGGAAAAGATGAAGAGGCTAGCGCAGCAGAAGCAAGAGGTTCCAAGCTCAGCACAAGAGCAAATGGCCAAGGTGGTAGAAGAAGAGGAGATAAGGGACATTGAGACCCTAGCGGAGGACAAAGTGGAACACGACGCCTGAGCCAATATTAAGCAAAGAGAAGGAGAGTGCGGAAGAGGAACGCAGACAACACTAGAGGCCCGGTTTTAATTATAAGTATACCCAAAGGTACACGCGGGAGGAAGGTGCACAGAGGGGGGGAGGCTAGAGATGGGTTATATTGATGACCCCAAGAAGGTGTTTCACGTGCGGTTCCAGTACACTTCTAGTGGAGGAGCTTATATGCATGTCATCTTTTGACAAGGAGGCTGCCTACCCACAGACAAGGAAGATGATCTCTTGGGCAATTGAGTCCCACCTTGATGAGCTAGAGTTTGAGGTAAGCCATGGGGAAATAGTAACATTTCCAAGACTAAGAGAAGATAACCTAGTGGTGGATACCCAACAAATCTCGGATGAACAACTATGCAATGCACTTAACAAGGTCTCCATTGAGATAGAAGCTAGGCTCTTTGGGTGAAATGATAGAATCAGGGACCTGGAAGGGGAGCTGAAGGAGAAAGAGGAAGAGATAGCTACATTAACCAAGGAGTTGAGCCAAGAAAATTTAATCAAAGCACCAAAGTGTAGAGGGGAATTAAAGGATGAGAAGGCCAAGGTGAGCACTGTGTACAAGAAAGTAGAATCTATCAACAAGGCCATACTATTAAAGCATCTAGACCTAGCATCACCCACGTAGAAGTATGGATCTACCTTGGGATGCCTAGAGGATTTAATAAGGGTGCTCACCATGGAAAGACAACCGCTAGCCTTGGATTACAGAGGAAGTGGCGCATGTGCTTAGAAAAGGAAGACAAGTTGAAAATCGTAACGCTCATCAAAGAGTACAACAAGTGCTTGGCTGATGTAAGGGCTACTTCCTGACCACCGAGGTTGCATATGATAATTACATAGATAGAGAAAAGTGGCAGTGCACCTGGTCACCACTCATGAAGCGGAACTCAAGGAGTTCCAGAGAGAAAAAAGGGGAATAGGGCGGAAAGAGACAAAATCCTTGCCGAAATTGAGAAGAAATCAGAGGCCATTGAAACCTTAAGGGTTTCAATCAAAAATCAGTTAAAGGAGCTATATCCATGCATTACATGAAGAATGGATGCACCGAGGATATATGCAAGGAGTTGGAGAAGATCATGATACTATGAGTATGTAAGGGGATGGACTAAATTTTGGGGAGGTAAGCGCCCTGGTTGGTGACCTCTGATCAAAGAGCGTAGGACGAAGTCGATGCCTGAATAAATTAGAAGCCGACTTGAAAAAGGATTTTCCTAGTCTATTGCAGTAATTCTTTCACTCTCCCATTCTTTCTTCTTTCCCCATTCTTTCATCCTCTTATTCTTTTTCCTAGGCATAATCCTATTGTATTCTTTCTCTCACTAAGAGGAGTGTTCCCACGGATGGAGAACAAGCGTAGTGTGGGGTGATGTTGGGCCCCTAGAATATTGACTAAGTATAGAAGGTGCGTAGGTGCATAAGGGCCTAGTTAAAGAAAGGTGCACAAGGACAAAGTGTGCAAGGCAGGGTTTAAGAAGTGGGTTTAAGGAAGCCCATGGTGCGTGTGGACATAACCAAGGGTTCGGGACTTAGAAAAATTAGACATTCGGGGAAGAACACGTGAAAAGCATGACTTGACTGCATGCATGGATAAGATGCCACCTTGCGACAGTTGGCCTAGGAAGGAGCATGCCTATGGTAGAATCTTCTAGAAGCACATCATGGGATAAAGTGGGAAGCTCAGGCCTAGAGGAGCATGCTCACATGGAGGACCACATTCAGACACTTGGCATCGATCTGAGGGCACTGGAAGATGAGTTGGTAGCCTAGTGAGGCTATAAATACAAGCACCTGCAAAGTAAACAAAGAGAGACTTAGAGTGTGGGTGGAGCTCTGCAGAAATACTGCAAGAACTTTGTTAGTGAGTAATTGGACTTGGGGAAGGATGTATTTGGCAAGGGGATTGTAATTTTTCTTTTTGGTAGCATAGTTACATTAGTCCAGTTGCAATGCATGACTGTGGTCTGATTCTCTGTGACCCTCTGTAATGGCTCCATGGATGTAATGAGGTTGCTTGTTATATATATGAATATCAATGATTCTGATGCATACATCTCTTTCATAAGTTCTCTTTCATTTTATTCTAAGTATGGATGTTTGTATATTTCTTTCTCACACATTATAGATCATGGTACACATTATAGATTCCTAAATCCATTTGAAGTACTAGATGATTTTTCTCACTCTCACAAAAAGAGATGACACCCGTGCAAGATCTAGAGGCCATTTCTTGGGTGATAAGCTCTATGGTTCTTGGGGTATGATTACTAGAAATAGGATTTTGGGTTGGAGTCATTTAAATAGGGGTGCCTTTGGATAAACACAGGAGATGGATGAACGAGAGCAGGTGTAAGGGTAGAGGAAGAAGAGACAACAATCGATTTCAACTTCTTCCTCGAAGGAATCTATAGGATAGTGCCTTCACCGGCGATCACTAGAGGTGGGACTATTAGTTGGGCTGAGGTGATCCCCTAAACTGGTCCTAGCACTTAGGTTATGCCACTTTCGACTCCTCACTCTAAGGGCCTGGTGTTGTTTGAACTATGGGCATGTAGCCCAAAGGATCCTACTAAGTAATGAAGGGAGATGCCCACGGACTTGTTTATTGTTGAGAAGGGCCAAGGGACTCTGCATTATGCCATGTGAATTATTCCTTAGTGAAGAATAATTTCTCCTCGCTATCCGTGTCGACCCATGCTCAAGATCCCAAAAATCGTCCCCACTTTGCTCATCGGTGGCACTTCCTCAAAATTAAGGGTTGTTTTCCTGATTTCTTATTAGGCTTCAATTTTCTTAGTGTCCCATTCCTTAGTACATAAGGCTTCCTCAAGCCCTTGGTCATTGTTATGTTAGGATCATACTTGTATTGATTGATCAGGGTGGAATGATTCCCATAGTGGAATCGGGATGTCTTTTAGCTCGATATAATTGTCGGGAGTTTCTTCTAGAGGAGACCTCTACCCTATGTTTGATGATGGTAATTCCTCCCTTAGTCAAGGGAGGTCAAACAACACCTTATTTTTATGGTCGGAGTCCATACTTTGTGTCAAGGAGCGTCAACTTCCTTGGTCACTTCCAAACCAACCACTTGCTCTATGAGAATTCTTGGAAGCATGAAGGATTCATCTCAGAATCCATGCAACCAGATCATTGAATGTGCTACCCCAAAGAAATAGTCACAGGATGCAGGGGTCCACCAGATGTCTTGAATGAGTCATTCATTCTATATTGACCCCTTCTAGGTCAAATTCTTCTAAAAGGGGTGCAACAAAGTAGTTAGAAAATTCATATGCATCCGAGGAGCTGGAGAAACACATGAGTCCATGCAGATATGGAATGATCTTTTGGGGGTCCACCTCTAGGTCCCACAACTTTAGGTTCATAAATTGGCCAAGGAACTGGGAGTTTTGGTATAAAATGAGGTGGAAAAAATAGGAAGAGTACCTAAAGGTGGCATTAATAGGAACATGGCCAACTTCTCAAATGGAGTCTGAAATGACCTTATGAAGTCGAATCGATATGCATGGTCTCTTTTCATGGATCTCATCCAGAAAAGGGCACAACTTGCCATTCATGGACATTTATGTCTGAGTCTTGGCTGAAAATGAATGCCAACATGAACAGGCATCCTGAGAATCTTGCAAGAACATTTTAAGGGGATTGGAAATCTCGGTGTCCTGGAGTTGCTTGAATCATCTTGTTGCAACTCCTGTTGATGAATGTGGTTTTTTTCTGGCATTGAGCCCAAACATTTTTGGAGTTTGGGAATATTGTAGAAACTAGTTGTTTTTGGTCATAGGACAGGGCCAACATATCCCTAATGGCCTTGTGGTGTAATCACCACCTACATGTTTGTGCCCTTTATGATGTTGGAGGTAGGGTCAAACCAATGCACGCACACATTTGTATAAGCTCAGGATATGGGTGCACAAGAGGCACCATATATTGTGTGAGTGTGGTTGTCCAAATCCTAGAGCCAAAAGACTCAAATCCCCAAATTTAGGAATCTGGCATGGGTTGCCTCCCTCAAGGCCTTCGACTTCTTGGTGAGGATGGGATCAAAGACCTCATCTAAAATCCATTACCATGGAAGAGTCACTAAAATTCATTCCCCTATTAGGGAATCTCAACCTTAGGTGGAGAGAGTGGTGTGGCATAGGTTTCCCTGCATAAGATTTCGATTATGTGGTAGGGAACTGAATGCTACCATGGTTACTCTAAAACTGTTGAAAGCTCTAGATTTTTTTGAATTAGGGACTCAGGCACTTGAACAAGAGACTCTTAGAGCTTAGAATGAGGATTTTGTATGCTCAAATATTTCCTTAAATAGCCTCCTTGACTCCCATGAAAGTAAAGGCTCACATACATTTGGTCACATCATGCAACAACACCTTGGTCAATGACCCTTAGCACCAAATTTCTCATTTCCCAAGAGATTTTTCTTTAATTCTCTGATCCTTTTCATTAAGTATCCCAAAAATACATGTTGATCATTTACTTTGGGAAACATAGGAAGGTACACGTCCTTAAAAATTTCAAAAAGGGGAGGAAGAGTCTCTGTAGGAGACACGTGTCCAAAGACACTTATTCGAGGGGGTGACACCACCAAACAAAGCAAAAGACAAAAAAAGAAGGGACTATACATATGATACAAACTTACAATATAAAAGACTCAATGGAATGGCTTAAGGTGGATCCCATTGAACTGGAATCACCAAGGGCTCACCTTCCATAGTCTCAAGCTCAAAGGCATTGTGTTTCTTGCATGCAATGTGATCTTGAATGGGCCTGTCCATAGAGGGGGTCAAATTTTCCATGATTTCCCAGCTTGGTGGCTCTTGCATCCCACTTCAAAACTAAAGTGTCAACTTAGAAATTGGTTCATAAGTCTTATGATCAAACCAAGTTTTGACAACCTGTTGATGAATGATCATGGATTCATGGGTTGTCTCTCATTTTTCTTGAAGCTTCTATCAATTCCATGTCTTACTTGCATCGCTCCATGTTCTTCGATCTCAATTTTTTTAATAATTGCAATGTTGGGAGCTCCATAGTGATAGGGCATTACTGCACTTTACCATAGACCAATTCATATGGTGAGGCCTTCAGATTTTTTTGGGTGTGATTCGGTCAGCCCATAAGGTTGTCTTGACATGCTCATGCCATGATCTCTTATGTTCATCCCCCATCCTTTTATGAGTCTGATCAGATTCTTGTTGGTAGATTCTGCCAAACCATTACCTTACGGGTAGTAGTTGGAAGATATTTTTAGATAGATTTCATGCCTCATTGTGAATTCGAACACTTTTTCACCTAGAAAATCCTTGGCATTATCTGATATGATTGTGTGGGGGTCCAAAGCATGTAGTGATATCTCGAGAGGAGTTCCAGGATCATATTCTCTGGCTTCCTTTAATGGAACTACCTTTATCCATCGGTGAAGTAATCAATGGCTATGAGAATCCACTATGACCCACACTTGAAATTAGATTAACCATTCTATGAAATCTAGACCCCATTATGTGAATGGATCTCTTCAACTAGAATAGGGTTAAGAGGTAATGTGGACATTTCTCCAAAATCCCATGTAGAATTGGAAAATTTTGCACTTGCTCACCATTACATAACAATCTCAAAAACAAGTTGGGCCAAAAGTATCCCCCACATAGAGGAAATTTTATGGTGGTGGTTTTGGATGAGAAGTGGCCTCCTGAGCCTCCATGATGTAACTCATGTAAGACCCTTTTCGGCTCTCCTTTTTCTAGGCATCCAGTAGATCCCATCAAAGTTCTTTTGAAAAGGAAATTATCAATATGATAAATTTAGATCCCTGTTGTCTATAATATCTTCTCTTTTTAAGAGGAAGGTGACTTGGATACTCACCTGTCTACATGAAATGCATCCTATCCGATACCCAGTTTTTGGATTCATTTTCTTGAATGTGAAGCACCATCTCGATTCCTCCTTTGTCGGGACATTGGATCATGTGTGAGGTATTTGAAAAGACCTCTTCCTCATACCAACTTTGTGGGATTTATTTCAACATCATACTCTAAGATCTTAGTGATCCAGTTAGCCCTTTTATCAATTATCTCACCTTCTGTGATGTATTCCTTTGACACTGGAGTGTGTGACCATAACATGATCTTGATCTTACTATTGGTAACAAGGTGTCTAAATTTCTTCACCTTTGACAATGGTGTAAGCTTTTTTTCCACAAAGTTATACCTTGTCTCATAATCATGGAGGGTTTTTGAAAAGAAAGCAACTAGATGCTCCTCTCTCGTGACTCTCCTTTCTATGTTAAGCATGGATGCTACACTATGCTCACTCCCATATACATACATGATGAAATATTTGGAAAATTTTGGGTTGCATAGCACTAGTGTAGATGTAATTTCTCTTTTTGACCTCCTCAAAGGCTTGATGACCTTCAGTGGTCCATTTGAAGTTTAGATTCTTTTTCAGCATCAATGTGATTGGGTAGATCATTCCAGAAAAATATGAAATGAATCTACTGACAAAGTTAATCTTTCCTAGGAAATATTGTACTACCTTCTTATTGATAGGTAGGGACAATTCCAAAAATGGCCCTTGACTCTTTCTAGGTCAATTGAGATTCCATCTTTTGAGACAATGTGTCCCAAGAGTTTTCCTTGTGGTACTCCAAAAACACACTTCTTCGGGTTCAGAGAGATTCCAAATTCCTAACACTTCTTGAATACAACTTCTAGGGCATCAAAATGATCCTCCACTATTTTGGTAAACACCATGTGAGGTCATCCAAGTATATCAGGATTACCTTGTTAATCAATCTCTCCAAATGTGGCATCCATGGCTCTTTGAAAATTTGACCCAACATTGGTGAGCCCAATGACATCTTTGCATATGCAAAAGGTTCCCCACTTTGTTGTAAAGGTGGTTTTATGTTGATCTTCCTCCATGAGCCATATTTGATTGTAACCCAAAAAACCATCAAGTAGAGAGAATATTTTTAAACCTACTACTATTTTTAGTATTTGTTCCATGGAAGGTAAGGGGTAGTGATCCTTAAGGGACACTTTATTCAAGATCTCTGAAATCCACATAGAGTTTGATTTCACCATTTTTCTTCCTTACTCGACACCAAATTGGACACCCATGTGGAATGCTTGATAGGAAGATTATTTTAGCCTCTAGGAGCTTCTTGAGCTCTTCGGCCATGAGAGATTCTATTTTTGGATTTACAAGGCCTCTTTTTTGATGCACAAGTTTAGTCCCCTCTTCTAGGTCAATAGTATGTTGGATGATATCCTTATTATAACCATGTAGGTCATCATAAGTCCAAGCTATTACCTTATCATACTTATGGCATAGAGCCACAAGTATTTCTCTTTCTTTTTGAGTGACTAACTTCCCAACCTTTAGCTTCTTCCCATTGGCCACTTCCAACTTCTACATAGTCTTCCTTGACTTGCCAAACTTCCTCCTATCTGTATTAGCATCATCGGAATCAAAAATACTTTCCAACGTTATTAGTCCCTTTGGAAGTTTTTTGTTTTTTAAGCTGGATGACTTGATCTCTCATATGCTTCTTCAATTTTGGGTTGGATTTGGTCTACAAACTCTTCAGATTGTTGTAAGAAGAGAAAAATATGTTGGTCACTTTCAAAACCTTTACCAATGATCCACATTATCGGTATAGATGGGTGAATGATCAATTTCACTATCTTTTTTTTTCAGCAGATCCTTGGTTGGGTCAAATTGTGATCCGATCAATCTGGGCCATTCTATCTACTTCAATGTTTTGGTCAAGGGATAACCTTAATGTTAAAGGCCTCAAAGTCTTCAATAAGATCCCATACCTATGATGATAGGACCTCATCCTTGGATTCTTTGTTATGGTAGTGCTTCTAACTTGTGTCACTACTAACTCAGAGTCCCCAAAGACTCTTAGTTGTTGTACACCCTCTTTGCGTGCCAATGTCAAACCATGACTAAAGCCTCATATTCTTCTTCATTTTTTGGTGCAAGTGAAGTGGAAGTGAAATGCCTGAGTATCTTCTTTCTACTTGGTGAAGATAGGCATATTCCATCCCCCGAGCCATTCTTCTTCTTGGCTCCATCAAATGTAGAGTCCACATTTGGGAATCCTTCATGAGATTCCTTTTCATTTTTACTATCTTCCCTCATAATCTTTGGGATGTTGGGATTCTCATCAAGATCACATAAGTACCTAACCCAGTGGAATCAAAATTTTCAAGGGGTCTCTAAGGTGATAGGTCAACCAAATAGTTTCCACTTTGATGGTCACCTTCATCTATATATGACTCTTCTTCTCAGGTGATCATGGCATGTGAGGCTTCAAAACCTGGCCACTTGATCCATTATATGTTCCTCGGTGAGGGGATTCTGATAACACCTTCATTTTGGATCCATACTTAGTCCACAGGATCAATAGATGAGACCAATCAAGGGACATGTAGCCTCCAATTTTAGTAGTGAAATCATGTGGGATAGACATAGTCCGAAGACTGGGAAGAACATCAATCACCACTATATCTTATGTGAATAATAGTAATGTTTGGGTAGGAATAGAGCTATAATGGGAGACCTCTAATAACACCAATGGTTTGAACTGATTTCCCATCTAGTTGCATGAATCCTCTTCTTAAGGGCTCATATTTGATTCCCAAGGCATCCACAATTGCTTTTTGGGCATAACCGTAGTGCTTGCTGAGTCTATCATGGAGTTATGTAATAATTTCTTACCAATTATAAGAGTCATGAAGAAGGGTTGGGTCTTGGTTTACTTACCCCTTCTTTTTGGTTCATCATCATTAACTCCATTTGAGCTTGAGTTGTTTTGAGTTGCTCCTTCCCTTCCCCTTCTTGTCTCGTAGTCAGGCCCACTAGATTTCAAGCTTCTTTTGAAGCAATTCCTTTTTTCTGAATACCCAAGATATCCCACAAGGATACATTGGTTAGCGCCCTTTTAAGTTTCTCACTACATTCATTGGCCCAAGTTGTTATTTGGAGACTTGCTAGTATTTCATTCTCTCAGCCATCATGGATGGAAGGTACTTTGATTTTGAGTGGTTAGAATCTCTCTTGTCTAGTTGTGGGTGGAGGGGGTGGTGAATGTCGAGGTTTTTCCTTATTCATTCATTCATTGTTAGGAGGAGCAGGGATCATGGATTCTATCATCCACCTCTTAGAGTGAGTGTTGTAATCGACTATACCAGAGGATTATTAGATGTGGATGTGTCATTTGTGAATACAAATTCTTCTCCTTCGATCCAAGAGAAAAGTGCATGTTTAGGCAATAATCTCTGTCTCTACCTCTTTTTCTAGGGACATCCCTTGCATTTGCAAAAAAAGGCCACATTTTGAATTCCTGGGAATGGTAAGGTCTAAACATTGACCTCATAGCCTTCCATCACTCTTTTCTACTACTTTTTCTATAGATTCCCTTGGGGAAATATCTTGGCATATGAGGGGTATTGCAAGGAAAACACCAAGCATTGGGATCTTCCACCAAATTATTCTATCCTGGAATCATTTCTCTCCCACTATTGGGTGGGAGGGTCTAGAGTGGTGTCGGGACTGGAAAATTTGGTTAGATGGTTATGTCGGTGGTGGTCTCTAGGGCATTTTGATATTGTGGAGGATAAGTGGGTCTACCCCCTTGATAGCTTTGATAATTTTGTCTTGGGTATGTGCTTTGACTCCTCTTAAGATTAACTATCTCATTAGAGAAACTCCTAAGGATATTTTTTACTTCCTCCATCTCCAAAGAAGAAGATGATGATGTTGCGGTAGGGGTGGTGGCTCCTTGAGAGGATGGGTAGCTATATATGGATGTAGAGCTTGGGAAAACTTGAGGTTTGTGCCTTGAGGAAGGGGAGATATCTTAAGGATACACTGGAAAAGGGATCTTTGGGGAAGTTTCCCAACATCTATCAAATTATTCTCATCTTAGACTACAATATCATATGCTTGTGGAAAAGAATCTCCTCCTAATGACTGAATCATCACAGAAATATCCAAGTTTAGAGACTTTAGATAAAATACAATAGCCATACCTATAGGTGGTCTAGCTAGAATTGGAATCCTTTGCCATGTCTTATGGAATCTGGTATTGAAATCAGTCATAGCTCTTGTGGAGCTTTCTTGATATTGATAAGTTGTTGTAAAGTGATGATCTATCTCCCTTTTCATTGAATCTTGTGAAAAATACATTTCCCAATTGATCCCAGGTACCAATAGAGTTAGGAGTCAAGGATCTATACCAATTGAGAGATTTTCCCTTAAAGGAGGTAGCTAGTAATCTTAAGGAAACATCTTGCTCTATGATGTAATGTACCATGCATATCTCCACAACATCTTGAAGATGTTCCTCTGGGGTCTTAAAGTCTTCACCACTAAACTTTAGGTAGTTCCTTTAAGCACATTTTTTGGGATGGGATTCCATGTTTCCAGATGTACTTGGCAAGATGAGTGGACTTCCTTGATTCCATGAGACAAACTATCTCGAGAGGAGGAGGCAGTTGATGAGCCATTATGATAGGTCTGAGAACTCTAGTGGATTGTAAGAAGGGCCTACTAGGTGGAGGTGTTGAAAGAGTTTAGTTTGGAGGAGATGGAGATCTTTGAATCTGTCTACCTCTTCTACTTCTTCCTAGGGATAACTACGAGATATTCAAATGCACCTTCTTCTCTTGTTCTCAACCTTGTTTGAATCCTTCTCATGAACTAGAGAGGATTAAACCACCAATACTACTGAAACTAGTAGATATTTCAAATAGAGTCACCAGATGTGTAGCTTACAAAGCCTCCAAAGGCTGTAAATTGCTATGTCACACACCAAACCTAGCAATATTTGAAGTTTAAGATTTCAATGCTTGTCCCACTGGCATGCTAGGAAAACTATTGATGATTATCTTTGCAGATGAATCACCAAAGTCATGGGAAATCTTAGAGATGTGGGACTTGGCCCCTAAGATAACCTCCAGATTTTATAGAAGCTTGACTCTTCTCTGATTCATGTTTGAGATAATGGGTTAGAGAGAAAATAAAATAGTAAATAAATCCTATCTAAGGTGATGCACCAAGACTTTACTAAAATAACACAGAGACTAATATTGAAATAACTACTAGATTAGTCAAAGAGCATCAAGCATGATCAACTACTTCTGAAGATATCTCAAACCATCAAAGGCTTAGATGAAACTAAAACATAATCACAACACAATAAAAATATTTATGTAAAATATCTAAGGGCATGTAGCATCGATAGACACTTAAACATCCATCAAGAACTGAAAAGAAAACATGAAGAAATAGAGGACACAAAATATTGCGAACTTATCAGTGCACATAACAAGAACTCTTATTTATAGAGAAAATAGTACATAAGGCCAAGATGGCACATATTATAGTAATTTATTTACAACAGAGCCTTGCTAAGGCTAATGAACACAATAGACTGAACCTAAATCTCTTTTGGAGCTCTGAAATTCTCTTTTTTCTATCTCCTTCCCTTTTCTTACCTATTTTGGAAAGAACATTGTTATATAGACCCCATGGATCTTGTTCCAACGTGCCTCCATTAAGATTTCCACTGCTCACATTTATTTTTTATGTACGAGATCCTCGAACTTTGGATTAGATCTCAACCTACATGTTTTGGGACCCGAGATCACATTACTTTGGGGCTTCTCCCTTTATCTCTCTTCTTGAGGTTGCACCTAGGCGACACGTGGAAGGTGGGATCCTTCGCTTTATATTTTTACTTTTAGCCCACTTGGGGTTACTTAATCGCACTTTATCCACATCGAGGATTCTCACTTATCGATGGCTCCCGACTCTTTGTGCCTCCTCTAAGTTGCGCCAAAGGGGCATGTGGATACCCTCTGCATTCGGGCCATACTTAGGAAAATTCATTCTCAATAAAATACCAAAGGGAATCTAAAAGGAAAAGGGTCTAGAGCGGAAAAAGATAGAAAAAATAGAAGAGCCCCGACACAATTTAGAATTCATTCTACAGTTCTTCACAAGACATAAGAATTTCTTCTCACTATCTATTTTTTATATGCACAACCTACGGTTCGAGAAAAAAAAGATATTTTTATGGATTTTTAGGGATAATCATGACATGATAACCATCCCATCCTTCTTAAAATTTTCTTTCCAATCAAAATAATATAAATAAGTTCTTTAAAATACCTTCAATGCTCAAGATATGTCTCCGTCAAGTTGCTCTCCAAGGTACACTCTCTGGGACTTAGTCATTTTTTTGGGTGGACACATGTCACCGCTAGGTCTCGAGCGTAATTTATTTTCCCAACTGTCCCATCCCCTTAGGACACAAGGGACAAAAAATTACACCCAATTCTATGATATACCCTTGGATCATCATGTGACCCCGATGGAGCTCAAGTTAGCTAGATAAGCCCCTTTGCTCTCATTTTCATCCCTTCCCGTCATCGAATCCCGAATGCCACTTGTCACCTCCAAATCAGGGTGAATTTTATTGCACTAATTGTTTCATCCCCTTGGGAAATTTGGGACACAAAAATTCTCCCAAGCCCAAGACTCGACCCCTGGTTTTCATATGACCTGAAGGTGCTCCGCAGCATTTTTTTAAGCTCCATCTCCTCTCCACCTCCACAAATGAGAATCTACCATGTTTCCTCACCAAGTGAGGGTGAATTTTATTGCATCAACTATCTCATTCCCTTGGGAAAATAGGGACACAATAATTCACCTAATCCTATCCCCTTCCTTGGTCCTCTATATGACCCAATTTCATCCCGGGGTCTTTTAAGTGTTTCTCTCTCTCCTCCATCGGCCAATCCCCATATGTTACATATCAAGATAAAGTTAGGGAATATTTTTGTACACCATATTTCCATACCCTTGGGAAATTTGGGACACAAAATTTTCCCAACCTTATGAAGCTTTAAAATCCATTTTTGCCAAAAGTAACTTCCATGCTTCTTCTTCTCGTGCATGTGATAAAACTCACTTTCTAAGAAACTATATAAAATAGATTGTTATCCTTCATTCCTCCATTTTTTTCATTCCTACATGTCCATTTTTGAAACACACAACCAAAACTTTCTTTTTCTACAGACACCATGCTTGTTTTTCACCGTAAAGCTTTCATAGCCAAAAACAAAGAAAAACTCAAAACTCATAAATGGGTAGCTGATTCTCGATGAGATTTTCACCATCGCTGCCTCTCCTAGGATCCTACAAGAAAAATGAAATAAAAAATAGAGGTTACTCTAATTAATAATGGTAGCAAACCCTAAAAATCTGTCCTAGCTTCTTCTTCAACAATTTCCCATCAATCCTGAAGGTGGATTGAGCCATAAATTTGAACACAACATCCAGAGGAAAAACCCACTTCAGAGAAGCTAATTTTTCATAAATCTGAGGTATGGAAGAAAATATTCTAACAATAGTAAGTGTGTTTGGCCCACACTTACTATAAATATAAAATTTCTCAAAATAGAAAAACCCACCAAAGCAGTAAACTCATAAAATCACTAAAATGGAAAACTAGAAGTTGAACTCAAAAAGAAAAAACAACATTATAAAAATAGAAAATTCTTAAAAATGGTCATGAAACATTTTTGAGAGTGTTCCAAGCATGGTGATAATTCTAAAAACTGATTTCGAGGCAAAAGGAAAAATTTCCTAAAATAAGCGACCCTAGATCCCAATGGCTAAAAATAGAAAGTTCCAGTGTTGAGTAAAAAAGTTATAGTAGGCTCTATTTTCAGTTATATATATAATTTTTTTCATCTTCATAGGGTTTTAAGATAGTTTCATATCTCAAACAAGTCATTTCATCCTTCACAGAGGTCTTAAGGCATCAAATTTGTGTCCAGGAGCAAGACGGAACACCGCAGGGCATAACAGGTAAAACCCAAGGACACTGTGCAGTTTGATAAGTATTAAAAAGAGGTAAAAATATCTATATAGGTAATCATTTTTAAATATTCAGTCAGGTTGAAAGCATTTTTCTCCCATGATGAGTTGTTTGAGTGAGCTTAGTGAGTTGTTCAAAGCGAGCTAAGTAGGTGAGCTTGGTGAGCTAGGAGAGTTGGTTTGATTAAGCTTCTCAAGACAAGAAGGGGTGATTCATAACAATATATTTCTCTACATAAGCATCTAGGTATGTATTCTCAAATGTTAGAGCTTCCCCACGGTGATCAAGAGTTGACCCTATGGAAATATTATGCAAGTACTCCGGTGATTGGACATTGTGGCAACTCTTGAAGGGTTATTTCCATGTATTCAAGAAATGCTTGAAAGTGGGCCAAGAACAATGTAACTCATTTTCATTCCTAGTCTCGCGGATGGCTCTAGAATTTTGAAGTCCAAACAAAGAAAATAAGGCCCAGACATCTTCCCACTTCTTTAGTGGCACCTCAGGTAACCAACATATTGAAGTTATTAGGCCTAGGACTGATAATCCTATGGAGGAAATCACTCCAGTAGACTATGAGTTTACTCACATCTCATTGGGTTAAGATTCACATGAGGGTGAATCTCATTTGTTTAAAGAATCCTCTTCCCACAATCTTTCTTGGAATGAAGAATACAAGAAAACAATTATACGATTGGAGGGACAAGTAAAATATCTCGAAGCTTACATCTAACCCTTCTTGAAATCCAAATCAACATCCTCTCTTTTGATCAAAGACATCCCTTCAATCAGTAGTGTTAATCCCAAGGAAATTAGGAAACCACAAGGATACATGATACGGGGAAGGCTAGTGAGAAATGGGTTGAAAAAATCATCAAGCAAGGAAAGGTATTGTTTCCAAATGTCATTTCTCTCATCAAGTACATCGGTCAACTTTTTCGAAAGTCAAAGAAGAAAAAAAGGAGTTTTCAAAAGAGGTCAATCATTTAGATGAGATGTTCCCACTGATTTATGAGATTATCTCCTTTGAATCTCACACCCTCATGAGTAAGAGCATGTTCACATCCACTGTAGAGAACTTGTCTCAAGTTTGGATCCGTATCATGGATATGAAATATGCAATGCTCAAGAATGCATTATCTCGAGTTGGACTCTTGTGGACAACATGATTTTGAGATATTGAACAATGTCTACAATTGTGTTTAGAGGCTTGAGTTCCCCTTACTCACTAAAGACTCATCATCGAAAAAACTCATTATCTCATTCCAAGAGTTGATCAAGAAAGAGGCAGTAGCTCTCTCCTTCAATGAAGACAACTTAGAATCCCTGTCCAATATCAGAAGTTACATTGCTGAAATTTCAATGGATCATGAAGAATGGATTCATCAATATAATAGGATTAGTGATGTCCCCGAGACATAGACCAAGGTGTTGGGTTGCATTTGCATTCCAGAGGGAAAATAAGTTGATAGTCATGTGATAGATCAATTCACCAAATAATTAAAGGAACATGAGCCCACTCTAGAGACCCATCATCAAGAGCTATGATTCAAGGTTTCATCATCGCAGGGAGCTTCTTCATCAAATATGATAACCTCTCCCTTCTTATCTCTTCCTCCCTCTTCCTTATCATTCACTTAAGTGACTTCATAAAGTTACATTGTAAAAGTCCCTTTAATTTATAAAAATGGAACTTATTTCTCACTTCCTAGGAAGGTGAAAAGTCACGAGTTGAATGAGACCATGAAGATTCATATGGGGGAGCTAAATATTCAATTCAAATTGCTATAAATTGGGGAGGCTTATCCATTCCTAGAGATCCTAAAAATTTTGTTCTTTATAGCAATAGTGGATTGTGATATGTTGTTGAGCTTTGTATCACCAATGCACATGAAATAAAAGCTACATTTCTTCCATTTTCCTTTCTTGTATTCCTCTACTTCTCTCTCTTATGCACTTTGCAAGCATAGTGATCCCAAAATAGCTTTGTATCTTTGATAGATTGAATCTAAGAACTTTGTGTCTGAGGTTTTTTTTGTCTCACTAAATAGCTTCATTGTTTTTTTCTTCTATATTGAATGTTTAACTACTCTAGTTACTAGGTGTGAAATTTGTAATTGGCCTACTCATAGAAGTAACCTTCCTTCCCTAATTTCTCTCCTTCCCCTCATCACTGTGACTTCCTCCCTTGTACCACTGAAAATCAAATTTCCACAGGTTCAGTGGAGTCTCCCTGTGTGATCCTTGACCTATTTGGCCAACCCATAACATTTAGTTTAGGATTAGATTATTTACATTCAATAATGGGAGATGCACCATTTAATGCAGAGGGGCGTAGTCCCGTGAATGTTGGTGGAGACACCTAATATTCCCAATTGACAAATTTTCTCACCAACAAGGAGCATCATGGGATAATTAGGTAATCTGTATATATTTTAGATGTTTTGGCTAAGAAAAGTGGTGTGCACAAGAAATGAAATGGGTTAAGATAAGTAGCTAAGGTGTGGAAAAATAGTACATGGAAATGTGGAAAATTTTTGAAGAAGGAAGGGCATGATAAATCTATATAGCGACACACAAAGATCATAACCCAAGGTTTTGGAATCATTAGATAAAAAAGGGGAATGTGGAACTTTCAAAAGAAGAGGAAAATATTACACACAGATGAAGTACTTGAGTGTGGAAAATTACAAGGTGGTAGGTGAATAGTGGATTCCAACTCATCAATGATGTGGAGTTGCAGGAAAAAATATCTTTACTACCAGGACCTAGAGGTAGTTGGTTTCCATTAACATATTGTAGTTAAAATTCTAGTTTTAATGGGATTATGAGAGGGTTCAAAAAGTAATTTCAAAATTCCTTATAGTCGGGACTAATTTTCTATAAATACCTTCCTAGCCACATGTTCAGAGAAGAAGTGGAAGAGAGAGATAGAGGTATAAATTTTAGACTTTTTCTTAAGATACCACTTTTATAGCCCTGTAAGTCAGTAACCATCCCATAGAGCACTAAATATTGTAGATGTCATAACAATTTCAGAAGAGAATCTAAGTCTTGTTGTGTTTACTCTCCAAACATTCCAGGTTGTTTCGATTTGAATGGTACATATTCAAGTGGTATCAAAGTGTGGTTGCACACCTTAGAGATAGGTTGGGAGGTCAAGGCCTAGTAGAACACTAATGGAGAGGCAACTAGTCAAGAAGGAGAAAGTATGCCACTGAGAAGATCCACCAATATGGGTGTAACCAATGTAGCTAATGAAACGATCATGGGTGTACTAGAGAAAGTGATGAAAGAGATAAGCGGTATGAGGAATTTTTTTGAAATTATTGAGGAAGATATGTGAAGATGATTTGTGGCCCTAGATGAATGAAGTGATGATGAAGGTGAAGTATTAAGAAGAGATGCACACAATGTAGAAGTTGGTGAGGATTTACAGGGAAGAGGCAAAAGCTATAAGTGCAATAGAATCATGATTTCTTTAAGTGATTTAAAAAATGGGTCATGGGTTGAGGATGGATGTCCTCTCATTATTCAAAAGGTTGGACCTTTTGGTACCCAAATTGATCCCTCCTTGTAAGCTAAACAACATCAACGAGATAAACATGATGCTTAGAGAAAGACAGACTAGGATTTGAGTCATGTTTGAGTCGGGGATGGATCTGTAATCTCCTTTTCACTTAGACTTGGGAATTTTGGATAGAACCTCACTAAGGGTATGACCTACCCTACTACTTTAGGTTCTTCCTGCAACCAGGGTGAGAGGACCCATTTTGTAACCTGTATTTATGAAAGAAATGAATAAAACTACAATATTTGGACTCTCTTTCTCAAGGATATGAAAATGTAGCCTCAAGAAGACATGGTCAATACAGACATCATCTAACTCTCATGAGTTGTCACACTAGAAAATGTAGATGTCTTCTAAATAAGGCTCAAGTTACTAAAGACAGTCATAATTCCAACTTGCTTCTGCATATTTTGGATAAAGGATGGACAAAATCAACAAATCTCCTTAGCATTTGTGCATAAACAATGCAAGCAGGGGCTATTCAGTGGATCTGATGGTTATTGGTTGTAATTTTGATGTATGGATGGGAAGTTAAGCAAGATAAAGTTGATTATATAGAAAACTTAAATGAACCTTGAAAAATGTTGTATATAATTGTTCTGATGCAAGATACAAATCACACAATCCTATGTATTCATGGAAGCCCAAGAATACAAGATTTCACACAAACTTCAAGAATTTAAACACAAAAGCTCATGATAAACTATCAATAAAATACTTGATAATTTCTGATCACATACACTCTAGATACCCTCAAAAACGACAAAGATATTTAAATCAAACAGATACAACTTGAATTTAAAATTGTTTACTACAATATGAAAGAAATCTCTATCATTAATGCAGTTGTAGTTTCCAAATTGTCACTATCTAAGCTAACATTTTTGTAATTCAAAGAAATTAACAGTATAAGATTGTAATAGAAATGCAGATGACTGATTCAAAGTAACACATCTTGAACAAAATAACATTTCTCATGAGAATACACACAAATTTATTCAAGAAACTCCAACACTTTAACAAGGGGACACAATACCTATGACCTCAGTGTCTACCAATGACTGTACAGTGCAATCATCTTGGCATGAAGGTTTGGGAATGGATGAACAAAAACTCGGTATCTCAGATTAATTCAGCTTAAGACAGTACAAATCGGTTTTCTCCTTTATCTTTCTAAAACTTAGAAAAATTTAACCCCTATGTGAGAGTATTCTCATCACATTTATACAATTTTGATCACTCACTCATTTTCATTTCCCCCAAAAAGCATGAATCTTTGAATAATATTCTTCCTTTACAACACATAGTCTAATCCATCTTTATTCTCTTGAAAATATTGTTTTATGTTTCTAGGTGGAAGAATCATGAGTCATTCACGTTTTCACTCTCCCAGAATGACTAGGATGCCATGTCATTTATTTGATGTTTGTTTAATCATTTATCCCTTCAAGTGGTTAGAGAAACCCCTTTTTGATGATTTTTAGGAATCTCCAAGTGATTTGATTTGATGTGTAATCCCTTTTACCTTTTGAGAATCCATCTTGGGAAACACACATTCATTTTCATGTCTTTCTAGGCTGATTTTTCCTACATGGATCATGTCATATCAAGCCAACCGTTATCTTCTGCATAATGCCAACTTACTTGAGCTCATTTCTCCCATGTGGATATCACATACAATTTTTTGGAGGTCATCTCACCATGATTATACTTTACTCGATTTCCCGCCTTGAATTTCTTATAAATGCACACTATTTCCTTTACAAACTCACATTTTATTTTCTGAGTGTAAGAAATTTGGGGAAATTTATCTATAGTATGGAGAGAACACCAGTAGTAGCCAACTTGAAAGACATATCCACTGAGGATTTACACTCAATTTTTGATCTATCAGGCCTAATGAGGCATTCGTAAGAATGCTATTTGAGATTGTTGATCTTGAAGATTATACTGGGCCTCTAACAACTCAAGTTTTTCGGGTTGCATTGGTTAGAAGGCTTATCAGGATAAGTCTTTTCTTTTTGCCTTCTAGATGATGTATTTTCATCTCTTCAGACTAGAACATCAAAATAATCCCGATGCATTGAAGAAATTTTGGCTTGTGAGCAGGCCTAGTGTGCAAGGTTTGACCAATTACAAATGCCCCTTCATTTGTAATGAAGCATTTACTGTGAAGGAAATCCCCTTAGGGTCTTATGTACTTGATGGAGATATTTCACTAGGTACTTTGTGCCTACTCTCTTTTACAAGATGAATGAACTGGAGAAACATGTCTCAATCTTGGAGAAGAAACCATCAAGGACCATACCTTCTCAGCCTCTTGAAGCATCACCAGTCTTTGTGAAGAAATGTAGGGGTGAGTCTAGTTCTAGGCCTCCTACTCCATCTACTCCAAGATTAGTTGTAATTGCACTTCCAGCTCAGGCTGCCAATCCATCCTCCACTTTTAAAGCAATATGGAAAAATACCTTTCCTAAAGGAGGTCTGGACATGACTGAATGGGTTTCCTCTTATGAGAGGAGATCACAATTTCTTAGTTTGTTGGATGGTCCTATGACAACTATTGATGAACTCATGTCTTTGGGTATGTCTCGCACACTTTGGAAGGAGACATTGTGTTTGTTCAAATGGCAGTGGGAATAGAGGAATTTGTTCCTAGGAAGAATAGGCTAGTGAAAAAAATTCCTCTTTGCAGAGAGGATTTTGTAGTGGAAGATGATTAGGTTTCTCTTTTCTTGTTTCTTTTTGATATAGTTTCCAAAAATGTATGTAACTTTTTTCATGGGTTGGGGCCCCTATAGAACCCCAATTTTGCTTTTTTCCACAATACAAAAGATGTCAAATAGTTACATTAGTTTACATGCTTCATAATAGATTTGAAATTCTATCAAAGCAATATAAATATCTAGTGTATTATATCAAATTAAATTCATGTTTGAAAACAACAATTCAAAATAATATTCAGTTTTCATGAAACAAGAGTAATAATTAAAATAAGATGAAAAATTTGTTCAAAGAAAAACAAGCCTAAACTTGCTCATTAGTCTTTGCAATGCATCTTCATCTTCATCATCTTCTTCCTTAACTGGTTGTCTCTCTATATAAGCATCATATCTTTGAAACATTTGCATTATCTCTTCCTCGTTAGGTCCCAGGTGATGTTTGTAGATCAAGTGATGCTTGTTCAATATGTCACAACATGTGGACATTCTTGGCCTGTATTCTCTCAACTTCTTGTTCAGCTCAACAATTTTATTCTCTACCAGGATAAGTTTTTTGATGACCTCATGAGAACAAGGTTCATCTCTGATATTCTTGTCAAATGATTGATTTAAAGTATCAATTTCCCAATTCCCATAAACCATATTGTGTTTTTCAAACACCATTTGTTCCAATATGCAATCTATATTATCAATAACTTTTTCCACCCAATCTTTTTCAATCTCCAACTTTTCTTTAACTTGGTTTATGGTTTCTACCTTGATTCTAGCTAAGTCTTCCATTACATATTGAGTGCCCTTCTCCTCGGGTGACATTATTCCTTCTTTTTCCAGTAAATCCTCATCCAGTTGATTTATTGCTTCAAGTTTAGGAAAAAATCCATCCCAAGAAAACACTTCATTTTCACATAGCTCAATAACTTCATTAATTTCATTGAGGACTTTAGTAAGCTCTATATACCTATCTCTTGCTTTTTCAATCACTTTCCTACCCCTTTGGGACAAATCCTCTACCCACTTATCTACTGCTTCAACCTTTTTATTGGATTTTTCAATTCTATCTAGCATCTCAAGGGTGATGGTGGTGATAACTTCTTCGGTAGACCTTACCAATTTATGCAAGCATGAGGTCAATGTTTTTACTTGTTCTTTTAGTTACTTTTTGGATATCTTATCCTCATCAAAATTATGTAACAAACCTTCAACTGCCTCAGTGACCCCTTGCTTCAATGATTCTCTGGTAGGTCTTCCCAATTGGATATGTTGAATATCATAGTCACTCTCTGTGATATCATACTTTGTCTTTCCCTGATGAGGAGTTGCAACCTCCAAAGTTCTAAACCCATGCTGATCTATTTGTGTCTTGGTAAGAACCCTTGCTTTCTTCAAATATTCTTTGGGCTTTGGAATTGAGATGCTTTTGATGCTTAAGGTTTCCTTTTTAGTGATCTCTTTCACCCCTTGTTGAAGAATTCCCCTAACCATCTAGCCATAGGGGTGTTCCCCTTCTTTTCTTTTTTGGGGTTTTATAATTGTTATCCCGTAAAATTGGCAAGGGAAATTTTACAGATAACCCTACCAAAATTCTATTCCGGTCCCTCGTTAGGGACTCCTTGCATTCGAACGTTGCAAAAATCCCTTCCCGGAAATCTAGTTTTCCGAACTTAACCTTTTTTGGTCTTTTTTGGTCAGGCGCACATAATGTCTATGCAACATCAAGTTTAGGTGCGCCCCCTTTAAATCCTTTGGCGCACGGTTTGAAGTGTCAACAGTGTTTTGGTGCGCCTCACTATGTTGTGCCTTTCTTGCATGTGCCAAGGCGCATGCGCCTTCATGTCAACAATACTTTTGTTGCGCCACTTTTTGGTGCGCCAAGGGCGCACATATTCTTGTGTCAACAAAACGTTCAGTATGCCAAGGCACACATAACTTCATGTTGACAGGTATTTTGATGTGCCAAAGGGCGCATGCTTTCTTGTGTCGACAACATGTTTCATGCGCCACTTGAAAAAGTGGGTGGCGCATTTATTATCACCTCACCTATATATAGGCACATCTACACTGTCATTTTCATCAGTTAGAGTCATGTGCTTTTCTCTTTCCTCTCTGTACTGTTAGCACACACCTTTTTGTCATTTTCGAATCACGTCGTGGACCCGGTTTCACATTTCTCCATTATATAATCCTGGTAAGAGGTCCTCTGTGCTTTTGTGTGTTTTGGTGTTTTGTGTTTTGGCTGCTTGTTTGTGTGATTAGAAAGATCTGTCAAAGCATGAACTCAACTACCTGGCTATGAAACCATGACTTCCCCCCCTACCTCATTTTTTTCCATTCTTCTCCATGCATTTCCCCCTCTTTCCAGATCTGCTGGTAAAGGGGACTCTGTCCTGAAAAGATGGCTTGGAACTCCTTATTTTTAGCTTCTTCGTCACCTAAAGATACCCTTAAAAAGAAGCTTATCAACATGTGAACACCTCAGAGAAAGAATCAAAGCTTCAAAGAAAGACTGTAATTTTTCCTCTTTTGGTGCATCTGTCACCCCTGCAACATAATATACAGTCACGCCAATGGCGCATATCCCTTGCATGTTACATAAAGAACAGCTACGCCCTCAAGGTGCACTTCTTTCACTTGTTGCAACCGCTTTCCCTACGCCCTACTTGGCGCACCAAACTCATATGTTGCATCGTTAAAACTTGCGCCATTGGCACACCCTGCATCTATGCAACACCAACTAAATTTGTGCCAAGTGCAAAACTGTTAAAAGGCACAGGAACATCCATTGTTACAACAACATCATGTTATGCAGACTTTCCATGCGCCGCGTCAAGTTCCCCTATGGCGCATGAAAAAAGGATGTTACACACATTAAACTTGTGCCCTTTGGCGCATCCTATACCCGTGTAACATGAAAAATATCCGCACCCTTTATAAAATGCATCCACATGGCGTAGGCGCACTTCTACTTGCAACAAAAAAATGTAACCTGTAATACCCATGCGCCATGCGCCTTTGCACCGATTTATCCCTTACGGCCCCTTTCTGTGCGCCATATTATTTAGCCCTGTAACCTGCAGTATTCATGCACCCTGCACCCTGAGGCCTTAAAATCACTAACTCTTTCTTCTATTGACGCTTTAATGGAAGATCAAATAGCTAATATGACTTTCTTGCGTTGGGTTTCACTCCTTCTTGCAGATCAGCAACTGAGCTCAGAGTTACATATGTCAACATCAAGCAAGAAACCGACCAAGTCTAAGGGCAAAGCCAAACTCACGGAAGAAGAGATGAAGTACAAATATCAGAGGGTCAGGATGCCCGAGTCCCAAGCAGAATGCGACCTAGATATAAGGGATTCTGAGCTCGGACACATTGACATGGAGGATTTCTGGGCCAGAACCAGAAAGGTTACAAGAAGTCCCTGGATGGACAAACTGATGGGCAGTGCACTGCATTTTGCTGGGGGGATCCCAGTCAGTGCAGTAAATAATGAATTTATGATGGTGGTGGCCCACTGCTACAATAAAGACACCAGGTGTGTCGTAAATGAGAAGGGCGAGGTCATAATCAACCTCACTGCCCGACACTTTGAAATAATGCTCGGCATTCCTCACCACCGGCACTTTGTGGTAAAGCCGGAGGATTTCATTAAGTCTTGGGATGACAAAGAGGATCGGTGTATGCGGTGATAAGCGAAGTATACCTAAAGAATAAAAAGTGGTGACACAATGGCCACAAGTCATTCATCACGGTGACTTTTCGAAGAACTCAAAGATACAATCATGTTCTTGAGCGAGTGTTTGGGATTCACGATGCCCATTACTTTCACAAGTGGATGCTGAGGTACTTAGAAACAATGAATAAAAATGTGCCCGATCAACGCTTTGAGTGGGCGAGATCATCAGCAAAGACAATATCTGAGCAGCTCCAACAACTTACCACAATGGGGAGGTTCTATATGAACTCCTATGTAGTCTATGCTGCAGCTTCAGAAAGAGACTATCTAGCTCTAATGCGGTGCGGGGTTTGGCCCCAGGTTAAAATATATGAATACTATCCAGAGCTGAAGCTGGAGAACAATATTCCACAATTTACAAAGATCAATGATGCCTTCTTCTATGACGTCATCTGCCTTTTGAGGCCAAACATGACTCACGGTCATACGACCAAGAGCATTGTGACAGTGACAGAAAAGTGGGGAGCCTTGTTCATGCAATTCCCTACCTTCAGCTACCTAAGGGCAGCCAACTTCTTGGGAAAACCAACTAAATTGCCGAGGTATTCCAGGTCCCAAGCTAATCCTGTTGGAGCTATCAAGACAGCTCATTACCTACCACGAAAAGTGCTTAAAGAGGAAGAAGGGTGGAACTCCTTTCCCCCTTACAGTGGGCAGGTATACTTGCGTTTCACATCACAAAGCCCGGGAGATGCTTGCAGAGTTGGAATTGCTGAATCTAAAGCACAACTTCCCGGCCAGGCCCACCTTCGACCCAAGGAATTGCCTCCCTAGGGCAAAACTCGATCCGATTCATATTCCACAGATCGAGGATATCTATATCGACATATATCATGAGGTCGAGCTCAGGAGGAAGGATCATTCCCGCTTAGCCTTGGCCGAAATCATCCAGTACGGTGTGGCCATCGTCCCAAAAGGCTATCAAACTACTGAGCAAGAAGTTGATCAAGTGTATCTTGACATGGGTGGAGATGACTGGCCGTTTGCTGTGATTGACAGGACCAAAGCACCTCAGACCATAGAAGAAAGGGTTAAAGAGACTCTGCGAAGAACAGAGCATTGGTGCAAAATGAATGGTCTCATCTACTTCGGATTTTCTTTCACCACATCTCCGTTAGGCAACGCACCTCCTCGGCAAAACAGCAGCCGAAAGGCAAAGAGAAAGGCAAAGAGGGTGAATCCAGCTCCACCCAAGAGGAAGCCCCTGGAATCCCTCCTTCCGCTTCACAAGAACGAGTTATAATCCCGGAAAGCTTAGAAGAAGAAGCAGCGGAAGATGTTCCGATAGGCACATCCACTCAGGATGTGGCCACGAATGTAACTATTGAGGTCCCTTCTGTCCCTTCTCTCTCTCCTCCTTCCCCTCCTCGAGTGACCCAAGTGACCATTCCTTTGGTCGTGTCCTCTCCCCGTCTTCTATTGTTCCCCCTACTTCTTCATCCATCTTCTCTTCTCTCATGGAGCTATCCCCCTCCATTTCTTCCCTCATCTCTGAGCTCCCTTCCATTCCTATGTCTTCCTCCCCTAGTATCTCTTCCTCCCATGAGCACTTCCTTGGCTTCCCTCTCAATGCCGCCTCCAAGTGTCTCCACGTTTTTCCCTTCTACTACTGTAGCTGCCCCCTTCTCTATTTCTGGTCCTTCTCCCACAAGTCCAGCCTGGATCTCCCAGCACCTGAGCCAACAGAAGAGGAAAGTTCCCATCGCACCAATGGACTTCTCCGTAATCCCATCAAAAGGGGCCAAGAAGTAAAAACCGATAACCCGCTTCTCTCAGAGTGCATCAGGGGAGAGAGTGATGGAGATTACATACCCCAATCCTTTGAAGGATAAGAAGGATCTGTCTTTGACAGATTACACAGTGACTCAAGTCACAATGGGGACATCTTCAGAAATCCTGCAAGGAGAGGCCCTATCTACAGTTGACGCCCTTTGCAAGAAACTCCAAGAAGAAAAGGAAGAGAAAAGGCTGCTAAAGGAGAAAAATAAACATCTTCTCTGCACCTTGCGAGAAAATGGGCGATGCGCCTCCTACAACCGCCACCGCCAAACTCTTGAGCCTCTCGAGTCGGGATAAAATCAATGAATATGCCAAAATCGGCGAAAGGGGCATGGCGGTTTCCGCTTTAGAGGCCAGATCCTCAAGGATATTGAAGAAGTAATTGCTAAGTTCACCAAAGTTATATCGAATATCAATCGGTCGAACAGAGAACTCTAGGCAATAGCAGGACCCATCTCCGAAGAGCTTGATCATGCTAGGATGCAACACAAGACCTTTCAGAAAAAATTTTAAGCTGTTGATCAGAAGATCTGGTCAAGTTTGGTGTCTTTGGACACCCCAGAGCCCTCAATAAAATCCTTTCTACTCTGGATTATCGGGTGGATCAGCTAGAGTTCGTCCTGGAGAAGATCAACAAAGTAAAAGAGGAAGCCCTGAATGCAATGCATCAAATGGAATAGATTGTCCTAAGGATGTCTCCAAGCTTACTCACCTCTTCTTTCCCCTTAAGAAAGGTTGAGGAAACTATTCAGATCTTTAAGGAGATCATTTCACAGGGACTGGGACCAGAGGTCACGTTCGACACAAGAATCCATCAACAACCTGCTGGTGTGTCGTGACTTCATCGGGTACCTGATAGAGGCAGAGAATGATTATTCAAAACTCCCAGAAAAGCTCACAGATGAGCGGGAGACTTGCGAAGCTATCAGTGATCGACACAAGGATCCTTCCAAGGATCAACTCCAACCCATGATCAGCAAGTTCATGGAGTACCGTGCCCAGTTCCACATCTCGTCACCCGAGCAGCAAAAGTAGGATACCCCCTTCCAGCCACGGGACGACGAAGAATAGTTTCTTTCTTCCCAACTTTCTCCTTGTAAAATATTTAAAGTGTGTTGACACAAATGATGACATCATCCATGTTGCACCATGGGATGATGTCATCCACCAAGTTGTCAAAAGTCAACACATGACTTTGTAATCTATTGTAAGATATTTTTGTAATTAGGTGGTTTGTTTGCTTTTGTCTTTCTTTTCTTCTCTCCTTCTATATATACTGGAATACTTGTTGTATTCAAGTGGTGGATATCTTTTAGATGAAAAATAGAAGTGAGAAGAAAAGGATTTGTACTTTTTTGTATGTGAAGAAGAGATTTATGCAAATATTAAGACTTTGTGCTGAATATGTGTGTTATGGGCATCTAATCTTTCTTATGTCAAATCTATGCATTTTTTTTGTTGAATCTATCTCTACTTTTTTGTCATTTATTCATCAATATTGCTTTATTCGTTTATGAGAGTAGGTTTGGCTCTGTTTACTACCAATCCCAAAACATAAACCCTCGACCTTTCTCGCTTTGGAATTCATTTCTTTTTCCCTTCGGACACGATCTTTCTTCATCCTCTTTTTCATTCCTTTCTTTCCACAGTCGAAACACCCCTACTAGGATGAGATCCCAAACCCCCGAAGGTAGAATATTGTGAGACTTGCATAGATTCCTGCTGGTAGAATAGCAATAAACCAGTTTTGCTTTGCTGACTCAAAGAGGGGCTATGCCCTGCACACTATTGGCTCGTCTATCCATAAATCTGCCTGCGTGATTTTCAAACCAACAGTTTTTGGCGACTCTATTGGGAATCGAACAGATCTATCAGATCTATGATGGTGGTATGATAGAAAATCAGTAAAAATAAGAAAAATCACTATCTGTTTGCAAATTTTAACTTTTGTTCAAAATCTAAATTTTTGCAAAAAGTACCCAAATTGAAAATTTTCTTCTGAGATCCATAGATCTGGCCTAGTTGGAGACCTTTAGTTCACTGAGTTTTTATGAAAATATGTATTTTTCTCGTAGATTTGAGTTTTTGACTGTTTACCAAAATTTTCAAACTCTTTGAAAAAGTCAACTTTAGATCTGAAAATCAGCTTACTAAGCTTCACTATCATTTTATCCTCGCTGTTCTTTGTCATTAAACCGCAATCGGTTTTCGGAAAGGATAAAATTAAATATTCAGAAAAGTACAGGCTGCTGATTTTTTCAAAAAATCAGCAAGTACAACCAAAAAGAATTTTTATATCTACTTCACAATATTACAGATCGGAAGGTACGCTGGTAGGAAAACCATTTACTCGTAGCAGGAGATCTCATGGAGAAGTCGATCCTACTTTTGATCTCCTTTAAAGGCACAACTTCAGTATAACACCGGTGCACTTTTCATCACTAAGTTCAGCTGATCGGTCAGCCAGAAGTGCCTCACCTCCACGAAAGAACCGGTTTTCACAAGGAGCCTCCACATCCCTTTGTAGTGCCTTGCTGCTCAGTGGAACTGTACTTCCAGCCCACGTTCTTTTTCCACCCGTCCAGATGGTGGTACCATGGGGAAATGCTATGGGTCCCCTAGCTTTGCCGCATCCTGTTCACACGCTCCCACATGGAAACCGAAAGAATTTTCCCAAATTTGATGGGAGCGGGAACCAAAGCACGGATTCACACATATCTACATTCATCATGTCATGCAGTATCCTAGATGTGACCCATGAAGATGTGTTGGTTTGCCTTTTTCTAGAAACTTTACAAGGGCCTGCAGCAGAATGGTTTCAGCATTTGCCGGCCGGATCTATTACCAGTTGGGCCACCTTGCGGGATGCTTTTGAAGACAGGTACAAGCCTTGAAAGATGCATTTACATTGTTATCATAGATCACTCACCTAAAGAAGGAGACCAATGAGACCATGCGTGATTTTATCACCAGGTTCAATGCATTAATCAACCGTGTCCCTGTTGCCATGCTTCCAACACCGGAAAATCAGAAGTGTTTCTTCATAAATGCCATGAGCTCAAAAGTAAGTTTCTTACTCCTGCAAGAATAGGTAGCTACCTTGATTCTCGCCCAGGCCACTGCCATCCGAATTGAAGATAATTTGCTAATATCTGGCGAATTAAAAAGGGAATCATCTAAGCTTAAATCTTCAGGCCCTTCTCCCACTACTTCGTCTGATCCGGCATTTCAAAAGATGGCGAATGACTTGCTCGCATTAAAGAAATAGCTAGCTCAGGCTTCTCCAAGCACCTCATACCGGGATATCCCACGGAGGAATTTCATTTCCAACAATGTTCCACAAAGGCCGTGCCTACCTGTAACTGCTCCGTGGCTGGCGCTTGAGGCTCCTCCGGTCAATGCTCTAGTCGAGATCGAAGAAGAGGAGAAAAATTATGAAGAACCTTCATCTCAAGGCGAAGATGATCAAGATGTCGGTGAACCGACTGGCGACTCTACTATCGGGTATATGGAATTTGATGAGGAAGAATCTGATGAAGAAGAGGGTACACAAGGGTATGCAAGTGGACAATCATATGCTGTTTTTACCCACTCATAAGGAAAAGAAGTAGAGGTCACTGTCGATGTGCGGAAAGAGAAGGCCATGTCAAACACGCCTCCAACCATTGCTAAAAGAGGTAGCCCTCTTCCTACTCAACCCCCTGTTAAGTCTTTTACAAAGAAATCTTTTCCCCCGATCTCTCCTCTAAATCAACCTTCTTCTATTTCTATGAAGACCAGTTATCCTACCCTACCATCACGAAGTGAGGGACTCATTCCTTCACCAACTCAACCCTTGGCCGCATTTGACATCATAGATCATGCGAAGAAGACTAAGATCTAAATGTCTGAAGCCAAGTATCTTCATTCAAACCCCGAACAGCTTATAAGGTTGACCAAGTATATTCAAAGTCAAGCTGTCATACCTCCCCAAATATCCCTAAAAGGAATCCTTTCCACTCCTCCTGTATCCCACATAAATATTGCTTCAACTTCTGCGTCAGGCAAGATAGAACCTTTCTACCTCTCCCTCCTAATCAATGGCCACAAGTTAAGTAACTACATAATTGATTCTGGAGCTTCTGATAACGTCATGCCGGCAAAAGTCACCCATGCTTTGGGCCTCACCCTTACCAAGCCTTTTGGCAGATGTTATTCCTTGGAAACCAAGCAGGTTCCGCTGATTGGTCAGATCAAAGATGCACAGTTCACATTTGCGGCGTTCCCAGAGAAAAGAGTAAAGATGATCATCCTTGTTGCCGACATTCCAGCAGCATATGGAATTTTGCTGGGAAGAAGTTTTTGCAGTGAAATTGGTGGGGAGATTCATATGGACTGGTCCAAGGCTACAATCCCTGTCAAAGGTGTAATGCAGACATTGGAACTAGAATCACAAAAGAAGTACTTGGTTACTAACTCTGAGGACCCCAAAGCTCAAATTATTTTCAATCATCGGGAATGGGGAACTATTTCTTGTCTACCAAGTCTGAAAAAATGGCTGTTCTCGTCGAGAAGATCTTAATAAGATCTCGGACTTTGCGGTTTGATGGCATTTGCTGACCAACCAAGGTGTGACACCGAGCCGTGCTAATATCTCCCGAAGAGGAAATTATTCCTCTCTTTCAAGTTGCAGTTTTTTAACACAAATAATATTCTTTGAGTACAAATCTCGCTACTTGGCATGCAAGCTGCAAGGAAAGAGGGATCAAAAATATGAAAGTACAAGGTGATGCAGAGCTAGTCATGAATCAAGTTAAAAGGATATATCAAGTGAAGAATGAGAGGCTCAGGCATTACCGTAATGCGGTATGGGACAACATCGAGGAATTTGACACTTTTTCAATAGAATCCATTCCAAGAGCTCAAAATGACATGGCCGATTCATTGGCTATTTCAACATCCCTCATGCTCCCTCACCCAAGTCTGAAAATACACAAATACACCATTGAAGTGGTTTTCCACCCAAGCGTGCCGGACAATTCTCGACATTGGAAAGTATCCAATGATGAAAATCAACTCATTACCTTTCTAGAAAAGGTAGAAAATTTTAAGGAACTTCATTTTGAAGGATCCACTTCCACGTGTTGTGAATCAGTCACCGATCAAGAGGATGAATCCAAAGGGAACGACGGCATATGTCAGCTCAAAGGAAATAAAATTCCAAAAGGTCTGGTTTCTTTGGAGCGGTTGTTCGACAGGCATGATCATTTTGTAAAAAAGAAAAGGTGAGATGATACTAACTCCTCCCCAGAAACCGAACCGGCTAATTTAGGTTCGGTAGAACATCCACAGTTTGTGAACATCGGAAAATGTTACACACTGACGAAGCGAAGTTTTCAAACCGCATTTGAAGAAATACATGGATGTATTGGCATGGTCCTACGCTGATCTAAAGAATTTTAAGCCAAAGGACGTCCAGCATGACATCCCGTTGAAAGAGGACGTCAAACCCTTTCACCAGAAGCAGAGGCATTATAACCCTAAGATCTCAGGTACTATCCAGATTGAAATTCAGAAAATGCTGGATGCGAGGATCATTTTTCCTATACATCACAGTACTTGGGTGGCAAACATTGTGCCAGTGTGTGCAAGAAAAATGGGGAAATATGCATATGCGTAGATTTTCGAAACCTGAATCAGGCTTCCTTAAAGGACAACTACCCACTTCCTATAATGGATCAAGTCCTACAAGTCATGGATCGATCAAAAATGTTGTCCATGCTTGATGGTTTTTCAGGCTACAATCAGATTGAAGTCTCACCTGAAGACCAGTTTAAAATAGTATTCACTACTCCCTGGGGCACGTTTGCCTACAGCAGGATGCCTTTAGGCTTGACCAATGTTGGCGCCACTTTTCAGCGGGCTATGGACCTTGCATTCAAAGGTATGATGGGGAAGGTCATTGTGGTTTATCTGGATGACTTAACTGTGTTCTCTAAACAACGAAATGATCATTGTGATCATTTGGAGCAAGTATTGGCTAGGTGCCGAGAACATGGGATTTCCCTGAACCCAAAAAGTCTGTTTTTGGAGTCACAGAAGGTAAGTTGCTAGGACATGTTGTTAGCAAAGAAGGAATGAAGATAGACACCGAAAGAGTTAAGGCTATTCAAAGCCTTACTTTGCCTACAAGCAAGACCGACATCCATTCTTTCTTCAGAAAGGTGAATTTTCTCAGGCGCTTTGTTCCCGATTTTGCTGAAAATACTCGTCATATATTAGACATGATGAAAGGGTCACCAAATTTTTGATGGAGCGAAGAAGGAAAGAGGTCATTCGAATAAATAAAAGCTTCCATCGCTCACGCGCTGATCCCAGTGTGTCCCGATTTCTCTAAGGATTTTATCATGTATAGCTATGCATCTGAGCATATTGTATCTGCCATCTTGATGCAAAAGAATTCTGAGAATGTTGAGTCCCCAATTGCGTTCATGAGCTCTCCCCTCAAGCCTTGCGAATTAAAAATGTCTCAGTTGGAAAAGCATGCCTTCGTCGTTGTCAAAGCAATCAAAAACTTCAGGTATTACATTTTAAACTTTCATACGGTGGTCTTGGTCACGACACGGCAGTCAAGTCAATTTTAACTCAACAGGAGTTAGGAAGCTTGCGAGGAAATTGGATTGCAAAGGTCCAGGAGTATGATCTGGATATAAAACCAACTAAGTTGGTAAGAGGCAAAGGCCTATGTCAACTTATGGCTGAAAACCAGGGGTCAAAAATTTCCGGAGAAAAGGATGATTGTACCAATGAAGCACAAAGCCAGTTGGAGAAACTCGATTCACTGCCTATGGTCCTATTTGTCGCAACCAGCTGATGAGTGGTATTCCGATATTGCTTTCTTCCTCACCTACGGTGAATGCCCAACTCACCTAACTGCAAAGGAGAAGCACACTATAAAGCTCAGAGCAGCCAAATATGTCATCTGGGATGATGGTTTATACAAATGCGGGATAGATGGCGTCTTCTTGCGATGTGTCGATAAGCCACAGCAGGTGAAGTTACTTGAAAGTTTTCATAATTGAGCTTTGTGGAGGCCATTTCTCCTCTTCCATGATGGTGCACAAGATCATCCGGGCCAGGTACTATTGGCCGACACTTTTCCAAGATACAGCCACCTAGGTAGCAAAGTGTGAGCATTGTCGGCAATTTTCGTAAGCCCAAGCTGGCTGCTTTTCCCCTCGTCGGTCATTATCAATGAACCATTCAGCGATGGGGGAATTGATTTTATCGGTGCACTCAATCCCCAATCGAGTCTGGACATAGTTATGTCCTAACGATATGATTACTTCACCAAGTGGGTGGAAGCCATGCCTGTCAAACATGCCACTTCCGAGGTTGTTTGCAGTTTTATCAAAGAAAATATCATTGTCAGGTTTGGCATTCCAAACAAGATTGTTGCTGATAACGCTTCCAAATTCTCCTCATGAGAAGTTGTTGGTTTTTTCTATGAATATGGAATAACTTTGGCTCATGCCTTGGATTATTACCCCCAGGGAAATGGTCAGGCAAAATCCAGTAACAAAAACTTGGTGACCATCATACGAAAGCTAGTGGATGAAAATCAACGAATGTGGCACAAGTCCTTATACGATGCTTTGTGGGTAGATCACATTACTCCCAAGAGATCTCTCGGTATGTCTCCTTTTCAAGTGTTATATGGCATCGATGCCGAGCTTCCCATTTCCACTGAACTCCCTACTCTGCACTTGGCACGGGCAATCAAAGATGAGACTTTTCGAAATTCCCTTGAAAAGAGGATCATGTACCTAGCAGAGCTCGAAGAAAAGAGAGTAAGGGTGGTCGACAAGATCACTGAACATCAGAATCAGGTCAAAAGATTATTCGATAAAAAAGCTAAGCAAAGAAATTTCCAGGTGGGAGACCTCATCCTTTTATGGGACAAACGAAGAGAGCCAAAGGGCATGCACGGAAATTTTGATTCCCTATGGAGAGGACCTTTCAAGATCAAGCAACTCAACAGAGAGAATAGTTTCTATCTCTCATATCTGGATGGAACTGATCTCCTGCTTCCCTATAGCGAGCAACATTTGAAAATCTTCAGGAAGTAGAGATTTTTCTCTTCTTTGTACAGTTTGCTTCAGTTGTGTGTTTGTTTTTGTCGTGTGTTTTCTTTTGTTAGTTGTGTGTTCCCCTTTCCGGTCTCCCTTGTTTTTACTCTGTTACCCAATGGATAGGCACGTGAGATCTAGGATTCTCTACCCCTGAGGTTCACTTAGAGATAGTCCCCAGAAAGAGCCAGATTGTTATCCCGTAAAATTGGCAAGGGAAATTTTACAGATAACCCTACCAAAATTTTGTTCTGGTCCCTCGTCAGGGACTCCTTGCGTTCGAACGTTGCAAAATCCCTTCCCGGGAAATCTAGTTTTCCGAACTTAACCTTTTTGGTCTTTTTTGGTCAGGCGCACATAATGTCTATGCAACATCAAGTTTAGGTGTGCCCCCTTTAAATCCTTTGGTGCACGGTTTGAAGTGTCAATAGGTGTTTTGGTGCACCTCACTATGTTGTGCCTTTCTTGCATGCACCAAGGCGCATGCGCCTTCATGTCAACAATACTTTTGTTGTGCCACTTTTTGGTGCGCCAAGGGTGCACATATTCTTGTGTCAAAAAACTTTCGGTGTGCCAAAGGCACACATAACTTTGTGTTGACAGGTATTTTGATGCGCCAAAGGGCACATGCTTTCTTGTGTCGACAAGTACATTTCATGCGCCACTTGAAAAAGTGGGTGGCGCATTTATTATCACCTCACCTATATATAGGCGCATCTACACTGTCATTTTCATCAGTTAGAATCACGTGATTTTCTCTTTCCTCTGTGCACATAAGCACACCCTGCCTGTCATTTTGAATCACGTCGTGGACCCGGTTTCACATTTCTCCATTATATAATCCTGGTAAGAGGTCCTCTGTGCTTTTGTGTGTTTTGGTGTTTTGTGTTTTGGCTACTTGTTTGTGTGATTAGAAAGATCTGTCAAAGCATGAACTCAACTACCTGGCTGTGAAACCATGACTTCCCCCCTACCTCACTATTTTTTCCATTCTTCTCCATACATTTCCCCCTCTTTCTAGATCTGCTGGTAAAGGGGACTCTGTCCTGAAAAGATGGCTTGGAACTCTTATTTTTAGCTTCTTCATCACCCAAAGGTACCCTTAAAAAAGAAGCTTATCAACATGTGAACACCTCAGAGAAAGAATCAAAGCTTCAAAGAAAGACTGTAATTTTTCCTCTTTTGGTGCATCTGTCACCCCTGTAACATAATATACAGTCACGCCAATGGTGCATATCCCCTTCCTGTTACATAAAGAACAGTTGCGCCCTCAAGGCGCACTTCTTTCGCTTGTTGCAACCGCTTTCCCTACGCCCTACTTGGCGCACCAAACTCATATGTTGCATCGTTAAAACTTGCGCCATTGGCGCACGCTGCATCTATGTAACACCAAATAAATATGCGCCAAGTCCAAAACTGTTAAAAAGGCGCAGGCACATCCATTGTTACAACAACATCATGTTATGCAGACTTTCCATGCGCCATGCCAAGTTCCCTTGTGGGGCATGAAAAAGGATGTTACACGCATTAAACTTGCACCCTTTGGCACATCCTGTACCCGTGTAACATGAAAAATATTCGTGCCCTTTATAAAATGCATCCACATGGTGCAGGCACACTTCTACTTGCAACAACAAAAAATGTAACCTGCAATACCCATGCGCCATGCACCCTTTGGCGCTAATTTATCCCTTGTAGAAGCCCTTTCCTGTGCACCATATTATTTAGCCGTGTAACCTGCAGTATTCATGCACCCTGCACCCTGAGGCCTTAAAATCACTAACTCTTTCTTCTGTTGACACTTTAATGGAAGATCAAACAGCTAATATGACTTTCTTGCATTGGGTTTCACTCCTTGCAGATCAGCAACTGAGCTCAGAGTTACATATGTCAACATCAAGCAAGAAACCAACCAAGTCTAAGGGCAAAGCCAAACTCATGGAAGAAGAGATGAAGTACAAATATCAGAGGGTTAGGATGCCCGAGTCCCAAGAAGAATGTGACCTAGATATAAGGGATTCTGAGCTTAGACACATTGACATGGAGGATTTCTGGGCCAGAACCAGAAAGGTTACAAGAAGTCCCTGGATGGACAAACTGATGGGCAGTGTGCTACATTTTGCTGGGGGGATCCTAGTCAGTGCAGTAAATAATGAATTTATGATGGTGGTGGCCCACTGCTACAATAAAGACACCAGGTGTGTCGTAAATGATAAGGGCGAGGTCATAATCAACCTCACTACCCGACACTTGAAATAATGCTCGATATTCCTCACCATTGGCACTTTGTGGCCGTAAGCCAGGAGGATTTCATTAAGGCTTGGGATGACAATGAGAATTAGTGTATGCAGCCGATGAACAAAGTATACCTAAAGAATAAAAAGGTGGTGACACGATGGCCACAAGTCATTCATCGCAGTGACTTTTCAGAAGAACTCAGTGATACAATCATGTTCCTGAGCAGAGTGTTTGGGCTTCCTGATGCCCATTACTTTCACAAGTGGATGTTGAGGTACTTAGAAACAATGAATAAAAATGTGCCCGATCAACGCTTTGAGTGGGCGGAGATCATAAGCAACACAATATCTGAGCAGCTCCAACAACTTACCACAACGGGGAGGTTCTATATGAACTCCTATGTAGTCTATGCTGCAGCTTCAGAAAGAGACTATCCAGCTCTAATGCGGTGCGGGGTTTGGCCCCAGGTTAAAATATACGAATACTATCCAGAGCTGAAGCTGGAGAATAGTATTCCATAATTTACAAAGATCAACGACGCCTTCTTCTATGACGTCATCTACCTTTTGAGGCCAAACATGACTCACGGTCGTACGACCAAGAGCATTGTGACAGTGACAGAAAAGTGGGGAGCCTTGTTCACGCAATTCCCTACCTTCACCTACCTAAGGGCAGCCAACTTCTTGGGAAAACCAACTAAATTGCCAAGGTATGCCGGTCCCAAGCTAATCCTGTTGGAGCTATCAAGACAGCTCATTACCTACCATGAAAAGTGCTTAAAGAGGAAGAAGGGTGGAACTCCTTTCCCCCTTACAGTGGGTAGGTATACTTGCGTTTCACATCACAAAGCCCGGGAGATGCTTGCAGAGTTGGAATTGCTGAATCTAAAGCACAACTTCCCAGCCAGGCCCACCTTTGACCCAAGGAATTGCCTCCCTAGGGAAAAACTCGATCCGATTCATATTCCATAGATCGAGGATATCTATATTGACATATATCATGAGGTCGAGCTCAGGAGGAAGGATCATTCCCACTTAGCCTTGGCCAAAATCATCCAGTACGGTGTGGCCATCATCCCAAAAGGCTATCAAACTACTGAGCAAGAAGTTGATCAAGTGTATCTTGACACGGGTGGAGATGACTGGCCATTTGCTGCGATTGACAGGACCAAAGCACCTCAGACCATAGAAGAAAGGGTTAAAGAGACTCTGCGAAGAACAGAGCATTGGTGTAGAATGAACGGTCTCATCTACCTCGAGTTGATTTCACCACATCTCATTAGGCAACGCACCTCCTCGGGTAAAATAGCAGCCAAAAGGCAAAGAGAAAGGCAAAGAGGGTGAATCCAGCTCCACCCAAGAGGAAGCCCTGAAAGCCCTCCTTCCGCTTCACAAGAATGGGTTGTAATCCCGGAAAGCATAGAAGAAGTAGCGGAAGATGTTCCGATAGGCACATCCACTCAGGATGTGGCCACGAATGTAACTATTGAGGTCCCTTCTGTCCCTTCTCCCTCTCCTCCTTCCCCTCCTCAAGTGACCCAAGCGACCATTCCTTTGGTCATGTCCTCTCCCCCGTCTTCTATTGTTCCCCCTGCTTCTTCATCCATCTTCTCTTCTATCGCAGAGCTATCCCCCTCCATTTCTTCCCTCGTCTCTGAGCTCCATTCCATTCCTATGTCTTCCTCCCCTGCAGTATCTCTTCCTCCCGTGAGCACTTCCTCAGCTTCCCTCTCAATGTCGCCTCCAAGTGTCTCCATGGTTTTCCCTTCTACTACTGCAATGCCCCCTTCTTTGTTTCTGGTCCTTCTCCCACAAGTCCAAACTGGATCTCCCAAAGACCACAGAGCCAACGAGAGAGGAAAGTTCCCATTGCACTAATGGACTTCTCTATAATCCCATCAAAAGGGGCCAAGAAGTAAAAACCGATAACCCGCTTCTCTCAGAGTGCATCAGGGGAGAGAGTGATGGAGATTGCATACCCCAATCCTTTGAAGGATAAGAAGGATCTGTCTTCGACAGATTACACAGTGACTCAAGTCACAATGGGGACATCTTCAGAAATCCTGCAAGGAGAGGCCCTATTTGCAGTTGACACCCTTTGCAAGAAACTCCAAGAAGCAAAGGAAGAGAAAAGGCTGCTAAAGGAGAAAAATAAACATCTTCTCCGTGCCTTGCAGAAAATGGGCAGTGCACCTCCTACAACTGCCACCGAAACTCCTGAGCCTCTGAGTCAGGATAAAATCAATGAATATGCCAAAATCGGTGAGCAGGGCATGGCAGTTTCTACCTGGAGGAGCCAGATCCTCAAGGACAGTGAAGGAGTAATCGCTAAGTTCACTGGGTTATATCAGAATATCAATCGATCAAACAGAGAACTCCAGGCGATAGCAGGACCCATCTCCGAAGAGCTGGATCATGCCAGGATGCAACACGAGACCTTTCAGAAAATGTTTGACTGTTCAGTCGAAGATCTGGTCAAGTTTGGCATCTTTGGACACCCCAGAGCCCTCAATAAAATCCTTTCTACTCTGGATTATCGGGTGGATCAGCTAGAGTTCGTCCTGGAGAAGATCGACAAAGTAAAAGAGGAAGCCCTGGATGCAATGCATCAAATGGAACAGATTGTCCTAAGGATGTCTCCAGGCTTACTCACCTCTTCTTTCGCCTTAAGAAAGGTTGAGGAAACTATTTAGATCTTCAAGGAGATCGTTTCACAGGGACTGGGACCAGAGGTCATGTTCGATGCATAATCCATCAACAACCTCTGGCGTGTCGTGACTTCATCGGGTACCTGATAGAGGCAGAGAATGATTATTCAAAACTCCCAGAAAATCTCACAGACGAGCGGGAGACTTGCGAAGCTATCAACGATCAACACAAGGATCCTTCCGAGGATCAACTCCAACCCATGATCAGCAAGTTCATGGAGTACCGTGCCCAGTTCCACATCTCGTTGCCCGAGCAGCAAAAGCAGGATACCCCCTTCCAGCCGTGGGACGACGACGAATAGTTTCTTTCTTCCCAACTTTCTCCTTGTAAAATATTTAAAGTGTGTTGACACAAATGATGACATCATCCATGTTGCACCATGGGATGATGTCATCCACCAAGTTGTCAAAATTCAACACATGACTTTGTAATCTATTGTAAGATATTTTTGTAATTAGGTGGTTTGTTTGCTTTTTCTTTCTTTTCTTCTCTCCTTCTATATATATACTTGAATACTTGTTGTATTCAAGTGGTGGATATCTTTTAGATGAAAAATAGAAGTGAGAAGAAAAGGCTTTGTACTTTTTGTAATAGAAGAAGATATTAATGCAAATATTAAGACTTTGTGCTTGAATATGTGTGTTATGGGCATCTGATCTTTCTTATGTCAGATCTATGCGTTTGTTCTGTTGAATCTATCTCTACTTTTTTGTCATTTATTCATCAGTATTGCTTTATTCGTTTATGCAAGTAGGTTTGGCTCTGTTTACTACCAATCCCAAAACATAAACCCTCTGACCTTTCTGCTTTGGAATTCATTTCTTTTCTCCCTTCGGACCTGATCTTTCTTCATCCTCTCTTTCATTCCTTTCTTTCCTTGATCGGAAACACCCCTCTTTAGGATGAGATCCCAAACCCCGAGAGGCGAGATATTATGAGACTTGCATAGATTCCTGCTTTGGTAGAATAGCAATAAACCGAGTTTCACTTTGTTGACTCAAAGAGGGGCTATGCCCTGCACACGGTTTAAAAATCATGCCGCTTGGGTAGATTTATGGATAGATGAGCCAACAATAATACACTACTAATTCCTTTGATGTTTCTCCAACTTTTACTATTTGTTTTTCACTATCCAATATAACAACATTTGATTTTCCTACATCCTGCCCTTGAATCTATGGCTGAGTAGCATCCTCTGATTTCTTGCCTCCTATTACTTCTTCACTTTGACCTTTATTTCCTATAGAAATCACTGTTTCACTTGACACTTCTTTTGGATCCTCAATAGGGATATTCATTGCACTTGTATCTATATTTTTCACTGAGATATTTTTCACATCTACAATTTCCTTTGGGGTACTTCCATCCATACTTAAAGTTTTAGTTGGCCCCTTATCCTTTAGAATATCTTCATCTCTTGTTGGTGATTTTTTGGTGGGTGGATCCACTTGGGGCTGCTTTTCAACTACTCCGGGCTCTGTTGGTTGAGCTCCTAGTTGTGATTTCTAAATTTTTCTTGTATCTTCTTTAGGAGGAATCTCAACATGTTTACTTGTTTCTTTTAACACTTTAGTAACAACATCCTTCATAATATCAGTCCTTTGGAAGACCTGACCTTCCCCTACTGACTTTGAATCTTTTGGTAATTGAATTTCAATATGAACCCTACTCTCTACAAGTACCTCATCCAAATTTTCTTGAACTATTTTCTCATCATTTATGATAGAATCTATATTTTTACTCTGAATATCTTAGGGTTGATCTCCCACACTTATAGTTAATACCTAATGAATATCTTGGACACGCACCTCTTGTTCAGGGATACTTATATTCTCAGTTGTATAAGTCTCAATATCTACATCAATCATTTCCAATTCAGAACCTCCTTAAACAAATCAACTACCTTATCAGTTATTTTTGGTGGCTCTTCGGGTTATCTTGTATTTGTTCTTCCTTTACTCCAAATGACTGACTAGACATATGAGTACTGCCAATTATTCTTGGAATTGTTTCAACAAAAGATGAAAATGCAGCTACATTAGGCAATGTCACACTTGGAATAAAATGCACATTCCCAAGGGTCTGGAATGGAAACACTTGATGGGCTAATAAAGCAGCAGTCATCCTTTGATCTTCAATCAAGGTAGGAGGATCAATCACCTCAGGATCTCTATGCTTGTGTTTTCTTGATACATGACCACCAACATCTCTTGCCAAAGGTTGTTCATATACAAGTTTAACCTTCTTCTTGGTTCTTTCAAAGTGCACAAATCGGTGCCTCTCTTTCTTTGGCACCATCTGATTTGGATTGGATATTGGCACTTGTTATAGCTCCTCTCATCATCTTTTCAGTGCCAGATGGTCTTGGTAATACCTTTGAGGGGGTTGTTTGTGAAATTAAGCCTTTCCCTTTTGCTTGGATTAGCCTTTGCTTCGGTGATGGGAGCATCTTGCATGGATTTCAATAGTATCCCCTCATCTTTCTGCACCAAAACAGACCTTGAAGTCCCAATCTTGCTAGTTGCTGATGTCCATTCATCAATAATTCTTGTGGTGGGCCTACTACTAGGTAGTTGTGGAGCTTTTCCATTTAAAGGGTCCATTTTGTCTTCTCCCTCCTTCATGGGGGAGATATCCTTCCAAAATCTTCAAGTCTCGAAACTCATTTAATATTTTGGTATTTTTTAGGGATAGATCCAAACCTTTTATAGTTAACCAAGTCAATGTTCTTCTTAATACATTGGAAATCCTTACATGAGGGCTATCTGATTCCTTCTCATTCCAATCAACAAAACTAATTATTTTTTATTCAATTTTCTGGTCATGGTAATACTTCCCTATTACATCTTTATCATCTATAATCCCCTGTGGGACTACTGCAATCTTGAAATCAATAATTTGGGTTAAGGTCATCCTGGAGAAGTCTCTCAATCTGACCTCCTCTTCATCTAGACAGTTCATCCAATAATCTTCAAAATGAGATTCATGTTCACCATTACTAACAACCCATCTAATATCATAATTTGGTCTTGGTGTGAACATCTCCATTTGAAATCTCTCCATTTCTTCCTCCATCAATCTGGCCTTTATTATACTTTGGCATGAAAACCTGCCAATTTGTAGAGGGAATTTGATATTTGTCTTGTGCTTCTTTGCAATCATTTTATGCACAGGAGTAAGTTGTCTTGACAATTCCATCAAGGCCCATTTTTCATTTACATACCTTGGTAATTTACAGGGTTGTCCCTCAAATCCACTCAACCTATATTATATGAAAATGCAACCATATTCCTGAATTGTTTCCTTGACAGTAGTAGACAATCGATATTGTTCCCATTCGGATTAAAAAGGCATGTCACAGGGGAAATAAATGCATCATTCACCAACCTTACATTTCCTTTCCAATTATCTAGCCTCAATTGTGGGTATACATCATATACCCTATGATCATCAAAAATTGCTTGTAATGGGAGTCCTAGAAATGATTTGAAGAAAACAACATTATAGATAAAGTAGGACATCATATAGAAAGTAATATCAACTAGATTATTTGTTCTGCTTTTTACAGTCATTGTTAAAAATTGAGCCTGAATAGATGCTGATATGAAAATTGCCCAACAAAATTTTCCTTGCTCTTCCAAAATAACCATTATAAATGGGCACATCCATTCTTGAAAGTCGATATTCCTTCTGACCCTGCCATTTTGTTTAATAACACAATCAAGTCTTCCACCTCCTCAACAAACATAGCCTTGGTTAATATTTTGGGAATCCTTTTGATAGATGGTTTTTATCTTTCAGCCATTTAGAATTCAAAATTGTAGCATATTCAACATGCCTTGCCTTATAGTACTTTTGTGCAGATTCAACTAGTAATTATCGGTTGATCTAAATTAGGCAACCCTAGAATTTCTTTAAAGGATTCCGTTGTTAAGTTTATCACGCTTTCTTCACCTCCATCCAATACCTCATTCAATTATGGGTTGTAATTCTCTGCACACAACCATACAAGCTCAGGAGCATGTACGGAAGGTGGGAAAGCAACTGCTAGGGAAATGTCACTAGCATCAATGGCTTCCATCCATTTACTTTTATTTGGGTTACTCAATCTTCTTTGGAAATCCTCCAAGTCAGCATTTAACAACTTTATGTCCATGACCTTATCTAGATCACAGTAATACTAGAATTTATGTGAAAACCTGATGCTAGATACTTCATCTTATACAATTTATCTTCCCTTCTATCCCAATTTGAATTAAGTATGGCGAAGCAACACTTACCTATTTATCCAAAAGCTCTGTGAATTTCTCTTTTGCTCCCATGCCTCTGAGTCACTTCTAGTTTATTTTTCCTCTTTCGCTTTCACAAATTCTCACAACTAGGGCACCTAGATCCTTGTTATCAAGATTCAATGATTTAAAATGCTTGAAAACCTCTAGAATTTTGCTTTGATTCATGAAAAATACATTAATGGTGGAAGCCATAAATGCGTTACATCCCAGTCATCCACCTTGCATTCTTTATTTGAATGTGGACCATCCACGTGGACTAATTTGGCTCTTCACAGGGTTAGGGAGTTATTTTACACATTTGCATTTCCTTTCAAATGAGTGCAAGTTTGTAATCTTGGCCCGAACCTCCACCTTTTGACCTTTAATGAAAGGCTGCCACGTGTTTAAATCTGAAAGGGGGTGGAGCTATGGAGCTCATTTTCATTTTAACCACTCTTTTGCATAAATGCAAGATTACATCATTGACCCGCATGCCCGGCTATTGACTTTGCATAGAAAACCAACATGTGTCCTCCATCGGGCCTTAGAGGCATATTCACATTTTGCACTATAAGCCGCCTCTGGTGCAAAATTACACCGATGATCCATTCCTCCACTTTAATCATATTTTTACATGTAGCTCCTTCGGGAAGTGGAACCTTCTTCATTTATTACAGTTTTAAGTTGAATATTCCTTGGAATATTCCATCAAGTGCTCTCCGGATGAAGGCCGGTTCCTATTACTCTGTTCGAGATGCACACATAAAAATGCGAGAGGTTTACTCAAAAACCTAAACTATCTTACCAGGAGATAGGGTAAGAAGATGCATAAAAATAAACCTAAACTAATAAAGGTGATGCAGGAATGAAGAACACTGTCTTGCTAATAAACACAAACCATTAAAATGCAATGCAAGATCATGCCTGAGATAACCAAATTTGTAGTGAAAGATCAAGAGGATGCAAATGAACACGAGAGAGGGTTGAGAATCATCCACGAGACATGCATTATTTGCTCCAAAGATTGATACGATACACTACTGAAAATGCCAGAGGCAAAGTTGCATTACGATTTTAGATGGGAGGTTTGAACTCCATAAATTCACTGCTAAAGAGAAGAGAAGGGAGGGCAAAACAAGAATGTCCAACCTTTAGAAAGAAGCCCCTCCTTACAATTTATAGGAAGAATGAGAGAGGGAAGAGAGAGGAAATCCAAATCTACCCCAACCACCTCTAGGTTGCATTTAATTCATCTCATTATGGTGGTAGGTGAGAACCTTAGCAAACCAAAAAAGTGGCGAACTGTATTTTGCATTTTAAGAATTTTTTCCACCCAATTAAAGATATCCGAATCATAGTTGGATAGGACCTTGTAAGCTTTCCTTTCAAAGTCCAACCTTGTGTGAATCGAGCTCCTGTGAAAAGTTATGGCCATCGAATATCCATGTGTGTGTCGACATCCTCGATGTGTGCTCAAAATGTTGCGCCTCGGTGCCATAGGCACATCCATATTTGTGTCGACATCCTCTGATGTGCCCTTTACCTATGCCATAGGCGCATCCATATTTGTGTCGACATCCTCTGATGTGCACCCTTTACCTATGCCATAGGCACATCCATATCCGTGTGTCGACATCCTCCTGTGCATGTGCCCTTTACCTATGTCATGGGTGCATCCATTTTTGTCGACATCCTCTGATGTGCCCCTTTACTTGTACTGTGCCATGGGCGCATCGATTTTGTGTGTCGACATCCTCTTATGTGCGCCCTTTACCTACACCATGGGGTGCATCCATATTTGTGTCGACATCCTCTGATGTGTGCCCTTTACCTGCGCCATGGGCGCATCCATTTTATGTCGACATCCTCTGATGTGCACCTTTACACTGTGCACTTAGGCACATCCATATTTGTGTCGACATCCTTTAGTGCACCTTTACTGCGCCATGGCGCATCCATTTTGTCGACATCCTCCTTTTAGTGTGCACCCTTTACCTGCACCATGGGCACATCCATTTTGTGTCGACATTCTCTGATGTACGCCCTTTACCTGTGCCATGGGCACATCCATATTTGTGTCGACATCCTCTTATGTGCACCCTTCTGGTTGGAAACACAATAAATGTCGGGGTTTGAGTTTCTTTGATTTCCATATTCTTCTGCTTGTCTATATCTACCCGGGGGAGATATTTACAACAATTTGGTGACTCAACGGGATCACCTACCTGCTAGGTAGAAGATCAGTGGCCTTTTAGCAATCCATTGGGCATGGAGTCATAAGCAATAACCTGAAACCAACTTGATATCTGATCCCGAACCTGATACTGCAACTCCTTCTCTGACAAAGCATGCTTGAAGCTAGAAATTCAACTAGAGCAACAAAACCTGTGCCGAAGCACTTAGGGAAATTGAAACCTAACTATAACAAGACAATGTGCATACGCACTTAGAGGAATTAAAATCTAGGCTAATATTTACAAGGGTAAACCTTTTCCTTTTAGTAGCAATGTTTAAGATAGATTCCGTTAACCGAATCGGGAGTTCTTCTCCATCTAATGTAGAAAATTGGAAGGCATTACTACTTTTACATCCCATGACCATGTAGGGGCCACTCCAAATGGCATCAAACTTGGAATGCCTTCCTGGTTTTGCCCGATCTGCATCCCATTTCAGAACTAGGTCCCCTTCCTGGAAGGTCCTTGCTCTTGCCTTCTTATCAAACCATCTTTTTACTAAGGCTTGATCCTTTTCAATCATCAGAACTGCATGTTCTCTTATTTCTTCCAATTCCATCAACTCTGCATACCTGGCCTCCATTGGTTTGAACTCAGACAACTCCAACTGCTTCATGAGCTCTAATGCTGGCAATTCTAATGATATAGGCAATACTGCCTCTTTCCCATAGACCAACTTGTAGGGAGAATTACCTGTAGATCTCTTTGGTGTTATCCTGTCAGCCCATAATGCTGATTTTAGCTTGGTATGCCATGTCCTTTGGTTTTCATCCAGAGTCCTTCTGATGATTCTTAGCAAATTCTTGTTCGTGGACTCTGCTTGTCCATTACCCTGCGGGTAATAATTTGAAGAGGTGCTCAAATAGATTCCATTCTTGACAGCCCATTCTATAATCTTGGAACCTATGAATGCCAATGCATTATCTGATATGATAGTGGTTGGCACACACAAACACTGTCACTATTCCTTCATAAAAGTCTAGTATGTTAGACTCATTTGCTTCTTTGAGCGCTACTGCTTCGGTCCACTTGGTGAAATAGTCCATTTCCATGAGAATCCACTTGTGGCCTTGGCTTGAGTTTGGGTTGATGACCCCAATGAAGTCCAATCCCCATTGCATAAATGGTTGGTCAACCAAAATTGGGTGCAATGGAAGTGCTGGCTAGTCTTTCTTTTCTGTGAAGAGTGCACATTTCTTGCACTTTCTTATCCATGTATAGATCATTTGAACAACATGGGCCAATAATACCTTGCCTTCATTATCTTGAGAGTTGTTACTCGTGGGGAAAAATGTCCTCCAGAATCTCCATCATGAAAATCTTGTAACACCCTCTCAATTTGACCTGTCCCAATGCACCTCAATAGAACTCCATTGATGTCTTTTTAAACAAAACACCATCAACAAGCACATATGGAATGGCTTGTAATCTGAAGTATCTCCTTTTTGCTTTGCTCATTTCTGGAGGGCATAGGCCTACCTGTAGGAAGTGTATCATATTCTGAGTCCAACAAGGAGCGGGCACATCATCATTTTCTTGTTCTTGACCATCCTGTAGTACCAAGGCAGTCTCTTTTTCATCACCTGCTTCAACTTTCCGACTCAAAGCTAGTTGTTCACATAGTCCTTTTCCACGTACTAGCTTAGTGACCTTAATCTCGATGTCATATTCCATGACACGGGTTATCCATCCTGCACGTTTCTCATTCAAATCCTTGTTTAGAAGGAAGTCCTTGACTCCCATGAGAGAGACCAACAATTGGATCTTGTTGTTTGAGACTAGGTGCTTGAATTTCTTTAAGCTCTTCATCATCTGAGGACATGCTTTTCATGAAATAGTACCTTATTTTCATATTCCTCCAAGCCTTGGTGAAGAAAGCAACTAGTTGTTCTAATCCTTCTTTGTTTTGTTGTACCAAGATTGCAGAAATTGTGTCTCCACCACCGAAGGCATATAACATGAAATCCTTGGAGAATTCTAGATTGACGAGAGTCGGAGCTTGAGATATAGCCTCTTTTATTGCCTCAAAACTTGCCTTGCCTTCAGATGTCCACTTAAATGTCATGCTCTTTTTCAACATCAACGTTATTGGCTTTACGAGAGCTGCAAAGTTTGGAACAAACCTGCGGACAAAATTGATCCTTCCCAAGAAGCTTTGAAGAGCCTTCTTGTGACTTGGCAATGGCAACGCTCGAATTGCTTCAACTCTTTCTGGGTCAATCATCAACCCTCCTTTGAAACAATATGGCCTAGAAGTTTTCCCTCGTGAGCCAAGAATATGCATTTTTTGGGATTTAATGATACCCCAAATCTTCTACACCTCTGAAATACCTGCCTCAAATGAAAGAGGTGATCCACTACATTTTTTGAGAATACAGTGATGTCATCAAGATATATCAGAACTATTTTATTGATCAATCCCTTGAATGCCATATCCATTGCCCTTTGGAAAGTGGCTCCAGCATTTGATAGCCCAAATGGCATCTTCTTGTAGGCATAGGTGCCCCATTTGGTGGTGAAAGCCGTCTTGAACTGGTCATCTTCTTTCACCATTACTGATTATACCCTGTAGCCATCTAGGAGAGAGAATCTCTCAACCGGATACTACTTGCAATATTTGTTCCATTGAAGGAAGTGGGTAATGGTCTTTGAGAGATGCCCTGTTTAGGTCTCGGAAGTCCACACACAACCTGATTTCTCCACTCTTCTTTCTGACCGGAACCAAGTTTGTAACCCAGCTTGAGTGCTTGATCGGGAATATAATGCTTGCCTCTATTAGCTTGTTTAACTCTTTCTTCATTAGAGGCTCAATGTGAGGGTTGGTGGTCTCTTTTACGCTTGATGGGCTTAGCATCTAGATCCAATTCTATGGTATGTTGTGCCAACTTCGGATTGAAACCTCTTAAGTCTTCATAGCTCCAAGCGAAGACATCTAGAAATTCTTGGCAAAGTTGTATGAAATCTGATTTCTCCTGCTCAGTGGCCACTTTGCCAATTTGAAGTGTTTTTCCTTCCCAACGAGAATTGGCTCTGAATCTTCTCTCTTGACTTTGTATATGTTAGCCTTTTCCTTACGGAATTGGTCGTTAGGGTTGAAGATAGACTCCATGTGTTACTAAACCCTTGGGAAGCTTGTTTTCCATGCATTTGCACTACTTGATCCCCATCTTGCTTGCTCTAATCTGTCTTGATTCCTAGCTGAGAATTCAGCCTCTTCTTGTAAGAAATTGACGATCTATTGATCGTTCTCAAACACCTACCAACTTGTGTTATTATCTGAACTGCTGGCCTCACAATCACATGGATATGTGGTTGTGTTTTTCCCTTTTGATGTTGTCAACCACATCAAACGTTGCTCCAACTGCTGCGAGCCTATCCACTGCTTCATTTTTCTTCTAGGTATGGACACGATGTTGAAAGCTTTGAAATCCTCAATGAGGTCCCATACCCTATTCTTGTAGTTCTTCAGCAGGTCATTCTTTGTAGCATGTTGTCCCCTGACTTGATTGACGATTAGCTCACTATCCCCGAACACCTGCAAGTTCTTTATGCCCTTTTTCTTGGCCCAATGAAGTCCATGAATCAAGGCCTCATATTCAACTGTGTTGTTTGAACAGGAAAACTAGAAATGGAAAGCTGAATAATATTTGATGCCTTGAGGTGAAACAAGCATAGCTCCTCCTCCTGCACCTTGCCTACTCCTTGATCCATCAAAAATAATTGCCATACCTCATTGTCATCCTTATGGTCTAGTTTGGTGATGCTTAGGAATAGGCTAGTTTTCTTCATGTATGTAATAGACTCCTAGCTCAGATTCTTCTATTTCTTGGTAGGGATCAAAAGCATGTACCTTTCTTTCCCATTCATCTAGAGTCAAATCTGGGATGCTTCCAACTTTGGTGTCAGCTTCATCTGTGCTTGGATAATCTTCTTGATCAAATGTTGAATAGTTGGCATTGATTTGGCTTGGAGTATGAGGCTCAATATGAAAGTTTGCAATTGGTTCGGATCTGATTGTGACCTTAGTACCATATCTTGTTCCGAACAACATGTGTGACCAGTCAGCAGATAAGTAGCCTCCAATTCTAGCTGTGAAATCCCTTGATAAGCATAGGGCAAAAGAGTGGTGGCAAATCTATCAGCGACACATCTTGCAAAATGGTAACGTTGGGGCATGCATGCAGGTAAGATTCAAACCTTTAATCACTCCCACCATTGCTACTGTTGTCCCATCCAATTGCACTACCCCTTTGATATGACTTCATATTGGAGACCCAGCTGATCAGCTATTTGCTTGGGCATGACAGAACTACTTGCCCCAGAATCAATCATGCAATTGTGTACTAGTTTATTGCCAATGATTAATGAAACATAGAATGGAGGGGTTTCAAAACTTTACCTTGTTGTCCTCCATGATTCCCTTCAGGCTGAGCAGCATTTGTGAGGACATTCTCTTGCATATGGACCTGCTGGTTTGAAGTTGACCAATTCTTCATGGCAGCTTGTAGAAGATCTCTTTGGCTTGGGATGGATAAAGATTCCCACATTGATATATTCACATTTGTCTTCTTCATTTGATCAATGATGCTAAATGGGGATGAAACATCTCTTTGTTGTCCTTTAGTCTACACATTCCTTTCTTGTGCATGGGCAGCAACAGCTGGCATTTGAGTTGGTTTAGAAGGTGGTTTGGGCTGTCCTTGCGTGTTTGGAACTGTATTTTGCTTACCAACACCTTGTGGAGTGATGGAAGGTTGTAGATCACTTGGAGCCAATGACTTCCCTTCACCAATATTCCTCTTCTTTGATCTTGTGTTAGCTGCTACACTCTGAGAAATTGTTTGATTCATGCCACAAAAATCCTCAGCTTGCCAATTCACAAGTGCGGTATCATTTGGAGTTGTGTTTTGTTGAGATGTCCCTTGTTGCTGATTTGTTTCTTGACTCACTTCACCCTCTACGCCGATGTTTGTCACCATCAGGCTTGGTTCAAAGCACCATTGAAGCACATAGATTGGTTGTGAGGTTCATTGCATGGGAAACACCAATCATACTCTTGAGCTATGTTGTTTTGCACTGGCACTAATGCTTTAGAAGTAGATGTAACATTGGGGTTATAGGGCTGAAATGGTCTATTAGCGGGAGGCCTTACTTGGCTTTGATTTTGATTTGCGAGGATTGGGTGGCCTATTTTGTTGGTATGGGGCCTAGCACAGTGCTTGCACTTGAGGCGATACGGTCTAGCACTTTGAGCTTGTTGTCTTTTGATAGTCACCGGCTCATTTCCAAGGTTACTGAATTGTTTCATAACCTCTTGGAGTTCATTTGAAGCACTAGAGGATGAAGTAGAAGTTTCATTTGAACTTTGATTTCTAGGAGTGGGAATAGGAGCCAAAGTGGGTGCTTGACTAGTGCTTGGATTTTCTAAGTTTGGATACAAGGGCATGGGAGGCCTAGGAGCCACTTACCGGCTTGAATAAGAAAGTTTTCAGCCTAATGGCAATCTTTAAAGTAGCGGTAAGGTTGTGCCTCCCATAGATTGAATTAACATAGAAATATCGAAATTCAAAGCCTTAAGATAGTATAGAAAAGCACCTTGAGTTTGTTGGCCTAACGACCACTTGGAATCTATCCCAAGACCTTTGAAATCTAAAGTTGAAGTCGATCAATTTGCTCATTGGGAGCTCTCTTGATAGTTGTCGATTGTTCTAGTAGAGACAAATTGTCTCCCTTTTCTCCAAACTGCTCATGGAGAACTATGCATAAGCTGATTCCAATTTTGGATAGAACCAGACTCAGAGGCTCTAAACCATTGCAATGCCTTCCCTTTGAACAAAGATGCCAACAATTTGACAGCAACATCCATTTCATTTATCTCATGGATTGCACAAACGTTAGCGATGTCTTTGACATGATCACCAGGAGTGGTATGATTTTCTCCAGTGAAAAATGGAATGTTCTTCAATGCTGCAATTGGGCTGGATTACGTGCATTGAGGGCAAGTGGGCTGCTTTGCTTGGTGAAAAATTGACAAAGGGATTCGGTGGTAGATGTGCCATTATGATTGGCCTAAGAACTTTGGTTGATGCGAGAAAAGGTCTACCAGGTGGAGGTGTAGACAAAGTCCGGTTAGGTGGAGATGGTGACCTTTGTGGTCTTCTTCCTCTCCTTCCTCTGCCTGGTGATAGTTGCAAGTGAAAAATAGCCCCTCTTCTCAAGTATCAGACCTGGTTCAAATTCTTCTCATGTACCTAGGAAACTTGTGCTGCTATACCACTGAATTCTATCCCTTCGGAGTCGCCAGATGTGTTAGAAAGTGAGCCTCAAAAGGCTAGATTCTGCCAAGTTACACACCAAACTTGACAATATTAAAAATAAATTTAAAACTTTGAAGGACCCAAAAGATACAGTTCTTCAATTTGGTTATCGGGTATTGTTGTGCGATTACTAATCCCCAAAAGGTAGGTGAAAACTTAGGTCATGAAACTTACGAAACATGCAAGTGTCGGAACTTGGGACATGCTCAAACAGGAAAACCCAAAATACTAAAAACCATGAAATTTTGAAAATCAAAATCTCAAAAATCTAAGAATACCCTTTTGAAGATTATCCCCTGATCTATCAACTGGTGAAATTTTGACTTGTTTTGAGCAAGTTAAGTCCTTGAAAATCGATTTCAAAGTTCATCTTGGAAGGTGAAAAATATGAAATTGTAAAACCTGCAATTTTTAGTCAAATTTCTTGAAAATTCCTTCAAATCTTGTGGAATGACCTCTTGGTCCCACCAGCATGCCAAAACTATTGATGGTGAATCACAGCACCCCTAAATGTCTGCAACTCGATGGGTTGAGACTCTCAGTGCGATTGCATAACATGGAGCTTTTCCCAAGTGTGGGACCTTGTGAATCGGGAAAGCTCTCCGGATGAAGGCCGGTTCCTATTCCTCTGTTTAGATGCACACATAAAAATGTAGAGGGTTTACTCAAAAACCTAAACTAACTTTCCAAGGAGACAGGGTAAGAAGATGCATAAAAATAAACCTAAACTAACAAAGGTGATGCAGGAATGAAGAACACTGTCTTGCCAATAAACACAAACCATTAAAATGCAATGCAAGATCATGCACAGATAACCAAATTTGTAGTGAAAGATCAAGAGGATGCAAATGAACACAGAGAGGGTTGAGAATCATCCACAGACATGCATTATTTGCTCCAAGATTGATCTGATACACTCTGAAAATGCCAAGAGGCAAAGTTGCATTACGATTTTTAGATGGGAGGTTTGAACTCCACAAATTCACTGCCAAAGAGAAGAGAGGGAGGGGCAAAAAAGAATGTCCAACCTTTAGAAAGAAGCCCCTCCTTACAATTTATAGGAAGAATGAGAGAGGGAAGAGAGAGAAAATCCAAATCTACCCCAACCACCTCTAGGTTGCATTTAATTCATCTCATTATGGTGGTAGGTGAGAACCTAGCAAACCCAAAAAGTGGTGAACTGTATTTTGCATTTTTAAGAAATTTTTCCCACCCAATTAAATATATCTAGTTGTAGTTGGATAGAGGACCTCGTAAGCTTTCCAAAAAGTCCAACCTTGTGTGAATCCGAGCTCCCTGTGAAAAGTTATGGCCATTTGAATATCTGGGTCAGGGTCTGCTTCCTGTCAGCGCTCAAAATGTTGTGCCTCCTGAAGGTGTGCCTTGGCGCATCCATGTGTGTGTCAACATCCCCTTACCTGTGCCATGGGCGCATCCATATTTGTGTCGACATCCTCTGATGTGCGCCCTTTACCTGCACCATAAGCGCATCCATATTTGTGTCGACATCCTCTGTGCACCCATCCATATTTACATGCATCGCACCATAGGCGCATCATCTTTGTGTCGACATCCTCGATGTGCGTCCTTTACCTGTGCCATGGGCACATCCATATTTGTGTCGACATCTTCTGATGTGTGCCCTTTACCTGCCATGGCACATCCATTTTGTGTCGACATCCTTTGATGTGCGCCCTTTACCTGCGCCATAGGCGCATCCATTTTTGTGTCGACATCCTCTGATGTGCACCCTTTACCTGTGCCATAGGTGCATCCATATTTGTGTCGACATCCTCTTATGTGCACCCTTTACCTGCGCCATAGGCGCATCCATATTTGTGTCGACATCCTCTTATGTGCGCCCTTTACCTACGCCATAGGCACATCCATATTTGTGTCGACATCCTCTGATGTGTGCCCTTTACCTGCACCATGGGCGCATCCATATTTGTGTCGACATCCTCTTATGTGTGCCCTTCTAGTTGGAAATGTAATAAATGTCGGGTTTTAGTTTCTTTGATTTCCATATTCTACAACAATTAGATTATGCCACATATCATCGACATCGAGAGAACTAAGTGTAATTCACACTAGATATCATAAGAACTATTTAAGATGAATTTTTGAGGATAATTACGATCTTAAATCAATCATTTCACAAGGATGAAAAGATTATTCACCTTCCTCGACCAAAAAAGAGGATTCACACCCTAAACACAAAGTTTTCATTTGGACTCAACACGATTTCACCTTCAAGCATACGTTTTTAATACGGAAAATTAGTCAAATGTAAGTTTTTGAAGGCACACATTTGGGTACAAGGAGAGGTCATATTGAGCACTAATAAGACCCATAGGAATTCATAGATTGGTTGACAAGTATGGAGGACTATTTTGAGTTTGAGGAGATAGTTGATCCATGAGAACATCGAGTGGAACACACCAAGTTGAAGGAACATACGACATTGTCTGGAAATATATGTAAAGTGCGCGGTGAAGAAGAGGTAAAGATAAGATAGCATGATGGGATCACATGGTCACTCAAATAAGGAGTAATTTATTGTCATCCAAATACCAAATGAGCTTATTTAAGAACTTACAAAATATGAGACAAAAAGAGATGTTGGTTAAAGATTAAATGGAGGAGTTCTAACGAATAATGATAAGACCTAGACATGTGGAAGTTAACAAGGAGAAAGTCACATGATATATTAATGGCTTGAGGTTTGGAATTCAGGAAAAAATCATTCTATTACGCATTTAAACAATGGAATAATCCTATTAGCTGAATTTGAATGTGAAAGATACATTGGCATGTAAGAGTCGGACCTCAACCAAAAAGGAAGTTGCGATGTCCATGGTAGATGAGGAAGTGGTTGAGGATAAAATAGACTATGATAAGATGAGTGCAATAGTGCACATATGTCATCCTAGAGAATGTGCAGGATGAAGAGGTGTCACACTCTTCAAGAGGATGTAGGAGACTTAGTCAAGGAAGTGGAAGAGGATTCTCCGTAACATGTTTTAAGTGTGGAACCATAGGACATCATGCATTCAAATGTCCAAATACACAAAGTGAATTCATAAGTAGGCACATAGATGTTTACATGCATATTGTGCATGGAGATGTAGAATCATTGGGATATGCAAAAAAAAATTATATGCCAAAGCATGAAGAGGCCTTGATGATAATGAAGGTATTGTTGAATACATCATAAAAAGAAGATGAACTTTGCACATAGGAAGAACTTGTTTAGGACCATTTGCAAATCTGGAAGAAAATCTTGTAAAGTGATTACGGATAGTGGAAACACAAGAATTATTGTTTCATGCAATATATTGGAGAAGATAGGGATGAAGAAGATTCTACACATTAACCAATATAAAGTTTCATGGTTACAAAAGGGACACTAAGTTACGGTGAATGAGAAAATTATTTTCAACTTCCAGATTGGGAATTATTGTAACAAAGTAATATGTGATGTGATGTCAATGGATGTTTTTCATCTACTATTGGGAAGGCTTTGACATTAGGATAGGAAGGATTTCCATGATGGGTACCAAATATCATTCACATAAAAAATAATGGTCATAATTTTAACTTGTCACCATTAAAGGATGAGGATAAGGGAGAAGTGCACATTTGAATTTGCACTAGAGTCTTATTAGTATCCATAAATAAATTCTCACGAGAGATAGATGAAGAAGAGGTGTGTTATGTGTTGGTCCCTAAAGAAGAGCATGAAGATTTCGCAAATGAGGAAGAGGTACCTTAAAAAGTGCATAGATTATTGAAATAATTCCCATACATTATAACAAAAACTTACCACAAGGGCTACCACTAGTGTGCGGTATTAGTCATCATATACCGGGAGATAGTTTTCTAAATAAGGCACCACATCTAATGATTCCAAAAGAAAATGAATAAGTACAAAGATAAGTGCAAGAATTACTTGATAGAGGATTAGTGTGTGAAAGCTTGAGTCCATGTGTAGTAAAAATAGTGTTAGCACCGAAAAAGAAGGAGAATGGAGCATATGTGTTGATTCTAGAGATATCAACAGGATCACAATTAAGTATATGCTCCCATTACCCTATTATTGGTGTTGTAATATTAAGACAGAAAATGAATTAATAGAAACCCACCAAGAAACTTGTTGTTATCCAATTTCACCCCCTGTTGAAATTGAACAATAGAGAAAAATTACACCGAGAAGCTCGCATAACCATTGGCCCGTAGGTGGGTTTTTGTATTCGGGGCATAATAAGAGTCTATGGGAGAGTGGAAGGTTGCAAGAGGAAATTTTCCTCTTCTTGGTCTTGTTGGAGTTTAAAAATTCACTCGGTTGAATAAGGTAGATGATGGGACTCGCTATCGATAATATGACAACGTTCGATGCATAGCTCTTGGACACTTTCTGCGCATTCCACATAACCTTAGTGTAACTGAGGAATCCAAGAATTTACATAAAATGTTCAATGGGAAGTATAGGTTTTGAAGGAATAGCTCTAAGCTCTAAGTCACTCATTGAGCTCATAGGTGAGTTACTCTAGCAAAGGGCGAGCTACTTGAGATATTATCAAGTTGATGAGTAATGCAATGAATTAAGCTCGTGAATCGAGCTCAACCATCATGAATCGAAGCTAATGAGTGAGCTCACCAATATGTTTTAAGAAGAGAAGACCCATCGAGTTGGTTCAATGTTGAAATGGTGACTTGCATAAAGACATACTTGAGCCCATTCCAAAGGGACAACTTTGTCGGGACCAAGCCCAATTGGAGGAGGTCAAGCTACATTCCAAGCTATTTTATAAAAATACTTGGTGTTGGTAGGAGAATGGTTGATATAGAGCTCAAACATGAGCCATTTGTATCATAAACATCAAGCTATCAAGACTCATCAATTCAACCAAGCTTGTAGCCAAGTTATTACGTATAACACATTTTGGGCGAGCTATTATGGATGAGCCAAGGCACATGAGAGAACTTGGTCAAATTATGAGTTGTAATACCAAGATTGGATCATGAAGAGTAGAGTAAAATGTGCCACTAAATAGTGTAAAACTCCACCGAGCCTTGGATGTCCCAAATGGAATGGAGGTCGAGATATCATTGCACCAAATTAGCAATTTGATGTTGTTAGACTAAGTTCTTTATAAGTTTCATTGAGTCCGTGTGTGGTGGCATGACCGTGATTTCTTGGGTCAACTACGTTCAAGGTCTACATCACGAGGAGACCAAGCTCGTCACATGAACCGACTCATCATAGGCATGAAACAAGGAAACTCAAGAGTTTGATCTTAAGCATGAGGGAGAGTTTGACGACTTAAAGGCGAGATAAAACAGGACCACGAGTAATCTCGGCCATGAAAGGATGAGTTCGAGCTCATTGTTTGCAAATAGTAGAGGAGACAGATATCCCAGGTAGGGACTTAGATAAGTCGTGGCGAAAATAAAGGATAAAAATGAGCCTTAGATGATTTTAAGGAATGATGCGGAAAATGCAGATGGATTCGACCTGGATGTCCCAGGGCACACTTGCACTAAGTTTCAAACTCACCGAAGTGGTAAGGATTCCATAGATAGTGGACAAATTTGGCCCAAGTGGCCCAAGGATGAGCGGGCTGCAAAAGCTTCAATTTTCCATGAATGTAGTGTGGGCGAGGGATCGATTCAATGACACTTGGTCAACGCACGAGTTCATGGAACCTTGTGCAGAGCCAACGTGGTTTGAGGCACCCCCTGCAAAACAAAAAGGTGAGATGGAGGCCTAGGTTACGAGCGAGTCAAAGTTCACCAACATGAATGGCTAAGCCATGAGTAAGTTGAGTTCCCACCAAGTCGATGTGTCCCGCGATGCATAGGTGAGTGCCAAGCTAGTATGGGTTAGCGATAGAAACATGGATGGGATTTATAAGGTGGATTGATGCATTAACAATGGGTAGGCATGGTAGGTAAGGAGATCATGTCGGGGGATCGACACATAAGGTACAACCTGGAATGGGGTTAAGAAGCTCGACAATCGGGAAAGGTGACATGTTGGCGGAAAACATAGAGCTCACGGGGTTGAAAGTGAGCTACATTTATTAAAGCACTGACACATGGTAATGCCTCGGTGATAAAGAATAAGCATTAACGATGAGGCATGTAGCAAGGAGTATATTGGTGCATATGTGTAAAGGAGGTCTATGGTGTTATAAATAGGGGCCAATGAAATTGTGGGTTTGGTGATGCAACGTGAAGTAGCTAGCTCGGTGAGTGAGTGTCGAGTTGGTCCCCAAATGCCACAATAAAACACCTACCCCCTCACAAAAGGCTAAATGATGGAAAATACAGAGGGGGCACCATGAATTTTAAAATTCCAAATCAATTTTAATAATGATTTAGAACATTAGAAGGAGAAGGAACATAATTGAATATCTTTCCAACCGCCAGATTAATTCTCGATCCGTGAAGGCCAAGAAATGCTGTGAAACCAAAACAACCACTTGTGCTCGAAGCTTATATCTTGAGAAATTATCAACAAAATCACACAAATAAATACTTGTTGGAATCGTGACTTCAATCCCATCACAAAAATATATATATATAGAAATTGATGAAAATTAGGGGAAGATTTTTAAGGAAAACGGGCCAGGTTTAGAACAATGATTTTATTGGAGGTTGGGAGTATAATTAAGAAGTCATTGGCGACATTTCTCACTATTGCAATTCATGGGACAGTATGGGGTGCCTTCTGTAGGTCATGTATCATCATTTGAGCACATTTATGACATCTATCAAGTAGATGAAAAACAAATTTAGGATTGTAATTCTTCCTCTCTTTCTCATTCTATAAATTGTAATCTTGGGCTCATTTGTAAAGGAGTTGGTCATTTTCTCTCATGCCTCTCTCTCTTTCTTCTCTTGCTAGGGTTGAATGTGGAGCTTAAGCCTCCTCTCTTTTCTTTGTAATGGAATTTTCTTTCCTATTTCCCACTAATGATGTACTATGTGAACTCATGGAGCAATAAATCTATTTTGTGATGCATTTTGTCCATCCTTTGCATGTTTTATTGTCTCTTCTTTCCTCTCACCATTACAGGGTATACTATGCATATCTCTTGATGTCTATTATAGGTTTTAGGAGTTGTGTTTAATGGGTTTGAAGTGTTGTTCTGTGTGAATCTCATCTTTGGTCTGTGATGCATCTTTTCCATCCTCTCCATTGCTCACCTCTCTCCACTTCAAGTAGTTAGATTTTGATCAAGACACCTCCTTTTTTGGTGTATCACCACTATTAGTGTAGGCTTTATTTTTATGCATTCTCTTTCCTGGTCCCTTGGAAAGTTAGATTAGGATTATGTAGCCTTTCCTACACTAAGAGTAGCTTGTGTCAGAGTAGTTTAGGAGCAGGAACCAGCCTTCTCTGGAGGATCATCTCAAGCCCGCAAGTCCCATAACTCGAGAGATGATCCAATGTTACACAAGTTACACCGAATGCTTCATCCACAAATCAGGTCATTCGGGGTGCTTTAATTTTATGATAACAACCACAAAATACTAAATGGTCATAACATATAATTTATATTTAGAATATAAGCATGGAGGAATTCACATATTATGTTGGTAGTGTTTATATTTAAATTATAAGAGTGAACCAAAACATGGCTGCCCGCCTTGATATAAATCAAGGTTATCTCATTATATATTGGTTACAATGAACAACTAACATGTAACAAACTTATGTGAGTAATAAGTGCGAGAATATTGATAATACACAATGTGAATGATGTGAATATTCATCTACATATAAGAGTGAATGTATGTGATTGCTTATAATTCCTCCTTGAAGGTGTAACTATTGTGGATTAATGAAATAGTGAGAGTGTTGGTGAAATGTTTATTAAAGATAAGTGATTTTTCAGTGGGTTTTTTACCGAAAGGTTTTCCCACTTAAATCTTGTGTCTTGTGTTCATTTACTTTCATTTTTATGTATGCAATCTAATATCTAATTCATTATGTGATGTAATTGTTATCACAAAAAAGTAGCACCCTATAATTTTCTCATGATAGATCCTATTTTTGCTAACATAGGACTATCTCCAAGTTTTGGGACTTGAATCTTGAGAAAAGCTCTAGAGAAGTTCAATTTCTCATTCCTCTACCTACTTTATTAATGCTAAAATTACTCCTAAAGCAAGAAAAACACCTATCTAATCATAATCTACATATTCCAAGGAATCAAGGTTAGAGAAGTACAAGAAAATGAAATCCTAATATAAGGGGAGGTGATAACACCATAAAGAATGGTGGGGACACTCTATGAGGGAGAAAGGAGAAGGAAATGAATAAGGGGAAGGCCGGACATAAGTGACATAGACCCAAAACTGCATTTCACATTTTTTTCTCACATGAAACACAACCAAATGAACTTGCAAAAGGGAAAACATGCACAAAATAACACAACAATAAAAGAGAGGAAAGATGCAAATAAAACACAAGTTGTTGGAAGCACAATGACTGAGAGTGGGGTGATTAAGTCCTTTAAATTTTTACTTCAATTGTGTTTAACCATTCAAAATTCATTATCCATTATATGAGCAATATTAAGTATCTTAGAAAACCATCAAGCAACATATCAACCATCCATATAAGAATGAAATAAGAGAGAACACATGAACAACATATTTAAGTGGGAAACCCTCAAGGGGAAAAAAACCCACTTTGAACTCAGTATATATTACTCAAAATAAAGGACTCCCTTGAATATTACACATCACAAGATATTTCTTTAGTGAGGCACTAATCCGACAAGGAGCACCAACCCCTAGTTTAGTGAGTCAATAATCCCACAAGGAGGATAAAACCCCCAAGATTACCAAACACCAACTTATCCATCTGATATGAAGATCACTTAATGACCTTGTTGCTCAAAAAATTGATTGTTATCATTTTTCAGTCTTCTTCACTTGAAACTCTCTAAAAACAACCCTATTGTTTTCTTCATTCTAATGCTTCTTCACCAAGCATGATTAGGTCAAGTGACCCATCTCTCCAGCTCTAGAGCACACTTAGAACATCATGAACATCATCATTTCCATATGATCATGGTCATTAATATCTCAACACATACTCAATCAGCTCTCTAGCTCGCTCATCCTCATGCACATCAATTAGGTTTTCTTATCCAACTAGGTCATGTATGGATGATATTCTTCAATATTTCCATTTTCATATCAGAAATATAGAATCATTCTCCATAATTTTAAAGGCCTCATACTCTTCAAATCTTCTCTCATATCTTGTTCATATCATCTTCAAAAATTTGCTACATTCATATCCTATAAGCACACTCAAATGAACCTTCTCACCTTGCTTATATACCTATCTTATGCACCCACATCTTATAGTTCAACCTTAATAGGAAAATATCACAAAAAAATTATAAAATAATTATGAGGAAATCCTACACAAGACCATATAGGTCAATAAAATCACCTTCATACTCATTTTTTTTTCTCCATTAGGCATCTAATAGACCCAATTGTACCAAAAAGCCTTCTCACCAAAACCAAACCACTTTGTGCCTACATGGCCATCAAAAAATCCTTGAATCACTTTAGGAACATCATTAAATACATCATCATGCTTCCACCATACTTGGAAAGCTATGCATCATCATCTCATGTCATGAAACCATCTCAAGAACATGTTTGTTCTTGTGCACCAAACCCTAGACCTCAAAGATGAGACAAAAACCACATAAAATGACCTCAAAAATTAAAGTTACATATATCAATGGAAATATATTGATCTCAGATATATAAAAAAGTTTTCATATGGCCACAAATCAAACATTAGATTCCTCAAAACACCTTTGCAAGTAGACTTCCTGAAACTGCCATTTCATCCCCAAAGATCAGTCTTGCAAGATAGGGAAAAATTGACCCTATAAAGGCTCAACCATGATTTGAAACCATCATGGACATGAATTAAAACTCCCATGATTCCATAAATGCTAAATTAGTCACCTAGTCCAATGGAAAACTTTTCCACAAACTGAAAATATCTAAAAACTTACAAATTTGAGTGGGGTCCACACACAATCAAGACACCAAATCACCACCATCAAAAATATAAAAGAATCATTTAAAACATTTAATCATAAAAAATATAAAACATTTCATTCTAGGCCATCACAAGAAATATTTCCTTTCTCAAGCTAGGGTTTTGAAATCATAACAGAGTAGTTTTGGCATTAACGATGGTTCATTAAACTCAAGATCAAAAGACCTCATTCCACTTGGAAATTATTCTTAGGAGATATATTTAACTTTTCCCAAAATCTCATCCTCTCATAAAAATCACACACTCATGGATGAGTACACAAAGTTAACCTTCAATCTAGAAAACAATGTTTTGAGAGCTTGGTAGAGCCTAAAACAAGTTTTCATGCATTTCCTTCAAATTCCTGACCTCAAACTTTGCAAACACCTCTATACTGACCTCCTCCATGATTTATAATGCTTATTAATTCTCATATATATATTCTAAACTCATAATGCTACCTTTTTCCCCTTGCTTTCTTGCATTGTCTTCTACAATTTGCTTCTAAGGACCATGAATATGCACTATACACCTGAACCCTAACCTTGTACACCTTCCAAACATGCTATGAAGTGTTAAAAACTCCTCACATAATCAAATTATCTTGATTTGTCTCATACTTCAAGCTACCATACCATCTACTTGCACTATGTTTAGGATTAGACTTAGAATGTCTTGCTTCAACACATGATTGATGGAACCTAACTTGTTCTCCATCTTACTCGACACTCATACACCTCTAAAACATCTATCCGATCCTGTTAGACACCCTAGCAACCTTAGACCATCTCTAGAGCTCACTCACAACACCTTTATTTCTTGAACCATGCAACAAACCATACAAATTCACCAATACATCATGTTATATGATCAATTTAACACCTTATGACAACATTGTTGGGGTTAATAATGTCAAGTGGGGATACCATTTTTCGGACCACCACTTATGACCATTTTATTAAATGTTTATTTATAAAATTAAGTTGGTCTCTCATAATTAAATAGAGTGAAGTGGTATGACCATTCACCCATCCTATATATATATATATATATATATATATATATATATATATATATATATATATACATATATATATATATATATATATATATATATACATATATACATATATATATATATACATATATATATGTATATATATATATATGTATATATATATATATATATATATATGTATATATATATATATATATACATATATATATATATATATATATATATATATATATATACATATATACATATATATATATATATATATATATACATATATATACATATATACATATATATATATATATATATATATATATATATGATCCTCATGCGGGATCAATATCGATCAAGATATATACAAAGTGTGAAATGCTCAAGCTATTTTTTATATATGCAAACTGTAATATTTCATGACACTATCTCGTAATTATCTCTCGTGAGACTGAGAAGAGAAGTGGAAGTGTTGGGTTAAATTCTTGATAAATTATTAATACAAACAATGCTTTATTTAGTGGGGTTTTTTCCTTCCAATTTCCACACTTTAAATCTAGTGTTCTATGTCTTTTTTACCTTCTTGTTATTTGCTTCCATCTCATGTTATTACATTATGTAATATGTAATTTATATTAAGCTAAATATAATGTTAATTTAACTGCACAATATAATCTATAATCTTCTAAATTTATATTATGGATTTACAATTATTTTATTAGATCTTACTGTATAAATCCTAACATGGTATCATAGCTGGTGATTATGCATGTGCAGGATTGATCTAGAAGCTCTTAATTTTATAGAGTGAAGAAGCTCAAAGTTTAGTTACAAATATGCGAAGCCCTAATTGTTCTCGCATTCATCTTCCAAATAATAAGGTTTTAAATTCCATTTCCCGCCAAAATATTTTTGAAATATTGATTAAATGGATGCTTAGATCTTGTTTGAGAAATTTCGTGCTTAGATCTGTGCTTCTTCATCTTACTTCAGCCATTTATGATTTAAATCCGTCATCTGCAAAGCTTATTTTAAGTTTTTCGCGCCACTCATAATTGTTATAGTTGTTTTTGGTTGTGGATCCGAAGTATTTCTGTAGATCCAATTTTTTCATAACTTCTAAGTCCATTCTGACATTAAAATCTTTATTGTTTTTCTAGATCATTTTTTTTGAATCCCGATCCAATAATTAAGTGCCAAGTGAATTTGTTGTGTCGGTCTTGCAGTGTCGACTCTGTCTTTCGGGTTTCAATCTCTATTTTATCTTAGCCACTAAGATTGTGACACTTGTCTTTTGATTTTGTTTAGACCAGAAATCTATTTAAATTTTGGCTCTTTTCGGGCACTTTAAGTTTGCCCGAAGCCGTTTATTAAAATTATGGCAAAAAGACGCCAAGTCTCTATTATTTAGTTGTTAGATCTTTGACAAGTGGTATTTTTTTTACTAAGTCTTTGTCTTACATATTATTTGTATTTTTTCGAGAGTAAAAAAGTGACCCAATAATTTAATGATGTGTGTGCATGGTTTGGCATTTTTTTAATTGTCTCTTGACTTGATTGTTGCACTACGAAGTGCGATCAAATAGAAAAGCACCACGTGTCTTTTTCTTTTCACCGTAAGTTTTTTTTTTTTTTTTCTCGTGTGTTCCTTTATTTGTTTGTTGCATATTTGGTTGACTTTTCAACCCTATTGTGGAGCCGATAGTCTATTCATTTTGATTAAATTCTGAGACTTCACATCTACCAGGGGGATCTAATTTGAAATTCATTAGAAAGAAAAGACATGCCCCTCTTGATATTGTTGATTTGTGCCACATGTCACTTCCTTCTTTGGTTTTCATTTAATTTGATTTTGTTGGTTAAGTGGATCGGTTCGAGCTCGGTTAGCTCACTTATGAGCTCTCCCCCAATGATTTCATGAGCTTTAGTTTATTCCAAGTGTTTCAAGTCTGCTTTAGGGAAATCTAGTTGGGAGAATTCTAGAATTATTACATCTCTCTCTCTCTCTCTCTCTCTCTCTCTCTCTCTCTCTCTCTCTCTCTCTCTCTCTCTCAAGCCATTGAATTTGTGCCAAGTGGATGCTTTGGTTAAATCTTTGCTTGTTTTAGTTAATTTATCTATTTTTTAATTAATTACCTTTTAAGAAGGACTGTAGTTCAAATCAGTCCAAGCTTGGCTAACTCATTCTTAACTCAATCAAAGTGAGTTATTATTAGTTCATCCCGATTTATATTGGCTTCCTTGATTCATTTTTTTGTTGTTTTTGTTTTCATTACTTTTTTAGCATTAAAAATGGCTAGTTCTACTATTTTTTCGTTGGATAAGTCTCATTTATTAAATTGAACTAATTACAGTATTTAGAGAGTAAGGTTAAAAGTCTATTTCATGGCAAGAAATCTATGGGATCTTGTGACTAGTGTGGAAAAACGACCCACCTGAGTAGACTTGCAAATTTTGAAAACCTTATCTCCTCTCAAAGATCACAGGAAGATTTGTTTATCATATATCGAAGCATTAGAGATAAATTTTTAATGCATATAGATCATATGGACCCTCCTACTGATGCTTAGAAATAATTACAAACTATGCATGAAGGAAGTCGTATATCCGAGATAATTAAGCTAGTTTTAGATATGTTTACAACTCCTATGAAAGGGGATGAGAAAATAGTTAATTATTTAGCTAAAATTAAGAACATTAAAGCTCAATTAGATGGTTGTAACTATGAACTATTTCAATATAAGCTTCTATATTTCATTATTCAGATAAATATTCATGAAAAATTTAGAAATTATATCTCTATTCTTAATTCTAAATATCGAATAAGAATGGTCTTCCCGATTTAGTCACTTTTTCTTCTCTGTTAATTCAAGAAGAGTGTGTAATGGAAAATTTTGATTCAAAAGAGACTTCCTCTAAAGCATTGTTCTCTCAAAATCATAATCCTTCTCAAAATAGGAATAACAATAATCCTAATCAAAATTCTAATACCAGATCAAAATTTAAATCCAATCATAAGCTAAGTCTCATAAAAACAATCGAACTTTATAGTCAAATTTAATGGCACATGTAACAAGTGTGGAAAATTTAGGCATAAAGAGTATAATTGTAGAGGGAAAAATTAAAAAAATTCAACAATACTAGAAATAGTAAGGATAATAATCATAAGAAATATCGGAAGAAAAAAACAAGAAAACATTGCTTGAGAAATCTATATTCATGTATACTGTTCTTTCAAATGCAAATGACAATGAACGGATCCTAGATAGTGGTGTCTCTAGACACATGACCTATATTTCTAGTATCCTCTCAGATTTTGTTAAATGTAAGGAAAATATATATCTAGGAGATAATTCCATAATTAGATTTGTAATTTGTGGGAATGTTAAACTAGAAAATGATGTAATTAGGAATGTCTTGTATGTTCCTCAGTTGAAAAAGAATATTTTTTCATGCTTTCAGCTAACTAAAGAAAACTCTAAAATTGGTTTGCTACAAGATAAATGGTATGTAAAGATAATCTCAGTAATGTTATTTCTTCTAGTATTCATAAAAATGGTTTATGTATTTTTGATGGATTTTTGTTTGAATCTTGCCTTTATTCTTCTTCTAGGAATGACACTCAACTTTGACATGAAAAAATAGGTCATGTGAATTTCAAAAGTTTGTATAAATGTCTAGACTTGATCTTATAGTTGGTCTCTATTATCTCGTTTTAGTGATTTTAGCTAAAAATTGAGATAACCATAGGAATTTTTTTTTGAAAAATCCCTTTTGAAAGAGATTTTCAGGTTTTCGTGTTTTATTACATGAAAACATGTTTCTCTCATGCATTATGTCTCATGTTTCCCAAAACCCAAAACCTGCATTTCCTAAGTCCTTCATGTCGGGTTTTCGGAACTTAGAAGCATCTAAACATCTCATGCATCATGTCTCATGTTTCCTAAAACCCGAAACCCGAATTTCCTAAGTCCTTCATGTCGGGTTTTCGGAACTTAGAAGCATCTAAACATCTCATGCATCATGTGTCATGTTTTCCGAAACCCAAAATCCGAATTTCCTAAGTCCTTCATGTTGGGTTTTCAGAACTTAGAAGCATCTAAACATCTCATGCATCATGTCTCATATTTCCCGAAACTCGAAACCCGAATTGCCTAAGTCCTTCATGTCAGGTTTTCAGAACTTAGAAGCATCTAAACATCTCATGCATCATGTCTCATGTTTCTGAAATTTGAAACCCGAAATGAAGAAAATGCATCATGTCTCATGTTTCCCAAAACCTGAAACCCGAAATGAAGCAAATGCATCATGTCTCATGTTTCCCGAAACCCGAAACCTGAAATGTATCATATCTTATGTTTCCTGAAACTCGAAACCCGAAATGAAGCAAATCCTTTGTTATAGGTTTTCAGACGCTCCAAGCTTGATGACATGTCATTAATGTCTAGTTGTCTGGCAGTTAGTACACGTGTCAAGTGAGGTGTATTAGCAATCATTGCAATGTGCCAGATAAAGCTAAGATGTAGGGCACAATCCGGAAGATCTAAGAATTCTGAGACAAGCAAGCTGCGTTGGAGGAAGACAAGGATGATGAAACAAAATAAGCATAATGTTGCATGTCATTTCAATCCAAAGATTGACATGTATTTTTAATTTTGTTTCATCACATAAGAAGCAAATTTTTACTTGGTCTTCTACGTGAGAGTCAAGCAAAATAGGACTCTTTTTAAAAGACTATTTTCTAGGATTCATCCTATTTTTTCTCTACTCTTTTTATTATAAATAAGGGATGCTTATGCATTCCAAAGGGTTGAGATTTTTGGAATATTGAGAACTATTGTGAAGAAGAAAGAATTTGGGTTTTATTTTAATCATTTGAGGGATAGAAAATGATGTTATTTTGCAAAATTTATGTTGTGAGATGTATTTTTCTTAAGATATTGTTCTTATGTTCATAATCTTAAGCTATTCTTTGTTTAGCATCTTGATCATTCTAATCATTTCAAACATTACATTTGTTATCTGAAGCTTGTATGATTATTTCATGCTCTGTGTTTACTTGAAAGAAAATGCGTTCCTCTCATTTCCTTTCCATTATGTTTCTTCAATAATAATAATTTCCTTTCCGGTCCATTTCACTTCAAAAACAACAATATCTTCACCTATTCTCGGATATGGATTTAGGAATTTCATCCCAACCCCAATGGTTAGGTTAGTGTGAATATTGTATATATTATTTCTGACATTATGTTTTAGATTAGTAATAAATAGGCGGCCTCACCTATATTTGAGGAGGATTTAATCCCATGTCTTGTGGTTGAACCTCATATTTTGGCTTGACAAAATATCCAACCAACAGATTTTGGGGACTCACTGGGAATACGGATTGATAAAACTAACCTTATCCTATTGGTATCCGATGACTCTATATTTTCCTTATTTTCAAAAAGATCTTCACTCAAGGTCAAGCCTAGCCCGTGGTGAAACTCGATTCATTCTTTGATTTGTTTGAACAACATAATTTCGTGCTTTCACCCAACAGTGTTGCATCCAGCTGAGCAAGAAGTTCTTCGCCCATCTGAAGAACTCGGATTCCTCAAGAACAAGAAGTTTGTGAAACTTGTCATGCATTATTCTTGTCAGATATTCAGATTCATGTGCGCACTTCATTTAGAAGAATGGCAGTACAACCTATGCCTTGGGGTGCAGCTATTGGTCCTCTTTCCCTTACTCCATCGTTGCATGACCTACCTCATGGATCACAAAAGAATATCCCTAAGTTCAACGATGATGGAAAATAGCATCATGACGAACACATCGCTTCATTCTTTGTTGCATGTGGCATTCTTGGGGTTTCTCATTAAGATGTCTTTGTTCAACTCTTCGTTGAGACATTGCATGGTGTAAAGCAGCAGAATGGTTTTACCATCTTCCTGGATGCATGCATTACCAATCGGGATACCATGAGATCTGTATTTGAAGCAAGGTTCAAACCAAACAAGATTCTCGCGCCTTGTTAACACAAAACTTACACCCATAAAGAAAGAGTCTTACAAACTATTATTAGCCAATTTTGACTTCGCAAAATTGTTTTAAAATAATTAAAAAAATGAAAAATTTGAAAAGTGTTACTTTGCATGGTTCATTGCCCTCATCGCGATTGTCTCATTTTTGTGATCGTTTGACTTCGTTTCATCCTTTTCGGCAAGAAATCTTCTCCTGCCATGCTTTAAAATGCATTAAAATACATTAAAATTAATTAATTAATTGCTTCTTGTTTGATAAAATTTTATTTTAAATAACTTAAGAAGTATTTAATTAAATAAATATAAATTAAAAGTTTGTTCGACAAATTTTAATGCCGGGAAGTAAGCTTACGCTTCCAACTACCGGGAAGCCAATCTGGCTACCCGAACCCAAATTTCCTCTTTCCCTGGCAATCTTCTTCAAATTTCCCGCACGTGGGATTGTCCTATACCAATTACCAAATCATGGATTGGCTAACAGGTAGGAAATTTCCCAATTTCCCACATGGGGAAATTGAACAGGGATTGCCAACCCACTTTGCCATTCCCATTGGCAATTGTCCGTTGCTTTCCCCATTTCCCGGCACTCAAGCCACTACCTGGGAAGAGAGGAAGTTAGATTAATTCCATAACTTCCTCCGTCAAATCCATTGGAAAAATTTGTGCGAAGCTTTTCTTCTTATTTCCTCTGAAGGACATAATATTTTGTCATATCCCACAATACGACACATGCATGAATCCAAGATTGCTCAGGAAAAGAATACCAATCCAAGCATCTTCCAACGCCTTCATGGAGAAATAGCAGTTTGCAAGCATAAGGAGATAAAATAATAGTTTTTGAATCCATACGCATTGGGTAGAGGAAAGAAAAGGAACAGCTTTTTCTACGCACAGCCCAAGCAAAATTTTCCATGTGCACAGAGGAAAAGGAAAGAAACATTTTAAAAGATTGAAGGCGGTCCAAGGAAAATACACGTGCCCGGAAAGGGAGGAGGGCAGCAGGGAATTCCTTTGCCCAGTCAAATAAAAACCACCCATCCTTTTAGAAGCACATGGCTTGGAAAAATACAAAAAAATGCGCAAGATCTTTCCACGTCTTTAAGGATAGAAAGAAAACAATCTAGAGAAAATTAAAATCTCCACGCCTGGGGAGAAATTGACAAAAGATAGCAAAAGGAAAAAGAAAAATTACTTTTCATGCATAAGAGGAAGGAGCAAGGAGACTAAAATCAACGCATTGGAGGAGACGCATAGCCCAAAAAAAGAACGCATCTCCATGCACCAGTAAAGAGAATACCACGCCTTGGTGCCAAGAAGAACATGTTGAAAATTTTCAGTCCACGTGCTAGAGGCTGAAGAGGAGCCCACGTTGAAGGTATATTCTCCATGCACATCAAGAACTCAGCCTAACACCATACAAATAATGAAGGGAATGTAGCTATCCCATGCAAGTGAGAGGTAAAATGTTGTTGTCCATGCAGGTAGAGGAAAAGCACAAGCTCACGCATGCAAATAAAAAATTCATGTAGCCAAAAGTAATTTCCCACACAGGGTAAAGAGAAGATTGTCCACGCAAAAGAAATCTATAAAAAATCCCACACAGTCAAAATAAGAGCCCACACATTCCAAGGATCTATCAGCTATCCACACTGGAGGAGGCAACATAGGTCAAAGCATCCCACACATTCACCTTGGTAGGCCACATAATTCAAGGGAACAACACGTAAGCACAGTCAAACAAAATCCAAGTAGATCCATCAACAAATTGTCCACATAGGTAAAAGAAGGAATATGTGGTTGCCAATATGTTATGCAAGGATTTCTCAATTTGCGGTTCAAACCATGGCATCATAATCTTTTAATTCGATGTCTCACAATCATCCCAAGTTTAATTGTTGCTATCATTGGAGGCTTTTATGGTGCTGACGAGTTGATCATTATAACATCAATGATATTGTCATTTGAGTTACCATTTGCACTTATTTATCTCCTCAAGTTTACTAGCAGTAAGATGAAGATGGTTCTATATGCAAACTCACTTCCAGTTGTAATACTAACTTGGGTGCTTGGCTTAGCCATCATGATTATCAATATTAAAAGAAATAACTTCGATAAGATGGCCATGCCACATCACGTGCTATACATATTTTGTAATTAAATGGTGCTTCAATAATTGACCTTTTCCGACTAATATCAAGAATTATTTCCACGAAGGAACACTCAATTTGTCAAAGGAGGTAAACACTTTAGGCCATGTTACTACATCCTGGCTTTCAAAAATTCTCATTTTTGGGAGAAAGAAATCGAAGTCACGCTAAAGTTCCATGAAGGCATTAGTGTATACCCAGATCCAATCCTTTCTTTTAAGGAATCTTTTTCTTCTAACATATCAAATCTAGATGGGATATTTCCTAGTTTGCAGAGATGACAAGTATGGAAATCTACACACTTCATCTATTTTCATGGAGATTTGATTTTGATATCTCCGGCCTCAAGGAGAAAAAAATTGGTCAAAAGTACAAACACGTACCACAAATAGAGGATCACTTAGCGGGGTGTGTGGATGAAATTCAAGTCTGACACTGAGACCATTTGAGGCTCACCTTAGATCAGATGATCACCCTCAAAGTCAGAGATTCAACTCATGAAATTGTTGATGATGGTTCCAACGTGCTTGATCCTGCATTTGATTCATCTTCCGCATCATCACCACTCAAGATTAATTGGTCAAATGGGGATTGTGTATTACTAGAGACATGGATCTAATGAGTTCATGAGGTAAGTATCGTTTGGTTTGAAGAGGATTCGGATCATCACAGGAGGACTGTGCGTGAAGAGAAACAACCATCCATCTACAATGAGAAGAGGAACAAATGAGTTAATCAATCATCTTCTCAACTCATGCCACAAACTACAACACTAAACTACAAAGAATCACAGGAAGTGGAAAGAAAATACTCCTCCTGTCACACCCATATCATCTAGAAGGTCTGGAAAATGACACCAAGTGGAGGAGGGGAAGGAGCACATCTCAAGAATTTCTCATTCCAGTCATCATTCGTCTTTGCATGATTGCCCTAATTCTTCAGGCCTAATCAACAACACAACACTATAATTCGAGCATTGGTTCATGCGCAAGCACCTGTAATCTATATCACACAATTTCTAGAGGTGGAACTCGTTGATGAAGTACCTCAAAATATACCAGCCCAACTTGTGGAAGTAGTCACAACTTCTCAACCAAAAGTTGATGATCCGGTTCTTTCCCCGCCTACATTTGAAGAATCACCACAAATGGAGAAAATGGCGACAACATCTTTCTCACAACAAGAAGATCCAATTTCAGCAACACCCAAAGGTGATCCCCTTCAGCGTGATGAAGATCAATTCCCAACGAACACGAGAACCATGTACAATGAGGTACTTGGAGAGGTTCCCACCTGGCTACATGATATCCTGAAGAATTGAAAGAGGGTCATCAAGCCAATAGTGATAAACTTGGAAGCGATTGCGTAAATGTTAGAATCCATCACTCCAAAAAAGACCAAATACTACGCTAAGGTGTGTGTCAACGAATTCATAAATCACTTCGATGATTTTTCAACACCACTCGTTCACAATGGGGAAAAGGAGATGGATTTCCAAGACTCTGAAGTCTCACGAATTCTGCTCGGAGATCAACACTTTGGGATGGTGACAAAGACAAAGGACATAACTCCAGGTAGTGAATTGCAATTTTGGCTCTTGGAAGATCTTCTCAATGGCGAAAGACCAAAAGTTGGATTCTGACAAGCCAAGACGGCGTAACGACTACGGTCTCATGACAAATGAATAATTCATCATGGAAAGGTACTCGGAGCATGTAGATAATTGTGTGTATTTTTAATGTTAATATGAATGAAAACAAACTTTCTCACACCAGAATATTACTCGAGACGGAGGAGTGGATGGATTGCTCAAGTTGCAAGCTCAACACTCTTGTCATTTAGAGGATTACAGAGCACAGTCAATGAGTTCATTCCCGTACGATCGGGATAGGCGGACTCTTGGCCCAATGGATAAGGCACTGATCCTAGGTGTCTTGATCTGGGTGGCACATTGCTGACTAGGATGTCTACATGTGCATCCAAGTCATTTAAGTGGGTCCACATGTACCCATTTATTTTATTTATGTATTTTTCCTTAAATGACTTTTTAACTTAAGTGGTTTCTATTTTTAGTCACTTTTTAATAAAGTTCGTTAGAAAAATTCAAAAGTCACTTAAGTGCCCTATTTGATGTGTATTTAAAACCCTAAGTACTTTATAACCAACTTTTGGGTTATAAAAGGAAGTCAAGGGCTCATTTGTAAGGGTGACTTTGAGAGAGGAGAAGAAAATAATTTTGTGCAAGCTTTTTTCAGGAAGAAACTTTATGTTCTTTGTGAAAAACATTTTGGAGTTAATGAAATATGAACTTTGTGTCTCATTCATTGTCTCTTGTAACATTTGGTGTTCTTATGTTCATTATATGTTAGGTGTTTGAATCTTTCATGAAAATATTATCTTTGATCTTATTGTCAACATTATTAATCAGTTGTTCTAGTTCATAGTGATCAAGCTTTGATTATCTACTTGCTCATGTGTGTTCCCTTTTACACGTTCTTGTTTGGCTAACTCAAACTCTGTTTTATTTGTGTTGGTTATTCATCTTTCCTCTTCATGCAATATTAGGCTCTGTGTTTACCTAACTCTTGCATGTTATTTCAGTTCATTCCATTCCACTCCTTTCCTTCATTCCATTCCATCTCCTTCATTCACTTTTCTTTCCATTGATGTTCCAAACACCCCCACATACAATTTTGAATGTATAAATGTAAATACAATTTTGGTTTTCAATAAAGGCAGCCTCACCTTCATTGAGGAGGGACTTCATTCCCACACTGTTGCATGTCATTTGCATGCATGCAAATCCATATGCTAATAGTTTTTGGTGACTCTGCTAGGGATTTAGAAATCGTTAACCAGTGCTTGGTTAAATCTTTATGACTATCCCCTCTGCACAAGCTCCAGTTCTTCAACCGAACCTTGTGCCCAATGAATATTTCCAAGGAGACATTGCTGCCAACCTTCGAATAGTAGCTTGGGAAAACCGTGAAATCTTGCAGCAATTTGTGGCTGTTGATAGAGCCATTGATAGAGAAATCTACATTGAAGACCTTAGAAGAAGAGCACCCACACTTATGGCCAGGAGACCTCCTAGACATGTGTTGATCATTGTTGATGACGCGTGGTCCTCTTCCACCAAGGTTATAAGTTGTATGACTATTATAGGTAACCCACCTATCTTGCAACCAAATCTTTTTTTTGTAGATACTATAGAAGACATATCATTAGATTTGAGGCAAGCTATTTGGGAAAAAGTGCACAAGTAACCATCATTTTCATCTCGTGGCATCGTAATAGATAAAGAAGAAGAGGAAGCTATGTGAGTTGCTAGAGTTATTCAAGCACAAATAGCTCAAGGAAGAGAGCAAAGAGAAAAGGCTAGAGCTGGTCAAAACACACCAGTGATCCCTTCACCATAAAGATTCCAAACTGGAAGGAAAGAGGTTTACACGAGGAGAAAAAGCTAAAGGTCGATCTGACCCCACTTTTGACTTTCAAGGAAAATTTGGTTTCAAGTTATCTCCTCCAAAGAAGAACACGCCTCGTAGATCTGTAAGCCTTGCATTAAGTCCTGAAAGAGCAAGCAAGGAAGGAATCACTACCAGTCAAGCACTTGTCCTTGCTCACGTTGTTTTACCTTTGCATACCACCTTTCCTCAAATGACACCAACGTACCATGGGTAAATGTTATAGGCCCATTGGCCTTACACTCGCTCGACATGAACTCCCACGAGGATCAAGAAAGATTCTTCCCAAGTTCAACTGAGATGGGAAGATGTCACCAGATGACCATATTTCTACCTTTTTTGCTGCATGTGTTGTTTTTTTGGAATATGAAGATGTTGCTATCTCTGTCTCTTCATCGAAACATTGCATGATTTTTTGTGTAGATTGGTTTCATCATCTTCCCAAAGGATGTATCACAAATTTGAATGATACGAAAACTAAGTTTGAAAATTGATTCAAAATGGCGAAGATGAACATGCTCTTCTTGCCCAACTATCTCGGGTGAAGAAATAGCCACTGAGAACCCATGATGAATTTCATGGCTAAATTCAACAAGATGGTGAACAAAGTTCCCATTGGGATGCGTCCAAACCTTGAGGGACAAAAATGTTTCTTTATTAACGCACAACAACCAGAAGTGTGCTATTAGCTGAGAAGGCCTAGGGTGGCTACTTTGGAACTTTCTCAATCTTTAGCCATAGAAATTGAAGATGACTTAATCATGGCGGAAAATTCAAGAAAAATTCCCTTAAAAGAAAGAGTCAAGAAACTCCCAACGCTTTAGAAAATATACTCACTAAGTTTGCTAATGATGTGTTCACTTTGAAAAGAAAGTTGCTCAAAGTAGTAAACCTACTCCTTACAAAGAAATTCAAAGAAAAGGATATGTTCCCAAAAAAGCCGGGATCGGGTTCTCCAACGAGGCTTGCTATTGAAGCAGCTCCCGTAACTAATTCCAAATGTGATGTCATTAAAGAAAGTGATGATGAGATTGAAGTCATCGAGGTTGATGAGGAAGAGCCGATTCTGAGACATCTGAACCTAAAGTTGAAGATCCTGAGGGGGAAAGTAATAATCATTTCTTTGAGTACCGTTCCAATGAGGAAGATGAATACGAAGAAATTATAGAAGATATGAATAGTCAATCTTTTGTTGTTTTCACACACTCTCAGAAAAAGGAGTAGGATACCACTAAGGTGGGAGATAAAGAGGTTTCCAAGGAAAATCCCAAAGAATCCAAGACAAATGAGGCTCCTAAAGAATCCAAGACGACTGAGGTTTCAAAGGTCAAGACTATCTTAAAGAAAGGAGGGCCTTTGTTAGATCAATCGGTTGGTAAACCAACTATGAAGAAAGCTCCTTCTTCCACATCAGTGTCAACCAAGCCCGAGGCCAAGGTCAAAAGTGTGCCATCATCAAGTTCAAAAGAACTTATATCTGAGACATCAAGTACGGTTACTTTGCCTAAATTTGATATCATTGATCATATCAATAAACAAAAATTTCCATGTCACAGGAAGAATACTTGAAGTCCAACAAGGATCAGCTCAAGAAATTGGTCTAGTTTATCAAAGGCGACTCTCTGTTCATTCCTCCAAAGGAATTCTAAAACCCCTAAAGATGGGAAAACTCAAAATATTGTGGTGGCCACTACACCTTCAAATGAAAAGATCGAACCTTTCTTTGTGTCCTTTCTGATCAACAGATGCAAATTAAGTAATTGCATTATAGACTCAGAGCCTTGGATAATGTGATGCCGGAAAAAGTAGCACATGCTCTTGGTTTGACTTGTATGAGAACATTCAGATCATGTTACTCCATGGAAACCAAGCAAGTTCCTCTAATCGGGCAGATTAAAGACGCCCAAATGGTTTTAGCCCAATTCCCTCAAAAGTGAGTTAAAGTAACTAGTCTAGTTGCTGATATTCCCACCTCGTATGGAATGTTGTTAAGCGGAAATTTTATAGGGATTTTGGTGGTGAGATTCAAATGGATTGGTCTCATGCCATGATTTCTATCAATGGAGAAATGAAAAATATTATGCCGTGAAGCTCGGAAAATTTCATAGTAACTAAAACCAAAAATCCTCGCGCATGCATCCTCTTCCAAAGCTTAAGTATGGGTAACTATATGATGACTCGCAGTTCATACCCCTGAGATCACTTTCCAAGATTCCAATGAGATCTGGACTCTTGAGTTCGATGGAAGTTGTTGCTCGACGGGCTCTGGTGCAGGAGTGGTGCTCATATCTCCAAATGGTAAAATATTTCCTTTTTCCTACAAACTCGAATTTTCAAATACTAATAACACTATAGAGTATGAGGCATTAATCCTTGGCCTTCAAGCTACAGAGGAGAAAGGGATCAAAAATTTGGAAGTCTTTGGAGATGCGAGAATTGATTGTGAAACAGGTAAGAAATCAGTTCCAAGTAAAGAATGATTGTTTGAGACACTACAGAAATAAAGTGTGGGACGCAATAGAAGTCTTCAACACTTTTTCCATAAAATTTTTCCCTCGTGAAAAGAATGACAAAGAATATTCTCTAAAGCGATCTCGACTTCATTAATGATTCCTCATTTAGAATTTCATCAAGTCAAATACACCATTGAAATGGTTTTTAGGCCAAGTGTTCCTAACAATGCAGAAATTGGCAAGTATTTAATGATGATCAACAAATTATTGCCTTCTTGGAAAAGAAAGAAAATTTTGAACAATTGTACTTTGAAGGAAGTGATTCTGCATTTCACGAATCAACTACCTCACCCATTCAAGAAGGAATTGAGAATGAATATCCTAGTGATGGCATCATTTAACTCAAAGGAAATAAAATTCCCAAAGGATTGGTTTCACTTGAAGAAATTTTTGACAAACATGACAGGTTTATCAAAGAGAAAGAGCAGCAGGACCTATGAATTCTATTGACTATGAGCAAGTTAATATTGGTACCAAGGATAAACCTCACTTGATCAATATTGGTAAGTGTTGCTCACCTGAGGAGCGTAGGAAATTCATAAGTCTACTTACCAAATATTCTGACGTTTTGGCTTATTCATACGAAGACTTAAAGTCTTTCCAACCCAAGGAAATGGAGCATGCCATACCCTTGAAGTCAGTGCAGTTCCATTCAGGTAGAAGTAAAGACAATATAATCCCAAGATTGCAGGGACAATATTTCATGAAGTTCAAAAGATGCTAGATGCACGAATAGTGTTTCCTATTTGACATTCAACTTGGATAAATTAGGATTTGCGTGGATTTATGCAATCTTAATCGGGCTTCCTTTAAGCATTATCGAAATTGAAAATAGGTTGTTCCCCATATGTGCATAGGTAATTAGGATTTTGATTTGTTTGTTTCCCTGTTTTTCGGTCTCTTCTCTTGTGTTGCCCCATTTTTGTGCCCCATAGTTTTGAGATCATGTTCATTAATATTTTGAGTCTGGGTCCATTGTTGCGTCCATGAATTCCTTGTCCCCAATCGAGCTAGCTATTATCGACAATTTTGACTTCGCAAAATTGTTTAAAAATAATAAAAATGAAAAATTGAAAAATTTGAAAAGTGTTTGCGTGGTTCATTGCCCTCATCGCGATCGTCTCATTTTTGTGATCATTTCGGTATTTGTTTTGTCCTTTTCGGAAATAAATCTACCCGCCAAAGCTTAAAACATGTTAAAATACATTAAAATTAATTAATTAATATTTAATTAATTAATTGCTTCTTGTTTTATAAAATTGATTTTAAATAACTTAGTATTTAATTAAATAAATATAAATTAAAAGTTCGTTCGACAAATTTTAATGTCGGGAAGTAAGCTTACGCTTGACCTACACGGAAGCCAATATGGCTTCCCGAACCCAAATTTCCCTTTCCCCGCAATCTTCTTCAAATTTCCCACACGTGGGATTTTCCTCTGCTAATTGCCAAATCATGGATTGGCTAACGGGCAGAAATTCCCAATTTCCCACATGGGGAAATTAAACGGGGATTGCCAACCCACTTTGTCATTCCCATTGGCAATTGTCCGTTGCTTTCCCCATTTCCCCTAGCACTCAAGCCACTACCCGGGAAGAGAGGAAGTTAGATTAATTCCATAACTTCCTCTGTCAAATCCATTGGAAAAATTCGTGCGAAGCTTTGCTTCTTATTTCCTCTGAAGGACATAATATTTTGTCATATCCTACACATATGACACACGCATGAATCCAAGATTGCTCAGGAAAAGAATACCAATCCAAGCATCTGCCAACGCCTTCATGGAGAAATAGCAGCTGTCCAAGCATAAGGAGATAAAATAATTGTTTTCAAATCCATACGCATTGGGTAGAGGAAGGAGAAAGGAACAATTTTCTACGCACAGCCCAAGAAAAATTTTCCATGCGCCTAGAGGGAAAAGGAAAGAACACTTTTTAAAGATTGAAGGCAGTCAAGGAAAATACACGTGCCCCGCGCCTGAAGGAGGAAAGTCTAAATGCCTTTTCCCAAGTCAAATAAAAACCACGCATCCTTTTAGAAGCACATGCCTTGGAAAAATACAAAAAAAAATGCGCAGGAGCTTTCCATGTACCAGGGATAGAAAGAAAATAAAAATCCAGGAAAAATTAAAATCTCCACACCTAGGGAGAAATTGACAAAAGACAGCAAAAAGACAAATAAAAATTACTTTTCATGCATCATAGGAAGGAGCAAGGAGACTAAAATCAATGCATTGAAGGAGACACACAACATGAAACAAAGAACACATCTCCATGCACTAGCAAAGAGAAGACCGCACCTTGGTGCCGAGAAGAACATGTTGAAAATTTACAGTCCATGTGCTAGAGGCTGAAGAGGATCCCACATTGAAGGTATATTTTCCACGCACATCAAGAACTCAGCCTAACACCATACAAAGAATGAAGGGAATGCAGTTGTCCCATGCAAGTGAGAGGTAAAACATTGTTGTTCACGCAGGTAGAGGACAAGCATAAGCTCACGCATGCAAATAAACAATTCATGTAGCCAAAAGTAATTTCCCACGCAAGGTAAAGAGAAGGTTGTCCATGCAAAGGAAATATATAAAAAAGTCCAACATAGTCAAAACAAGAGCCCACACATTCCAAGGATCTATCAGCTGTCCACACTGGAGGAGGCAACGCAGGTCAAAGCATCCCATGCATTCACCTTGGCAGGCCACATAATTCAAGGGAACAACACGTAAGCACAGTCAAACAAAATCCAAGTAGATCCATCAACAAACTGTCCACGCAGGTAAAAGAAGGAATATGTGGCTGCCAATATGTTATGCAAGGATTTCTCAATTTGTAGTTCAAACCATGGCATCGTAATCTTTTAATTCGATGTCTCACAATCATCCCAAGTTTAATTGTTGCTATCATTGGAGGATTTTATGGTGTTTGACGAGTTGATCATTATAACATCAATGATATTGTCATTTGAGTTACCATTTGCACTTATTTATCTCCTCAAGTTTACTAGCAGTAAGACGAAGATGGTTCTATATGCAAACTCACTTCCAGTTGTAATAATAACTTGGGTGCTTGGCTTAGCCATCATGATTATCAATATACAAAGAAATAACATCAGTACAAGATGACCCATGCCACATCACGTGCTATACATGTTTTGCAATTAAATGGTGCTTCAATAATTGACCTTTTTCCAGACTAATACTGAAGAATTATTTCCACGAAGGAACACTCAATTTTTAAAGGAGGTAAACACTTTAGGCCATGTCACTAAATCCTGGCTTTCAAAATTCTCATTTTTGGGAGAAAGAAATCGAAGTGGCCGTAAAGTTCCATGAAGGCATTAGTGCATACCTAGATCCAATCCTTTCTTTTAAGGAATCTTTTTCTTCTAACATATCAAATCTGGATGAGATATTGCCTAGTTTGCAAGAGATGACGAGTATGGAAATCTACACACTTCATCTATTTTCATGGAGATTCGATTTTGATATCTCTGGCCTCAAGGAGAAAACACTTGGTCAAAAGTACAAACACATACCACAAATAGAGGATCACTTAGCAGGGTGTGCGGATGAAATTCAAGTCTGACACTGAGACCATTTGAGGCTCACCTTAGATCAGATGATCACCCTCAAAGTCAGAGATTCAACTCATGAAATTGTTGATGATGGTTCTAACGTGCTTGATCCTACGTTTGATTCATCTTCCGCATCATCACCACTCAAGATTAATTGGTCAAATGGGGATTGTGTATTACTAGAGACATGGATCTAACGAGTTCACGAGGTAAGTATTGTTTTGTTTGAAGAGGATTTGGATCATCACAGGAGGACTATGCGTGAAGAGAAACAACCATACATCTATAATGAGAAGAGGAACAAACAAGTTAATCAATCATCTTCTCAACTCACGCTGCAAACTACAACACTGAACTACAGAGAATCACAGGAAGTGGAAAGAAAATACTCCTCCTATCGCACCCGTATCATCTAGAAGGTCTGGAAAATGACACCAAGTGGAGGAGGGGAAGGAGCACATCTCAAGAATTTCTCATTCCAGTCATCATTCGTCTTTGCATGATTGCCCTAATTCTTCAGGCCTAATCAACAACACAACACTATAATTCGAGCATTGGTTCATGCGCAAGCACCTGTAATCTATATCACACAATTTCTAGAGGTGGAACTCGTTGATGAAGTACCTCAAAATATACCAGCCCAACTTGTGGAAGTAGTCACAACTTCTCAACCAAAAGTTGATGATTTGGTTCTTTCCCCCTACATTTGAAGAACCACCAAAAATGGAGAAAATGGCGACAACATCTTTCTCACAACAAGAAGATCCAATTTCAGCAACACCCAAAGGTGATCCCCTTCAGCGTGATGAAGATCAATTCCCAACGAACACGAGAACCATGTACAATGAGGTACTTGGAGAGGTTCCCACCTGGCTACATGATATCTTGAAGAATTGAAAGAGGGTCATCAAGCCAATAGTGATAAACTTGGAAGCGATTGCGTAAATGTTAGAATCCATCACTCCAAAAAGACCAAATACTACGCTAAGGTGTGTGTCAATGAATTCATAAATCACTTCGATGATATTTCAACACCACTCGTTCACAATGGGGCAAAGGAGATGGATTTCCAAGACTCTGAAGTCTCATGAATTCTACTCGGAGATCAACACTTTGGGATGGTGACAAAGACAAAGGACATAACTCCAGGCAGTGAATTACAATTTTGGCTCCTAGAAGATCTTCTCAATGGCAAAAGATCAAAAGTTGGATTCTGACAAGCCAAGATGGTGTAATGACTACGGTCTCATGACAAATGAATAATTCACCATGGAAAGGTACTCGGAGCATGTGGAGAATTGTGTGTAATTGTGAATGTGAATACGAATGAAGACAAACTTTCTCACACCAGAATATTGCTCAGACGGAGGGGTGGATGGATTGCTCAAGTTTCAAGCTCAACACTCTTGTCATTTGGAGGATTGTAGATCATAGTCAATGAGTTCATTCCCATACGATCGGGATAGGTAGACTCTTGGCCCAATGGATAAGGCACTGATCTTAGGTGTCTTGATCTAGGGGGTGCATTGCTGACTAGGATGTCTACGTGTGCGTCCAAGTCATTTAAGTGGGTCCACATGTACCCATTTCTTTTATTTATGTATTTTTCCTTAAATGAATTTTTAACTTAAGTGGTTTCTATTTTTAGTCACTTTTTAATAAAGTTGGTTAGAAAAAGTCAAAATTCACTTAAGTGCCCTATTTGATGTGCATTTAAAACCCTAACTACTTTATAACCAACTTTTGGGTTATAAAAGGAAGTCAGGGGCTCATTTGTAAGGGTGAATTTGAAAGAGGAGAAGAAAATACTTTTGTGCAAGCTTTGTTTCAGGAAGAAACTTTGTGTTCTTTTGTGAAAAACATTTTGGAGTTAATGAAATACGAACTTTGTGTCTCATTCATTATCTCTTGTAACATTTGGTGTTCTTATGTTCATTAGATGTTAAGTGTTTGAATCTTTCATGAAAATATTATCTTTGATCTTATTGTCAACATTATTAATCAGTTGTTCTAGTTCACAATGATCAAGCTTTGATTATCTACTTGCTCATGCGTGTTCCCCTTTACACATTCTTGTTTGGCCAACTCAAACTCCATTTTATTTGTGTTGGTTATTCATATTTCCTCTTCATGCAATATTAGGCTCTATGTTTACCTAAATCTTGCATGTTCTTTTAGTTCATTCCATTCCACTCCTTTCCTTCATTCCATTCTATCTCCTTCATTCACGTTTCTTTCCATTAATTTTACAAAACACCCCCCACATACAATTTTGAATGTATAAATGTAAATGCAATTTTGGTTTTGAATAAAGGCAGCCTCACCTTCATTGAGGAGGGACTTCATTCCCACATTGTTGCATGTCATTTGCATGCGTGCAAATCCATATGCTAACATGAACCCATGCGGGACTCCATAGCCAAATTCAACAAGCTGATCCGCAAGATTCTAGACTTATTTGTTCCTACTCTTGAAAATAAAAAGTGTTTCTTCATCAATGCTCAACCTCCTAATGTGAGCTTCTTGTTGAGAAGATTTTTATCCCTGATTTGGCCACCGCTCAAGCTACAACCACCGAAATAGAATATGATCTTATTCTGGCTGGAAAGATCAGAAGAGAATCATCAAAGCCTAAAAATCAGAGTTTTTCTCAAAGTACTACTAATCCTATGATTTAGAAGATGGCCAATGACTTGATCACTTTAAAGAAGCAAATGTCTTAACAAGCAACCAGCATTCCTTATCGGGATATTCCTAGACGGAATTTCAACAATGCCAATGACACTCCCACAAGAGATAGAAATTAGTTGGTCACTGCTCCAACCAAGCTTGCCATTGAAGCCCCTCATGTTAACGTAGTAGTTGAAATAATTGAGGAGGATGAGGAACTAGAAGATCATGAATCTCATGAAGCTTTCGAAGCTTCAGGATATGCTGATGAGTCTTTTGACGATTTAGCTGGTGACTCCAGCATTGGTTATTTGGAATACAAGAAAGATGAAGATGAGCATGATGGAAAATCATTTACAGTTTTCACTTGATCCCAATCTCAGAACCCTAGAAAGCCGGTTGAAATCTCTAAGGATAATTGTAAGGAAGCTCCCATAGTTATGGCTAAAAGAGGATCTCCCATCTCAACACAAACTGAAAAGGAGATAACAAAAAGGTAACTTCACCTTCCAACTCTCTTTCTCCTGATTTCAAGGCCAGTACCTCAGCTCAAACCAATGTAACAAGAGTTGATACCTCCATCATTCCTTCATATACCACTTTCAACATCATTGATCATGCAAAGAAAACCAAAATCCAAATGTCGGAAGCCAAATACCTTCAGTCCAACCTTGAGAAATTTGAGAAACTTGTCAAATTCATTAGAAGCAAGGTTGTTACTCCTCCATCTTCAAAAGGAATTTTTCCTAGCCCCACTCAGCCTTTACCTCAGAGTAATATGACCTCTGCTGCTTCTTCAGAAAGATTGAACCGTTTTATTTGTCTTTACTTATAAACAGTTTCAAACTCAGCAATTGCATAATTGACTCAGGAGCCTCTGATAACGTAATGCCCGCAAAAGTAGCTCATGCCCTTGGACTCACACTGACTAAATCTTATGGGTGATGTTACTCCATGGAAACTAAACAAGTCCCCTTGATTGGCCAAATCAAGGATGCGCAGTTTACATTTGTTGCATTTCGGAAAAGAGAGTAAAAATGACTATCCTAGTTGTTGATATCCCGACTGCTTATGGGATTCTTTTAGGAAGAGGATTTTGCAAAGATGTTGGAGGAGAAATCAACATGGATTGGACCAAAGCTAAAATTCTAGTAAATGGAGTTCCTCGTGTCCTTCACCTTGAAGCACAAGCAAAATACATGGTTACTAAATCAGATGATCCTAAGGCTCAAATTCTCTTTGAAGATGTAGGCTTGGGTAATTATTTCCTAACATCTAAGGTGCCCTCTGTAGAAGTGAAAGAAGAAGATCCTAATGTTATTTGGACCCTTGAGTTCGACGGGAGCTGTTCAACTACTGGTTCAGGTGCTGGCATGGTTCTTATATCTCTAGATTTCGAGATCTTTCCCTTTGCTTTCAAGTTGCAGTTTGATAATACTAATAACACACCGAATATGAAGCTTTGTTATTAGGATTAGAAATGGCAAGACAAAAAGGAATCTGAAATCTCAAAGTACAGGGAGATGTTGAGTTGATTTTGAATCAAGTAAGGGGGATTTATCAGGTAAAAAATGATCACCTAAGACATTACAGAAACAAGGTTTGGGACAGCATAGAATGCTTTGATGCTTTTTCTATTAAAGCAGTCTTAAGAAATTGCAATGATAAAGTTGATTCCTTAGTTGTTTCTACATGTCTTCTTCTCCCCCACCCACAATTCAACCAAGACACATATACCATCGAGATCGTATATCATCCAAGCATCCCAAATAACTCAGCCCATTGGCAAGTATTTAATGATGACTGATAGGCATTGTCTTATTTGGAGAAAGCTGATAATTTCAGTGAGCTTTATTTTGAAGGATCATAGTCAGCTTTTCGCAAATCCCTCTCGAATTCATATCAAGAAATTGATGGTGAATTCATCCAGCTTAAAGGCAATAATATTCCAAAGGGATTAGTTTCTCTAGAAGGTCTATTTGACAAGCATGACCGTTTCATTCAGGATAAAAGGCAAGTTGAAGGTGCTTCCTCATCAGAGGTAGATCGAGTGAACCTAGGCTCCGTTGATCAACCACAGATGGTAAACATCATGAAATTTTGTTCTTCGAGGAAAGAGAAAGATTCATTTCACTCCTAAAGAGATATATAGACGTCTTGGCATGGTCCTATGTGGATTTGAAGTCTTTCAAGCCCAAGGATGTACAACATAGTATTCCTTTGAAGCCTAAGGTTAAAACCTATAGGCGAAGCGAGAGGCATTACAACCCAAATATCTCTCGGGACTATTCTTGCAGAAATTCATAAAATGTTAGACCTTGAGGATTATCTTTCGATCCATCATTCCACCCGGGTTGCGAACATTGTCCCCCGTGAGAAAGAAGAATGGTGAAATCCGGATTTGTGTTAACTTCGGAACCTCAACCAGAGTCTTCATTAAAGGACAATTATCCATTGCTCATCATGGATCGGGTATTACAGATCATGCACCGGTCGAAATGTTAACCATGCTTGATGGATTTTTGGGGTATAATTAGGTTGAGGTAGCTGCTGAAGATCAACATAAAAAAGTGTTCACTACCCCATGGCGAACATTTGCTTACAGAAGGATGCCTTTTGGTTTGATTAATGTTGGAGCTACGTTTCAAGGGCTATGGACTTAGCTTTCATATATTTAATGGGAAAGGTTATAGTTGTGTATCTGGATGACTTGAAGGTCTTCTCTAAAAGTGAAGTGATCATTATGATCATCTAGAACATGTACTCTTAAGGTGCAAAGTTATGGGATTTCATTTAATACTAAAAATTCCATGTTTGGAGTGACAGAAGGAAAGTTGTTGGGTCATATTGTGACTAGAGAAGGAACCAACATCAACCCAAAGAGGGTGAAGACCATCCAAAGCCTTACCCTACCCACAATAAAAGCTGTGGTGCACTCCTTTTCTGGGAAGGTCAATTTCCTAAGAAGATTTGTACACGACTTTACTAATAGAACCAAGGATATCCATAGGATGATGAAGGATAAAAATTCATTTCGATGGAACACTCAAGGGAAGCTTGCTTTTGAATAAGTCAAAGGGAAATTGCTCACGCTCCTATTATAGTATGCCCGGACTTCAAGAAATATTTTATCATGTACAATTATGCTTCGCACATACAAAGATCGGCCATCCCGATATAGGAAAATGAAGAAGGAATTGAAGCTCCCATTGCTTTCATGAGCTGCCCACTAAAGTAACATGAATTGAAGATGTCATAAATTGAAAAGCATGCTTATGTAGAGGTGAGAGCAAAGAAACATTTCAGGTATTATGTCTTGAGTTCCCACACTCTCGTTCTAGTTCCCGATACCGCAGCTTAAATCCATTCGACCCAACAAGACTTGGGTAGTCAACCACATAACTGGATAGCCAAAGTCCGTGAGTATGACTTGGACATCTGACCTACCAAGTTGGTGCAAGCAAGAGGCCCGTGCCAATTGATCACGAGAAAAAATGATGAGACAAAATGCGAAGAAAGCGAAGGTACTTCTTCATAATTTCCCAAGGTGCTTTTTGTAAGCACAACTAATGAATGGTACGCAGATGTCACTTTATTTTTAACCTATGGCGAGTGTCACCCACATTTAAGCCAAAAATAAAAGAGGACAGTTAAACTCGGGTTTGCAAGATACATTACGTGGGACAATCATATATACTGAAACGTATCGATGGTGTATTCCTGCGCTATGTTGATAAGTCTCAGCAGGTAAGGTTGCTAGAATCCTTCCACAATCTAGCATGCAGAGGACATTTCTCTTCTTCTGTGATAGCTTACAAGATCTTACGGGCTAGGTACTATTGGCCTACTCTCTTTCAAGATTTAGCTGAATGGGTGGCTAAGTGTAAAGCTTGCCAACGTTTTTTGTCGCCCTAAGTGGCTTCTCTTCCTTGAAGCTTTGTTGTAATCGAAGAACCTTTTCGCCAATGGGGAATTGATTTCATTGGAGTATTGAACCCTGCCTCCAGTGTTGGTCATAATTATGTGCTCACCGCCACATAATATTTCACCAAATGGGTGGAAGTTGTGCCAATCAAGCAGGAAACCTCCGAAGTTGTGTGTAACTTTCTCAAGGAAAATATAATTGTCAGATTCGGTGTGCCTCACAAGATCATTGCTGAAAATGCTTCTAATTTCTCATCACATGAGTTGACATAATTTTTCTATGGATTTGGGATCATGTTGGCTCATTCATCCGATTATTACCCCCAAGGCAATGGTCAGGCCGAATCCAACAATAAGAACCTGGTAACCATAATCATGAAGCTGGTCGATGAGAATCAGAGGACATGGCACAAAGCATTATATGATACATTATGGGTAGATCGGATTACTTATAAGTGAGCTATTGGAATGTCCCCATTCCAGGTGTTGTATGGAATTGATGTTGAAATTCCTATCTTTGTAGAATTGTCGGCCTTACGGTTGGCTAAAGCAATTGAGGATGAAACTTTTCAAAGTTCCATTGAGAAAAGGATAATGTACCTAGCCAGGCTAGAAGAAGAACGGAGCAAGGTGGTAGATCGCATTGCATATCATCAGAGAAAATTCAAAAAGATATTTGACAAAAAATCAAAGCAACGCAATTTCCATATTGAGATCTAGTACTTCTCTGGGATAAGAGAAGGGAATAGAAAGGGATGCATGGAAAGTTCGATTCTTTATGGAAAGGTCCTTTCAAAATTCATCAACTGAACGGTGAAAATAGATTTTGTCTATCATATCTTGATGGAGAGTTTCTCCCTCTACCTTTCAGTGGCCAACATCTAAAGTTGTTCCATCAGTAATGCAAGATGCTCTCTTGCACTGTATTATAATTTATTTTCTATTGTGTGTTTGTTTTATTTCTTTCTTCCTTTGTTTGTTTTTGGTTTTTCTTCTTCTGACCCCATAGCCCAATGGATAAAGCTTTTTGATACATGAGTTCTCTTCCTTTGATGTCTCAAAGAAAGTCCCCAACTGGAGCCAGTTGTTATCTCGTTTTAGTGATTTCAGCTAAAAATTGAGATAACCATTGGAATTTTTTGAAAAATCTCTTAAAAATCCCTTTTGAAAGATATTTTTGGGTTTTGGGTTTTTATTGCATGAAAACATGTTTCTCTCATGCATCATGTCTCATGTTTCAAACCAAAACTTGAATTTCCTAAGTCCTTCATGTCAAGTTTTCGAACTTAGAAACATCTAAATATCTCATGCATCATGTCTCATGTTTCCTAAAACCCGAAACCCGAATTACCTAAGTCCTTCATGTTGGGTTTTCAGAACTTAGAAGCATCTAAACATCTCATGCATCATGTCTCATGTTTCTTGAAACTTGAAACCCAAATTTCCTAAGTCCTTCATGTCGGGTTTTCGAACTTAGAAGCATCTAAGCATCGCATGCATCATGTCTCATGTTTCCTGAAACACAGAAACCCGGATTGCCTAAGTCATTCATGTCAGGTTTTCGAACTTAGAAGCATCTAAACATCTCATGCATCATGTCTCATGTTTCCAGAAACCTGAAACCCAAAATTAAGCAAATGCATCATGTCTCATGTTTCTCGAAACCTGAAATGCATCATGTCTGATGTTTCCTGAAACCCGAAACCTGAAATGAAGCAAATGCATCATGTCTCATGTTTCTGAAACCCAAAACCCGAAATGCATCATGTCTCATGTTTCCCAAAACTCAAAACCTGAAATGAAGCAAATGCATCATGTCTCATGTTTCCCAAAACCTAAAACCCGAAATGAAACAAATGCATCATGTCTCATGTTTCTCGAAACCCGAAACCCGAAATGCATCATGTCTCATGTTTCCCAAAACCCAAAACCCGAAATGAAGCAAATTCTTTGTTATAGGTTTTCAAACGCTCCAAGCATGATGACATGTCATTAATGTCTAGTTGTCTAGCAGTTGGTACATGTGTCAAGTGAGGTGTATTAGCAATCATTCCAATGTGCCAGATGAAGCTAAGATGTAGGGCACAATTTGGAAGTTCTAGGAATTCTGAGACAAGCAGGCTACGCTAGAGGAAGACAAGGATGATGAAACAAAATAAGCATAATGTTTCATGTCATTTCAATTCTAGAGATTGACATGTATTTTTCATTTTCATTTCATCACATAAGAAGCAAATTTTTACTTGGTCTCTTGCATGAGAGTCAAGAAAATAGGACTTTTGTTAAAATACTATTTTCTAGGATTTATCCTATTTTCTCTCTACTCTTTTTATTATAAATAAGGGATGCTTATGCATTCCAAAGGGTTGAGATTTTTGGAATATTGAGAACTATTGTGAAGAAGAAAGACTTTGGGTTTTCATTTAATCATTTGAGGGATAGAAACCGATGCTATTTTGTAAACTTTGTCTTTGTGAGATGTATTTTTCTTAAGATATTGTTCTTATGTTCATAATCTTAAGCTATTCTTTGTTTAACATCTTGATTGTTCTAGTCATTTCAAACATTACCTTTGTTATCTAAATCTCGTATGATTATTTCGTGCTCTGTGTTTACTTGAAAGAAAATAAGTTCCTCTCATTTCCTTTCCATTGTGTTTCTTCAATAATAATAATTTCCTTTTCGGTCCATTTCACTTCGAAAACAACAATATCTTCACCTATTGTGGATATGGATTTCAGAATTTCATCCCAACCCCAAAGGTTAGGTTAGTGTGAATATTGTATATATTATTTCTATTGTGTTTTAGGTTATTAATAAACAGCGGCCTCACTTGTCTTTGAGGAGGGATTTAATCCCATGTACTATGGTTGAACCTCATATTTTTCCTTGACAAAAAATCCAACCAACAGTCTCCCTAAGATGAAATATGATTGTGAAACATGTGAAAGTTGCTTACGTGGTAAGTAACATGTTTAACCATTTCACAAACATCATGACTCAAATTCATCTCATCTATTAGATCTGATTCACGGTGATGTGAGAGGTCCACTTGAATTTCCTTCTCTCAATGGTATTTTTATGTTGTTTTCTTCATTGATGATATCTTTAGGTGACTGGTCTTATTTCATTAATAAAAAGTCTAATGTCTTGTCTAAGTTTCAAGAGTTTAAAGCCTTAGTTGAAAATGCTTCTAAAATGAAAATTAAAAGTATGAGAACTGGTAATGGAGGTGATTATGTTAGCAAAAATTTTGATAAGTTCTATGTGTCATGTGGGATTCAAAGAAAGTTTACAACTCCCAATCCCCCACGAAAATTGGCATTGCGAGAGAGGAAGAATAGGATTGTCTTAGAAATGGCTAGGACTATGATTCATGCATCTAATGTGCCTAAGTTTTTATGGGAAGAATCCATGAATACTATAATCTATATTCTTAATAGAGTGCCTACTAAATCTCTTCATCAAACTACTCCTCATGAAGTATGGAAAAAGAAAAAAACCAAATATATCCAACCTAAAGATATTTGATAGTCCTACGTTTATCTTCATTCAAAGGATAAAAGGAAGAAGCTTGATCCAAACTCCTATTCATGTATTCTTGTTGGTTATGGTTGTAGAAATAAAGGTTTAATAGTTTACGATCCTTTCAAGCATGAAATAGTTGAAAAAATGAATGTTCATGTCTTAGAAAAGACATTCTGTAATGTTTTTATGAACCTTCCTCTATTTCTCCGAGATACATCCCGATAATCCTTATCCTAAGAATATGGAAACATAATTTCAAGGTAATGATTATCCTAATCTAGACATAATGGAGATTGAGGGGGAGTCATCTCAAAATGTCTTGCATCCCATGATTCCTAAATGGGCTCAAAATATTGTTAAGGATTCTAATCATGTTAGTATTAGAAAGGTAACTCATAGTCAACATTATTATCATGTCTCGATGACACTCTATGAGGTTGAACAACAATATTTTGAAGAATCTGTCAAGATGATAGATGGATTCAGGGCTATGAAAGATGAACACAATGCTTTGACTAAAATTAACAGCTTGGGAACTAGTCCCTCCTCCTTCTAAGAGAAGCATTGTAGGATTCATATGGTTGTATGAGATCAAATATAACTTTGTAGGAGAAATTGACAAATTCAAGGAAAGGATACTAGCTCGTGGTTTCACTCAAAACTTTGGTCTTGACTATGTTAATAATTTTGATCATGTAGCTAAATGAGCATTTTAGACTTCTTCTAGCTTTGGCTGCCCAATATGGTTAGGATATTCACAAAATGGATGTTAAAAATGTATTTTTAAATGGTGACTTTAAAGAAGAAATCTACATGCATCAACCTAAATTTTTTGAAGAACCTAGTTAGGAACTATATGTTTGTAAGATGAAAAAGTTCTTATATGGTCTTAAGCAAGCTCTTATAGCTTAGTATGATAAAATTAACAAAATTCTTTGAGGACCTTCAATTCACAAATTGTTGTTTTGATAATGATTTATTTGTTAAGTTTGAAAATAATCATATTATCATTATTGTCTTGTATTTTGATGATCTTTTGATTACTAATAGTGATAAAAATTTAATTGTTAGAATCAAAGAAAGATTAAAACAATGTTTTGAAATGACTGATTTAGGTTTGCTAAATCATTTTCTTGGCATGGTTATATTTCAAGATCATAAGTCTATTGTTACATCTCAATCTTAGTATGCTGTGAATTTTCTTAGAATATTTAACATGATTTACTATAAGCTTGTCGTCATTCCTATTGAATTTGGTGTTGAGTTAGGTCCTAAACCTCGCTTGTGTTAAATTTGATCCTAAAGCTGTATAGGTAAATTGTTGGCATCCTAATTTATTTGGTTATTACTAGACGTAATATTTTTATGCAAAGAGGAGTTGTTTCAATATCTACGCAGGGATCCTTTTGAGGATCATTAGAAAATGGAAAAAAATGAAATATATTAAAGGAACAATTAATTATGTTATGTTTTATTCTTCTTGTAATGATGCAAAATTAGTTGGCTATTGTAATTTTGTCCATGATGGTGATGTTGTAAATAGAAAATCAACTTTGGGATATGTTTTCAAGTTGGGTGTAGGTGTCATCACTTCGAGTAGCAAGAAGCAACCAACAGTGTCTATCTCTTCTACTAAAGCAAAGTATAAAAGTGTTATGGAAGCAACAAAGGAAGCTATGTGGCTAAAAATAATGTTGGATGAACTGCATATGGGTGTCAAAGGGATCACTACTCTTCTATGTGACATCCGAGTTTCATTTTTCTTACAAACAATCCAGTTTAGCATAAAAGGACCAAGACTATTGAAGTTCATTGCAATTTATTTGAGAGAAAGTCATGAATGGTGATATTAATCTCAAGTTATGTGCAACTAAAGATCAATTTGCAGATATCTTTGCAAATTCAATGTGTTCTATGAATTTTTGCAAGTTGTGTTCCTTATTGGGCCTCTCATAGTTTCCATTAAGGGGAGTGTGCATGAAAATGTCACCTCTTAACGGGTGTTGTAAAATTCCAATACTTCCTTTGTTTTGTAATAAGTAAATGTGTCACACTATGTGAAGTTACTTGTAAATCTCAGGCGAATCATTAGTTATGGGTATGCCTTTGTTTCTAACATGCTCCATAGTCTGATATAAGCCTTCATATATAAAACACTTGTCTTAATAATTTCTGTATGGGAAGATCTGTATGATTTCCCTTGTTTTCATGCTTAGCTTTGAATCATTGTTGTTGATTCATGGATCTATAAATCCTTTTGTAGAAAAAGGTAAATTCGACATGTCTTTTCTTGTTTTCCCCACTTAACATTAATGGGGAGTGTTTGGGTTGATAATGTCAAATGGGGATACCATTTGGTGGATCACCACTTACGACCTTTTATTAAAAGTTTATTTATAAACTTAAGTTGGTCTTTCACAATTAAAAAGAGTGAAGTGGTATGACCATTCACCCATCCTATACATATATAGGATGATCCCTCATGGGATTAGTATCGATCAAGATATATACGAAGTGCAAAATTCTCAAGCTATTTTTGATATATGTAAACAAGATAATATTGCATGACATTGTTTGTAATTATCTTTGTGAGACCGAGGAGAGAAGTGGAAGTGTTGGGTTAAATTATTAATAAATTATTAATATAGACAATTCTTTATTTCAGTGGTATTTTTCCTTCGGGTTTCCCCACTTTAAATTTGGTGTTCTTTTTGTCTATTTTACCTTCCTATTATTTGCTCCCAACTCATGTTATTACATTTTATAATCTACAATCTATATTAAGCTAAATCTAATGTTAATTTAACTGCACAACATAATCTATAATCTTGATAATTTATATTATGGATTTATAATTAGTTTATTATATCTTCCGAGATAAATCTTGACAAACATCATGTTCCTCATATGCATACCAAGACTCCTTTGACATGAATGTTACTTTACATCAATGACAAAAAAATGAAACATGTCCAAAACTATTCCCCTTTGTCATTAATGGCAACCATCTTTAGAAATCAATAGCATATGGATTTGCACACATGCAAATGACATGCAACAGTGTGTGGGAACAGAAGTCCCTCCTCAATGAAGGTGAGGTTGTCTTTATTGAAAACCAAAACTGTATTTATATCTATACATTCAAAATTGTATGTGGGGGGGTGGGGGGTTGGAACATCAATGGAAAGAAAAGTGAATGAGGGAGATGGAATGGAATGAAGGAAAGGAGTGAAATGGAATGAATGGAAGGAACATGCAAGAGTTACGTAAAACAAAGCCTAATATTGCATGAGGAATAAAGACGAATAACTAACACAAATGAAACGGAGTTTGAGTTAGGAACAAGAATGTGTAAAAGGGAACACACATGAGCATGTAGATAATTAGAGCTTGATCACTGTGAACTAGAACAACTGATTAATAACATTGAAAATAAGATCAAAGATAATATTTGCATGCAAGATTCAAACACCTAACATCTAATGAACATAATAGCATCAAATGTTACGAGAGACAATGAATGAGACACGAAGTTTGTATTTCATTAACTCTAAAATGTTTTCACAAAAGAATACAAAGTTTCTTAAGAAACAAATCTTGCACACAAAAGTATTTCTTCTCCTCTCTCAAAGTCACCTTTTAAAAATGAGCCCCTCACTTTCTTTTATAACCCAAAATTTGGTTACAAATTAGTTAGGGTTTTACATGATCATTAAATAAGGCACTTAAGTGACCTTTTACTTTTAAACCAACTTTATTAAAGACTACCCAAAAACAAGAAATTACTTAAAATATTCATAGTTTCCCGAAAGCAAATAACAACACATTTTAAAATATACAATAATAAGTAGTGCCTTATCCATTGAAATGGGGTCCGCCTATCTCAAGTGTATGAGAAATGGACTCTCCCACTTCGTTAGATACCAAGAAAATTAACTCCCTAAACCGCTGGTGAAATTAGGATCTGTCACTTTTGCCAGTTGAAAGGATCTAAACCTTCCCAAAGTTTCAAACATCTTTTCTTCTTCTGGAGGTTCATTTGGTCAAAGAATAGCCTCACAAAATACCTGCAATTCAAGAATCCTACTTGGCATATCATTTAAATTAACAATTTTGGATTGAGCATTCTCAAACAAGTTCTTTAATTTGATGCACCACTCCATTAAAACTGATGAGAAATTGTTGGTGGGAGTGTACATGTCCTTAAACAATTGTGAAAATTTCTCTTCCACCTACTCCGATGAACACCTTTGATTATGCTCATTTACGAGGTTGCAAGGAATCTCAGCTATGAATTCTTGAATCAAGGAGAGTGAAGTGAAGGCTTCATTGCACATGCTCTCATAATGGATCATAAAATCCTTGAGAAGTGTCTTCCTTGATTTAAGATGCAGACACTAAAGAAAATGTGGCCCTCGATGTTTAAATTCGATAATTCCTTCAATGGCTAAAACTGAGGATTCCATACTTGTCATCTCCTGCAAACTAGGCAATATTTCATCCAAAATTGATATATTAGAAAAAAAAATTCTTTGAAAGAAAGAATTGGATAAAGATACGCACTGACATCTCCATGAAGCTTAACCACAATTTTGAGTGTCTCTTGGCCTAAAACGAGAATCTCTAAAAGCCAAGTTTTAGTGGCATGGCCTAATGTGTTTATTTCTTTTGAAAAATTGAGAGTCTCTTCATCTAGGTCAGCCACTACATTAGGTACTGGGAAAGTGGATGATATGGGATTTATCAAATGTTGAACATATTCCACCAATTGATTCTTTTCAGCCTTGAGCTGAGAGTATTGAGACTTATATTTCTCAAGTCTCTTTAGCACGATATCAATTGAATATTGAGCCATTACCATGTCACTTTCTAATGTACACCTCCCAAGTCCAAGTCTGGACACTTCATAATATGCAGTGTCATGGCATCATGCTCCTTATCAACTTGTTGAATGGCAAGATCTACAAACCTATTTCCATCTTTATCCACCATTATTTGAGAAAGTACCTTAGGTTTCTTTGGAATGACGTCATTTGAAAGTTTGAAAAGGGCATCAAAATCAATGTCGATTGCCTTGAAAACTCTCTTCCTTTTCTTAAACTCGAATCAACCCAGAAGGAGTATCATGCACTATTTCTCGCATACAAAATCCTAGAGCTCAAATCAATATTCTCATTGTTCCCGACATCATGAGATTCTGCTTGAATCCTATCTATGACCTCAATTTGAGGAGAAACAACCTCAATATCCACTTCTTGATTATTCGGGAGATTTTGGGAAATCCCTTCATGAAATACATGCTCAAGAAGTGTTTGATATTTGAATTACTCACTTTGAGTGAACATTTGTTCGAAGCATGGCTGAGGATCATTTGCCACAAGCTTTTGAGCACTATTAATAATGTGGGTAGAAGAATCTCTACTCGAGGTAGAAAATCCTGATACATGCTCTCTTCCTTCTTTGGGGTTAGGATCTTTATATTTTTCTCCTCGTGATACATTACTTGGCGAAGTGGATTTTGGAAACCACTCCTTTCTTGCTTGTTGTGTATGATTGGATGGTACAGAGGTTGATTGAGAAGAGGCTTTGGTTGAATGGAGGCCTCCTCATGTTGGAAATTTTTGTGATCCCGAAGCATGATCTTGAATTGATTGTAACTTGGCAAGTTCTTTGTCGTACCAAGATATGCTTCTTTCAATAATTGGTTGATTCTTTCTATCAAGAGAAAATTCATCTCTTTTGGTCCAATCGATTCGAGGCAATGGGGTAAAAGCAAATACATCATATGAGGGATCAATGACATCCTCATCATCATTTATGAATGAATTGGGAGGGCTCTTGATGTAGAAGGCCTTGATCTGAGCAAGTGTTAGGCGAGAAAACTCTCGTCTTCTAACTTCATGTTCGTCCAAACATGCAGCCCAAATCTTCCATGGTAGGGTTATGTTGATACTTCACTCCAAGAATCTTCTGCATATATCCATTGATATCAAACTGGGCTCTCTTCACATATGGATGGATTGTGATGAGGGCGAACTCTTTTTCCATGAGTTGTGCACTGAAAAGATTTGGACATTGATATTCCCCAATTTGAATTGGGAAATGAATTCCTGAATGGTGCTTGTCACTAAGAAGACAGTGAACTTGGAATAGTTATCGTGCAAGCTCCATTAATGCCCATCTATCACTGACATACTTAGGAAGCTTCCATGTCATACCAGCAAAGCCACTCACGTGAATGTAGGAAAATGATGAAAATTGAATAAACTAGGTTCCCCATTTGGAAATGACACTCATGGCTTCTTTAGAAAATATTTCCTCAGTATTCCAATTCAGGTTCCGAATCACACGGAAGGTGAATGCATCGTTGACTCTTCTAAAATGGTGAGATCTATTTTTGAAACCGAGTTGCGGGTAATAATGAAAAACATTATTTGACAGACCCATGACTCCTCTTGTTTCAACTCCCAAAAATAGTTTTCTTCTTACTACTACATAAGTCGAGATACGATGTCATGTAGAAGAATCCAGTCATCTTAACTTCTATCAATTGTTTGTGAAGAGTGTTACGATGATGGTGGCTCAATTCACAAATTCTTTCTTGCTAGGATGATACGATAAATTGATACATCCATGGGTGAAAAATCCCGGCAAAGGGCAAACCGAAAAACTCGGCGTAGGAGAGTAATCATGTCCCCGATTTCTTCCACAAACTCAACGCGGCATCTTTGGGAAGCCACCAATTCAAGGCCTCTTTGTCACTAACCAGTTGTTATTAACCATCTTGCTCCACTCGAGAGGTTCTTCATCCCAAAATTCTTGTGCTAACTAGAAAGTGAAGTCTACATTCTCAGGAAAGTTAGGTATGTCGAGCAATTCCTCAATATGCTCCGGTGTGATTAAGAGGAAAGGCTTGTGGTTATCTTTAAAAATTCCTCGTCTTTTGGGATCATAATGTTTAAGCAATCGATAACCAACTTTGGACACTGCGCACCGAGACAGAAATGCTACTTTGCTTAGGATAAACCACTATGGTAAAGCCTATCTAAGAATATGGTTTTGCCTTCGCCACCCATTCACGTAATTGTTGCACATTGATGTGACCCAGATTTGTATCAATGGCATTGTCATATCTTTGACTTAATGGGCCGGAGGGATGATTCCTTGGAATTCATACTTGAGCGCAGACTTGTTCGATTTCTCCACTGGCTTCCTTGATCTTCCTGCAGATTTGTTAGATTTCTCGGCCATTATGAATTTTACCAAAAAAAGACTCGGCACGTAAAACAATGCAAGTGGGGTCGGGTCTCAGTCTCTGAAACCCCGTCAATGCAAGAAAAATATGACTCACTTTAATTTTATTATTATTACTATTATTTTAAAAATAATAATAATAATAACCAGTGTTAGTTAATTTTTTAAAAATACAAATATAACGAGTCTAAGCTCGAGTTCCAAATCCGGTGATACAATGATGTATATATTTTAAATTAAAATCTCTCAATTTTATTTAATTTGACAATTCTCCTTGGTATGCGTGAAAATCACCAGATTTTAATGATCCCACAATTTGATATTTTCTTCTTGCAATCTTCTGATCAATGTGTGGGTATATTTGTTTAATTCTTCTGCAATGTGTGGAGACTTCTGAAATGCCTTCTCCTTTAAACTGCCCCCTCTTCTTTTTTTTTAATATTTTATTCCTGGGTTAGTGCAGGGTAATCCTGTTGTCGACGCCTGAAACTTTGTTGATGCCTTTCTTATGCAAACGTGGGTTCCTTTCTCCTGCACGTGGGTCTTCTTCAACCTCCAGCACGTGGGCTACTCTTTTTCTTATTTCCTTTGCCTTGAAATTGTTCTTCCTGCTCTGTGTGGGATGTGGAAAGCTTGTTTTCTTGAAAAAATGCATGAAAAATCTGTCTTTTCTATTTTAGACTGTTCTCTTTCTTGTTGTGTGGACAGACTTCCTATGGATGCATGGAAACTTTGTTTTATTAACCTCTTTTTTTGTACATCTTTGCCAATGCGTGGTATTTGAAGGACTATTTTCTTTTTTTTTTATTTTCAAACTGCTTTAATTATCCCTTTCTCCTCCACACATGGGTATTCTCTCTAACATGTAGCACATGGGTATTCAAAACTCCTTGGGTTCCCTCCTAAAAAATGTGTGGTATCCTTTGTCTATGCCAGTCAATGTGTGGATTATGTATCTGACTGTCTTCCTTCTTCAAAACCTATGCAAATCTTTATGTTCTTTGGATTGTGTGTGGAAACTCCTTTGTTGGACTATATTTTATTTATTTATTTTGGCTGAGCCTTGTACATGCGTGGAGAACTAAATTTGACTGTCCTACTTGGAAACCTGTGCAACTTTTGGCTTTTCTCTCACCTGCTGCCCTCCCTCCTATGTGTGGAAGCTTGTCATCTTCTCCTTCACCAGTGTTGAAATTTGATTTGGTTTGGACTGTCCTCTTTCACCAATGCATGAAAAATGATTTTGCTATCCTCCTTGTATTTCTTCTTCACAATGGTGTTGTGGGATGTGATAAAATATTATGTTCTTTAGAAGAAATAAGAAGCAATCGGAAAGCTTTGCACGACTCTTTCCAATGAGTCCGACGGAGGAATTTATGAAGCCTAAACTGACTTCCCCTCTTCCCGGGTAGTGGAATTAATTGCCAGGGGAAATGGGGAAAGCAACGGCCAATTGCCAATGGGAATGGCAAAGTGGGCTGGCAATCTCCATTCAATTTCCCCATGTGGGAAATTGGGAGATTTCTTGCCCATTTGCCAATTTATTAATTTGGAAATTGGGGGAAGAAATCCCACAAGCGGGAAATTAAAATAAAATTGCCAGGAAAGGGGAAATCTGGGCTCGGGAAGTCAATTTGGCATTCCCATAGTTGGAAGTACAAGCTTACTTCCCCGACAATAAAAATAAAAATTGGTCGAATGACTTTTAATTGTTAATACATTAATAGCTATTTAATTAAAAACCCTAAATTTAATAAAAAAATGATTTTATCAAATGAAGGATAATAAATTAATTAAATATTAATTAATTAATTATTAATGCATTTTAAGACTGACGAGAGGATTTCTCACCCAAAATGGACGCCGAAACAAAGACTGAACGATCACAAAAATAAGACAATCACGATGAGAGTGATGAATCATGCAAATTAACACTTTTTGAAAAAATTCAAAATTTCTATATATATTTTTATTAATTTTGCAAAGTCAAAATTAGGCGATAACGGAAACATTGATGGAAACCAACCTTGCAAACACCTACGGGACTCAAACTTCTTGTTTCGAGTAAATTCTCTCCATTTTACATCTATGACAAAGGATTATACTAATAACTTGACATATAAAAAACATCAAAAATGCATAAACTCATACTTACTTTCTCCCCCTTGGTTTGTATTCACTATCTTGGAACCATTTGATGTAGATGATTCTTGAATCTAATCTTGACCCCAAGCTCATTGCTCCCCTTGAATAGATACATACAATCTTGTTGTAGACCATCATGAAAAAAATTACCCCTATTTTTAACATGCGTCCAAAGATTCTTAAATCTCTTGGATCCAACTAGCTCCTCCTTCCATTATACGTACTTGTTTTGACCTTTCATAATGGTGAGAAATAGATTTGATCCCCCAAAGATGATGCATCCACCTATAACTCAAGAACACGTTTGATAACCTTCACTTGCACGAGATATCATCACTCTCTTCATGAGATAGCATAAAATTCACCGATCACTTCATGACTTACAAAACCATGTTATGATGCAACCCTTTTCCTTATTACGGTTATCCCATGATATATCGGATGAGACACAATACAATATTTCTTGCAACAACATGACTGTCCTTAACAATATCAAGTTCGTCATCAAGATACATATCATGTAGACAACTTACACAATACATTATCTTTCACCTTATTAATTACTAGACCAATGATAACATGACTTTATCTATCTTGAGATCACCAATATAAAAAACACATAGAAGACTTCCACAATATCCTTACTAAAATACATTCAATTCTAGAACTTTCCTTGACATGAGAGATAAACACTTTATTTCTCACAATGTTGCAATCATAGACTTCTTGAATTATTTTACCAAATAAAATGATAATTATAGGAAAAACATACGTTAAGACACAACTTAGCTCCCCATAGGATGATGCACACTATAACCTTGGAATTGACACTAAATCAAATATTATACAACCTTCATACAATTTCCCACTTGGATTAACGATACAAACTTGATTATGACAACAAGACTAATCCTAACATGCCTCACAACACCATTTTTAGCTCAACTTGTGCATACCAAATTACCATGAATAGAACAAGCTTATACTTTCAACTATAACTCTGTGACTATCACAATTTCATCTTTCTTTCTAGATCTCTGTTATCCTTTGAAATTCCATGCATCTATAAGACTGTCTTGATTAGTATCTAGAATTCATACCAGTTCATACTCCCCTACTACCTACAACACATCTTAAAGCATACAACTAACAAATTCACACTCATAACTTTCCCTAGAGACCACTAATACAATCCATACTCTCTTGTTGAGATCATAAACCTTCTCATCCCGAACTTAGAAGTCACTTCTTTTGTGCTCAACCAATCTTATATCATATACAAGGAATGAGCACTAAAATTATATTAGCATACCTTGTTACTCATGTCAAAAACATTTCCATATTGATATAGTCAAGTTCAATACTTTCTATCTCTTACATGTACCTTCACAATGTCAACATGTCTCAATCTTGCTTTAGATTCAATTTTCTCCATTGTACTTAGGTCGGATACTAATCAATTCTAGCTTATCACACCTTACAAGACCTCATACTCTGCAATTATCACAATCCTTGATCCTTTTGAATTAAATCTTCTTCTTAGACTTGTCACAGACCTTGATATCATCTCCATGACATGTAATTAAACATGTCTTCCTTCTTGTAGAAATCTTTCAAAACACCTCTAAGGAGATTATAACATTTTTACGAATAGTTTATCAAAATAACACATTTTTTTGACAATAATAAAATAGTATTCACATGGCACAACTTCATAGAAATGTGAATTAGGTTTTCAAGGTACAAACCTTAAGCCCAAACAATGAATAAATAGGTTGCCAAACCAAAATATACCATCTTGATGTATTCATTTTAAATCTTTAATCATGATTGTACTAGTATATCCAACTTTCAAACTTATATCGAGAGATCTTCAAACATTATATTCTCACTATATGTTACCTTAATACTTCTCATACAACCTTTCAATAAGATATTCATGCCTTTGATGAATCGACATACCTTATTCATGCAAAACTAGAACATAAACTCGGGTTTCATGACACCACTTGTCTTGAAGATCTTATTACACTTTTACCATACTTGAAAAATAGATCAACACATGCATATGACACCAATAATCAAATAACAACATGTGCATACATACCAAATTTCATTATGTATAACTCACTCTTGACCATATCTCTTGAAATCCTACCTTGGATCTTTTACTTTGCCTCATCCTTCATGTAATCAAATGCTCTTAACTCTACTTTTCAACGTACTAAATCTCAACCAGACTTCATGACAAAGACAATACACACCATGTCCATGAGCTGCAACAAAATAATCTTGACTTCTTAACAACAAAACATGTACATAGTTCTATGAGACCTCTAGATCATTTCTCAAGACTTGACTCACCTCTACATGGAGCAAGGTGACTTGAATTTTCAAGAACACAAAGCTACTACTCAGATTTCACAATTTTGTACTAGTCAAGATAAGATCAATTTTCCAGTCTTTTGAGTTCAAATCTAGACCTCTATGATACATGGATATGTCAAGGATTCATCATGATTCTACTGATAGGGAAATGTCTCCATGAATCCTAGTGGAGGCACTCCATACAACTGGATATATTCAACAATACCAAACACCCTTGTCCTCATGGGACAAGTCACCAAACTTAATAATCCACTTCCTTGGTTGTTGTATCTTCATTTATCCATCATCCACCTGGTAGTATTATTTTTCTTACAGTAGGAGTTCTTGAGGTTCTTTAACAACAAACAAACTTCTTCGACTAGTAGGCTCATCATGACTAAAGCAAGTTGCTTTAGGTTCTTCCTTTTCTTTCTCAACATGGTTATACCTTACATATGCCTTCCTCTCATAGTTATTCTTCCTCCATCTATAGTATCTAGAAATATGACCAACATAGTTACAATTGAAACAAACAACGGGATTCTTACCTTCATCTCTCCAATTATTTCTAGGTAGCTTATGATGACATTATCTAGCAATGTGACCCTTCTTATGGAATTTATAGCAAGTATTGTTTCTTGACTGATATGAATGGTCATTTATACCATTGCTCCATGGATAATCATTCTTGACTTCCCTTCTACATTCCCTAGCTCTATGACAAAAAAATGTTACATGAATAACAAAAACCATTAAACTTACTTGAGAATCTTATTGCATTAGGTTGTCTTAAGACATTCTTACAAATCTTGATATCCTCCTTGTCTTTAGCAAGTCACGACTTGGCTCAAGATGCTTCTCTTCCTTATTTGTTTCTTCGTTGAAGACCTAACTAGATTTTTCAATTCAATAAATCATCAAGATCTCTAGTGCTCTTCTCAAGTCTACGGTACATCTTCAACTTTCTTAAGGTTGGTTCTAGCTCTTCTTTTAAGGTCTCCAACTCTACACTCGGGTTGGAAAAATCCTCCTCTCTAGCTTCTAGTCTTGTTGTGGTATACTCAAGATGATCTTCAAAATCCTTATTTATTTATTTATACTCCTCTTCCTCGAGTCTATTTTCTAGAAAATTGATCTGTAATTCATGTTCATTAATAGTTTCTCTCAACGTTTGATTCTTCTTCCTTGTGAGTTGTAGGAATTATAAGGCACTAACTAGTTTCGATTCAATATTGAATCATTCTTCTTCCTCATGTGAATCATCCACTAGCCTTGGTACTTTCCTTTTGAATTTTTTCCTTCATTATCATTAGAAGAATTGTTATCTTCTTTTTATTTAGAGATTCAATCATATATGGGACACATTCAAATTATGCTCCTAATTCATCTTTGACACCTTCATATTATCCTTTAGGGTAACATGCTTCAGGATTTGTAGTAAGGCCTTCTTTTCATTTTCATGAGTTTTTATCGATGTATCAAGGATTGACTTCCATATATCAAACCCCAATGGTTTCAAGCAACTTCTCATCATAAACAAGGGTGTCTTTATATCTTGAACTTGACTTCTGTCATACCTATACTTCAATGATCTCCTCCAAGATGTTATACTTGTTTCAAAAGTACCTTTCTTTGATACCAATTGTTGGAAACACAATGAATGAGGTGGATGAGTTGGTCCTTTAAAATTTTTACTTCAATTGTGGTTAACCATTCAATTTTCCATTATATGAGAAATATTAAGTATCATATAAAACCATCAAGAAACATATCAACCATCCACATAAGCATGAAACAAGAGAGAACACATGAACACCATATTTAAGTGGGAAACCCTCAAGGGAAGAAAACCCATTGAACCTCTGTATATATTACTCAACACAAAGGACTCCTATGAATATTACACATCACAAGATATTTCTTTAGTGAGGCACCAACCCCACAAGGATGCTACAACCCCCATAGATGACCAATAACCCACTTATACACATGATATGAAGATCACTTAAATGACCTTCTTGCTCAACCAATTGAGTGTGATCACTTTTTATTCTTCTTCACTCAAAAATCTCTCAAAAAAATCTTATTGTCTTCTCCACTCTAATGCTTCTTCACCAAGAATAATTAGTTCAAGTGACCTATGTCCGTAGATGTAGAACACACTAAGAACATCATGAAAATCATATTTTCCCTCTCATAATGGTCATTAATATCTCTGCAACACATCCTTAATCAACTCTCTAGCTTGTTCATCATCATGCACACCAATTAGGTTTTCTTCTCCAAAATATATCATTGGAAAACTATTGATCTCAAGTGCATCATGAAGTTCTCATACTACCACAAATCAGACATTAGATGCCTCAAAACACTTTTGCCAGTAGATTTCCACTGAAACTGCCATTTCATCCCCAAAGACCATTCTTACAAGATAGGGCACACTTGACTCCATAAAGGCTCAAAATGATCCAAAACCATCATGGACATGAAATAAAACTCCCATCCTTCAATAAATTCTAAATTATTCACCTAGTCTAATGGACAAATTTGCCACAAACTGAAAATATCTAGAAACTTGCAAATTTGAGTGGGGTACACATACAATCAATACACGAAACCACCACCATTATAAGTTTGGAAGCATTATTTACAGCTTTCAATCGTCAACCTTGATTAAACACTTCATTCTAGGCCATCATAAGAAATATTTCCTCTATCACTCTCAAGCTAGGGTTTTGAAATCATAACAAAGCATTTTTGGTGTTAACGATGGTTCATAAAACTCTGATGATAAAAATACCTCATTCCACTTGGAAATTATTCTTAGGATACCTCTTCAAATTTACCCAAAATATCATCCTCCCATACAAATCACATATGTGTGGGTGAGTACACAAAGTTGACCTTCGAGCTAGATAACAATGTTTTGAGATCTTGGTAGAGCCTAAAACAAGTTTTCATGCATTTGCTTCATATTCGTGACCTTAAACGTTTCCCACACCTCTATAATGACCTCCTTCATGATTTTCAATGCTCATTCATTCTTAGATACCTCTAAAATTGATCATGATACCTAGTTTTCCCATGATTTATTGCCTTGTATTCTAGAACTTTCTTCTAAGGACCATAAATATGCACTATACACCTAAACCATGACCTTTTACACCTTTCACACATGCTATGCAATGTCATAACACTCCTCACATAATCAAATTATTTGGATCTTCTAAATACCTCAAGCTACCATACCATCAGTTTGCACTAGGTATAAGATTAGGCCTAGAATGGCAAGCTTCATGGAACTGACATGTTCTCCATCTTGTAGACACTCATACACCTATGACACATCTATCTGATCATGTTAGACACCCTAGAAACCATGGGCCATCTCTAGACATCTCTCACAACACCTTTCTTTCTTGAACTATGCACCAAACCATGCAAATGCACTAAGACATCATGTTCTATGACCAATACAACACCTTATGACAACATCATGTTCCTCCTATGCATACCAACACTCCCTTTGCCATAAATTCTACTTAACATAAATTAAAACAATGAAACATGTCCAACACAAGCATAGGATAGAAGAGAGACACAAAAACAAGATTTTACTATTGAAAAGATGCAAATACCATTATGGCTGAAACAAAAGGCACAAAACACATTTTCCAAGTCCAAATGTAGGTTTACAACTCATAGCTTCTTGGGAGACCATTTTGACATGGTTCATAGATTTTAGAACTTCCTCCCTCAGTAAATGAGCATCATTTTTACAATATATAGAATGGGAGAGAGAGAAGAGGGAAAAGAGCGAGAGAGATCGATTTGATCTTTTCATCAATGAAAATATGTCTTTCCCTACAACAAGAATTCCTATCTCATGCAATGAACCAATAAAATGCATTAAATCCTTGAAAAATGTGATGGGCACCCCTATAAGACTATATCCCTAAGTACTTTTGCTTGTAGGAGAAGATAAGAGCCCCATACTTCATTAAATCTGGTTGTTGAGTTGTTTGTAAGCGCATTTGATGCCCAAACTATTTTTTCCTTTTTATACCACCAAACCTCATCAATTCTTGGATTTGATGATGCAAATTTTAATGTCTTGATGAGACCTTTCCAATGAGACTGATTTCATAATAATTTTAGCTATAAAGAGACATATATGGCCATTTGAGTTTTTACACCTCGAGAGGAACAAGAGAAGGACATTTGGTAGCCTCGATTTGTTGTTAGGTTGCCTTTGCCACATGTACCTAAGTGTTTATTTCCTTTTGTCACTTTCCTCTATACTGAGACCTAAAATTTTATTGAATCCAACTTATTTTACTGAGACTTGAAGTCTGTGGAATGTTGACATGTGTCACTTTGACCTCTGCTGACTTTGTGCCAAGTGTCCCCGACCTACGCTCTTCCTTTTTCCTTTGACCTACCTCGCTCTACCATGGACCCAAAACTATATTTAATTTTACCTATTCCATGAGACTCGGAGTCCACGAATAATTTTTATGAGATGTCTAGGGAATGGTGCCACATGTCCTCTATTTTAATTGGTTACGGGAGGGTTGGCAAACCCGAAATTGTTATCCTCTTTCACTAATTCCACAGGCTTGGAGTCTGCGGAACCCAAATTCATTGCGGGAGTGTTAGAATCTTGCCACATGTACCTTTTTTGGCCCTTGATCTTGCACTACATGTCATTCTAATATTCAAATAAAGGCATTGGGGCTCGTTTTACATTCACTTACGCTCAAGTTTCTAGAATGGGTGACACTTGGCCACTCCTCATTCGATATGGGATTTTTAAAAGATTTATTAGATCCTTTGGCAATTGACGGAGTTCCTATATTTAAAGGGTTCACCAAATGTTTAGTGGTCTTCCAAATCTATTAACTTTGTGTTCCACGAGCTTCTAAACAAGACCCTCCTAAGTCTATTATAAATAAGTTATCCAAATCAATCTTGGGGGACTATTTTGGGATAACAATTTAGTGACTCAATGGGGTAATATACCTACTAGATTGAAATATCAATGGCCTTAAGCATCTATTAAGCATGGATTTGAGCCTAAAAACATTAAAAATGGTCTGAAACTTGAAGTATCTTCAACCTAAACCATATGAAGCACAAAGTGGAATTTTCTTATTTGGAGCCACCCTGAATTGATCTATGGAGTTCTAAAGGAGACTTAGAGATTGGTCTAACTATTTCATTCTAGCATAAAACATGCTCAAGATTGGAATCAATTTGAAACTCAACCCATTGACCCTTGGTCTTTCTCTAAAAGATGATTTTGAGAGTTTTGGATGAAAATTATAATTGTCCAAAAGATTTTTTTCCAAGGAGCACAGAGAACTCTGTTTGCATGTGATCTCTTGGGGCCAAAAAATACACTTTGAAAGATGCCCCAAAATCTGATTTTTCCATGAACTGAATTATGCAATAAGCAATAACGGCCCATAAAAACTATATACAAACGCTTAAAAATTATACATGTTTCTAGGGGAAACATGTAGAGTGTGCATAATTCTCTTCTTTTGCAAAAGAAAACCTACCTACCCTACTCTACTCTAACCGGAAAAGGAAGATAAAAACACCTGATACATGATGGGAGAAGTAGCTACCTTTCCTTACAAAATGCGGTAATATAATTAGTTTGGAAATGGTCGTGGCCTTTAATGAGAGTGGAAAAATGCTTTGAGACTGTTTTCCCTTCCCATTCCACAAAGTACTAGCTGAAAAAATGATGTATACCTCTTCATCATTTGGATTTGCTTCAGATTCTTGGAGGTGTGGTAGCTTCCATTTGGTACTTTCAAGGTCTCCCTCATGCTCTCAAGTGAGAATGACCATGGCAACTCCCTTTTTGGATCTAGACTAGATAGGTATCTAATTGGACATGGGATTTTCCCATTTTCTTCACAGTTAGCTCCAAGACTGGAGCTCGTAGAGACACATTCCTCTTCATGAATATAGATGTTTGCAAGCTGATCTGAACTCTACTTTTCTTGCTCTGTAAACAAGTTTGTCTCCTTCGATCTGTATCCTCCTCCTCAAGTAATAATTTTGATAATTCAAACCTCTCTTCCTAAATTTGATCAATTGAAACATTTAAATATGTTTATAGTGGACAACCACAATATTCCTCTAATAGCCCACATATGCCACTAGCTTAAAACTCATCCTCTTTAGATGAGTTACTTCATCCTCCTCTATGGATTTCTTAGTTAAAATAGCTGGAGGTTTGAAAGGTGAGGGATGGATGGAGTTTTCGGTGGATGCAATCGATACACAAAAAGGAAATGGAGAAAAATATGGAGGAGATGATGTTTTGGAATGGAATAGGGTGGATAAATTAATGTGAGAGGGAAGGGAAGGAGACAAAGAAGGTGAATCCTCAATAGGAGTAGGAAAAATATAGGAACCTATAAAGTAGGTTGATATGGTGTAAGTTTTGGAGGAGGAATGGGGGGCTGTAAGGTGCTAGTGTAGGATTGCCCTATTGGTAGGGTTCCCTACAAGTAGATTGATAAGCCTCTAATAGCCTAACCCACTTTGTAATTTGGGGTGACATGTCAACCATAAAGTCTACATTTTTCTAATGGCTAAACCAGTTTGGCATAGGACCAACCCATGAATAAGGGACCCTAAAACCAATTTTACATGCCTTATTAGACATGTAGCCATGGTATGCACATTCTTGCCCTCATCTTTTGAACTGACTCTAGGAATTAACATCTTCCATGAAGTTATCACCATCACCTACATATCCATGTTCTTTCTAAACATTTTGGTTAGAAGGATAACCATATGGGTCAATTGGGGTGGGTTATATGCATACTCTTGATGATAGGGCTCATAAAACTGATTTGGAGGAGGATTTTGAAAATATGGAGATGGAGGGAACTAGTATTTCTCTTGAAAATGAGGATTCCAATGAGGGAATGAATTCATGATTGTACAACTTCATGAGAGAGTTAAATGCAATGAAAATGATGAATGAAAATATGAAATTGATGGAAGAAAGAAGGGTAAGGTTTGAAACTTAGAAAATGGGTTGTTTGAAATAGTGGAGTCGTCAGATGTGTTGAGAAATGCCTCCAAAGGATGGATACCATCAAGAACACATAAAACTTGTTGGTATGAAGTCTTAAATCTCTTAAAACTCCATCCCACCGAGCATTCCAAAATTGTTGGAGCAGTGAAGGCACCAAGGCGACTAAAATTTTGTAATGGGACACGTGAAAAATATGACCTTCAAAGCTTGTCTTGTCAGGCATGCCAAAAGCTGTTACTATAAAAAAGTAGCACCCTCGATTTTCTCATGACAGATCCCTAATTTTTACTAACATGGGATTGTATCCAGGTTGTGGGACTTGCATCTTGAGATAGACCTCTAGAGAAGGTCGGTTCTTCTACCTACTGCTAATGCTAAAACTACTCCTAAAGTGGGGAAAACACCTATTTAATCCTAATCGCACATTCCAAGGGACTTGGGTTAGAGAAGTACAAAAAAGGAAATTCTAAGATAAGGGGTGGTGATAGCACTAGAGAGAAGGGTGGGGACACTCTATGAGGGATAAGGGAGAAGGGAGAAGGAAATGAAGAAAGGGAAGGCTAGAACTAAGTGACATAGACCCAAAACTACATTTCACATATGTTCTCACATGAAATGCAACCAAATGAACTTGCAAACAGGAAAATCATGCACACCATACCACAACTATTAAAGAGAGGCAAGATGTAGATAAAACACAATCATATGGTAGAATAAATCCACAAACACAAGATTTTATTATTGAAAATATGCATAGACCATTACAGTTGAAATAGAAGGCACAAAACATGTTTTCTAAGTCCAAATGGAGGTTTAAAACTCAAATCTTCTTGGGAGATCATTTTGACAAGGTTACATTGCATTTTAGAACATCCCCCTCTACAAATGAGCATCATTTTTACAATATATAGAATGCGAGAGAGAGAAGAGGGAAAAGAGATAGAGATCGGATTTGATCTTGTTATTAATGAAAATCCCTTTCTTTCCCTACAACATGAATTCCTAGCTGCAATGACCAATAAAATGAATTAAATCCCTTAAAAACATGATGAGCACTCCTACAAGACCAGTACCCCACATCATTTTTCTTATAGGATAAGGTAAGAGTCCCATACTTCATTAAATCTCATTGTTGAGTCATCGTAACTACGTTTAATGCCCAAACTATTTTTCCATTTTTTCCCACAAAACCTCATAAATTATCGAGATCTAATGATGCCAAATTGAAGGGCTCAATGAGACCTTTCCAATGAGATCAATTTCATAATATTTGGAGATTTAGAGAAAAATGTATGGCCATTTGATTTTTATATAGATTGGGAGGAACATGAGAATGACACATCACAACCTCAGGTTTACTATTAGGATTGCCTTTGCCACGTGTTCCTATATGTTTATTTTCTTTTGTTACTTTCCTCTATGTGAACATGAAACTTTATTGAATCCATCTTATTCCATGGACTTGAAGTCTGTGAAATTATTTTCCTTGGAGTGTGATAGAATGTTGACATATGTCCCTTTGACTCTTTGTTAACCTTGTGCTGTGTCCCCCGACATGTGCTCTTCCTTTTACCTTTGACTGCCTCACCCTACCGCAAACCCAAAAATGTATTTAATTTTACCTATTCTATGGACTTGGAGTCTGAAGAATACTTTTTAGAGAGAGGCCCATGCAAAATTTAGATACATGTCTTTTTTTCTAATTGGTTACGAGGAGGGTTGGAAAACTGGAATTGTTAAACGTTTTCACTAATTCCACAAGCTTGGAGTTTGTGAAACCAAAATGCCTCAAGGAGTGCCAAAATCGTGATATGTTTCCCTTCTTTTGGCCCTTTATCTTGCATAATGTGTTGGTCTCATATTCTATTCCAGGACATTAGGGCTCATTTTTTATTCCTTTCTGCTCAAGTGCCCGAAATGGGTGACACTTGGTTGTTCCTTATTCTCCGTGGGGTTTTGAAAAAGGTTTAGTGGCTTGTTTGGTAATTGGCGAAGTTCCTAGGTTTGGAGGGGTTCACCAAATGTTTAGCGGTCTTCCAAATATTTTAACCTTTATTTCGTGGGCTTCTAAACAAGACACGTCTAATTGCATTATAAATATTTTATCCAAATTAATATGGGGGTTAATTTTGGATAACAAGTAATCTATTATAATTTTTCTATTCAAAATTAAACTATAATATTTGGAAATGTAATATGGTGGATAATTAAATCTATGTTATTATTTATCCTCACGGTTTACCTAACATGGTATCGAGTAGGTGTTTATGTTTGTGCAGGATAGATCTGGTTGTTTGTGATTTGCAGGTGTAATGAATCTTGTAGATCTAAGAACTTGGAAATTTTCAAGATCCGTGACACCACGATCAATATTGTGGATATATTTCAGTCCTATAAGGTGCTCAAGCCCTAATTCATGTGATTTAAGATAGCTACGGAGTGCTTGGATGCTTTAAATTTATATGAATGATCAAAACCTAGGTTGTTATTGACTCTACATGGTTAGATCTATTTTTTAATTTATCTCGCAACCTTCCTCTAGTTTTAGACTTTCATGGATTTTTGCCTTACTTGAGATAATTTTCCTTGTTTTACAACATTTATGAGTGTTTCGCGGCATTATGTGTCTCGTGAGCTTTTCCTTAGCTTCCCGGATTACTACATGTTCCACATCCTTCCTTATTCTTTCGCAACATTTCTCTTTGAGTTACATGAAATTTATGCATATTGCATGACTTTCTACTCTATTGTGTGGGCTTATTTATGTCTTGTGTAGTATTTTTATGTTACACAGACTCTTCTTTGCTTTGTAATATTTTACCCTATTGCATAACCTCCTCTTCTTTGTGTGGAACCATTATTTGTTGTGTGGTTTCAAGTCATATTGTGCGATGTTTCTATTGTTACGAATTGTTGGCTAGCTCTACATGTTCTCGCTTGTTGTGCGGCTTCCAACCTTTTTCGTGGTTGTTTGCATTTTATTTTACTTTGTGGACTTACTTATACCTGTAAGTCTGTTTTTCACTATCTTTCTTTCCTATTTGTGAACTTTTTCTTGTCTCATGAAAATATTTTTCCATGAACATTCCTTGTCACACAAATTTCTCTGCGGTCCCTTGTCTCGCAGCCTTATATGTGGTTTTATGTCTTTCTTCTCTCGACTTCTTACATGAAATTTTCACTTATTTCACCGAATGTTTTTGTTGTTTCATGGACTTCCTTTGTCTAGTGTACTTTTCTTATTTTGTGGGTGTTCCTTAGTTTCGTAGCTTTTACCTTGAATTTATGTGAAACACTAAAAATCAAAAATCCTGCAGATTTGTATTCCTTTATATTGTGACACTTGAACTTGAAAGTTATATATCTTCCTTTTTCTTGCCTCGTGGCTTATGTTTTTTGTTTTTGGCCTCTCTACTAAGTTTCCCTACCTTGTCTGAAGAATTTCATGGTTTTTAAAAATCTTCATATTAATAATTATGTAGAACGTTGTTTCCTTGTTCTACAATTTGTTAAAAGATGAAAAAGTTTTATCTCTTTTTGTTTATGGTGATTTTTGTTAGTTTCTATAATGAGTTTTCATATTATCTCTCTATTTTTGTGTTCTTTGGTGTTATATTGTTTTTATTCTTCTAATCTAACTAAATTCCTTATAGCATACAATTCCTTAATGGATTTAAACCCTACAACTTCCACTCTCATCTTTGTCAACAAAATATTACACATACTCAACACATCAACAACTCTATTATATTATCCACTTCTATGCTTCAACAAAAAGGTGTATCCTTTTAAGTACACCACCCACTTCATATGTCTTTGATTCAATTTCCTCCGATAGTTTATAAATTGTAGAGCTTGATGCATAGTAAATAACACAAACTCCTTTGGTAGTGATTAGTGCCTTCACTTCTTGAGAACTTGCATGATTACATAAAACTCATGACATACACACTACTTATTTTTACATCATTTAAATTTTCATTAAAATATGTTATTGACCTTCCCTCTTGAATAAGTATTACACCTATTGAAATATGAATAACATCACATCAATCTATAATACCTTCAAAAATATAGCAACACCAACACTTGGATATTCAATCACCTTCCATTTCAAATCTCAAAAAAAAATTATTTGCATAAGTTTTCCAAAAAAATTCTTCCTACCTCCTTACATGGCCTCCATAATAGGTCCACTCACTTCACTTAAATTTCTAATGAGATTGCAAAAAAAAATTCCAACCCATGCGAAATACATGCTTTGAAATAACTTAATGGGATGTGCGATCCACTACAACACGAGACAATTTCTAGACCCATCTTCAAATCTATGTAAGAAATTACAAATCCCAAATGCATTAGTTCTTCCTAAATTAAAATTTCACTTTTTCATATTAATCAACTACTTCTCATCACCCAACCACTACAACACATTCCTTATATGAAAAAAATATCTTCCCACGTCCTCCTGAATATCAAAATTTCACCAAGGTACATGATCACAAACTTTCCCAAAAATGGTTTAAACACTTCATTCATCAACCTCATGAATCTATTTGGTGTGTTTCTCAAACAGAATGACATTACAAGCCACTCATATAATCCATCATATGTTTTGAATGAAACCTCCACTCATCACCCTCTCTAGTGTGAATATGATGATATCCTCTCTTAAAATAAATCTCACTGAAATATCTTGTGCCACTCAAACAATCCAAGATACCAACCATGCACAAAAATGGAAAAATGTACTTAATGGTGATTTTTTTGTGGCTCTAGAATATGTACTCATATGCCACTCACCACCCTTCTTTATTGTTAATGTTTTCATCACTGTGCACAAGCTCATACTATTTCTTATATGTCCTCTAACCAATAACTCTTGAAATTTCTTCTATGTCTTTTTCTTCTCTTGCGGTGTTATCTTATATGTACCTTGTTAGAAAAATGTGATCCTAGAATCAAATCCTTTTGGTGACTTATATTCCTCAAATGTGGTATCCCTTCAAGAAACTCACATGAAACTATATTTGCAAACTCTCCCAACATGTCCTTCACTTTTCGCAACATTGATCCATATCTCTCTATTTTTGTCCCTATACTCTCTTCATGTATGAGTTTCACTATCAACACAAAACATGTATCATTCGGCTTTACCTCACTTGGAAATTTTCTTCCCTAATAACAACTTAACATTTTTTCCTTTCTTTGATCCTGTTATCCCGTAAAATTGACAAGGGCAATTTTACCGATAACCATACCGAAAATTTTGTTTCGATCCCTCGTTAGGGATCCTTCGCGTTCGAAACGTCGTAAAATCCCTCCCTGGGAAATCTAGTTTTCGAACTTAGTCTTTTTGAGCCTTTTTTGGCTAGGCGCATGGTTTTTCCTTGCAACATCAAGTTTTGATGCGCCCCTTAAAAGCCTTTGGCGCATGGTTTTCCATGTTGTCACTCCTTTCGGTGCGCCAAAGGATGTTGAGTAAGTTTTTGGTGCGCCAAAGGGCGCACGTAATATCTCTGTTACACCAAGTTTGGGTGCGCCAGAGGGCGCACATAGATTGGTGTCGACAACTCATTTGGTGCGCCAAAGGCGCATCCATTCTCCTGTCATCAATTACTTCCATGCGCCAAAGGGCGCACGCTTTTCTCTGTCGACAGGAGTTTTTATGCGCCATTTCAGAAGTGGTTGGCGCATTAATGACAAAGTTTTTCTATAAATACCAGTGCCCGCCATGTCATTTTCATTCCATTTTGACAAGCACGTGATCGCTCTGGATTTGTCTCGGCCTTCTGCTCATCATTGTCATTGCTCTGTGGACCCACTCGCCACAAATTTTCAATATATATTCGAGGTAGGTGGTTCTCCCGGTTTGTTTTTTGAATGCTTTCACATTCTTGGCCTGTGTTTTCTCTCCTTTGAGCTTATTTCTTTGTCTGGTCCGATTGTTGCTTGCGTAGTCTGTTTCTCTAGTGGCTAGTCGTTTTTAAAAATGAAATATGTTGGGCTTGTTTCTCCCCTATCCTGTCAAGTTTGTGTTTTCTTCCTCCTCTCCCTCCCTCTTTCCGAATTTGTTGGAAAAAGGGGGGTGGTTTTGCATTAGCTTGGTCTGTGATCCTCTTTATAAAACCCTGTTATACCAAGCATCCTTTCGAGTGGAAGATAGAGTTGAAAAATGTTTAAATGGTTTTAAAAAAAGTGTTTTCCATGGCGCACTGTTGCGTCATGTTGCAATAAAGACAGTCGCGCCCCTCGGCGCATCTATCAGCACTGTTACACGTTCAAAACCCGCGCCTCCTTAAAAAGCCTTCGGCGCACCCTTTGTCCATGCTGCATAATGTTTCCATGCGCCAAAGGCGCACCTAGCCTTCATGTAACGCAAACTTTATTCGCGCAAGTATAAAGCTAGATAAGGCGCGGGCGCATCCTCCATTGCAGTAACATAATGTTGTGTAGACCTTCCATGCGCCGCGCTATATTCCTTTGGCGCATCATTTGTCCATGCTACACAAGTCTTTCCATGCGCCACAGGCGCATCGAACCCCAATGTAACACGCATTTCCTGTGCGCCCTGTTATAAAATGCAACCTGCTTCATCCATGCGCCATGCGCTTTTGGCGCCAATATAACCTCTGCAACATTCCTTTCTTGCGCGCCTTATCTATTTGGCCTGCCAATTGTATTTTTCCTGCGCCCTGAGCCTTTAAATCTCTAACTCCTCCTGCTAAGCTTTCCAATGGAAGATCAAATGACTAATTCAACCTTTTTGGATTGGGTCTCTCTTCTTCTTCGTGCAGATCAGCAGCTGAGCTCGAAAGAACACATGTCTACGTCAAGCAAGAAGCCCACCAAACCAAGAGGAAAGGCAAAGCTAACAGAAGAAGAAATGAAATACAAATATCAGAGGGTCAGGATGCCCGAATCACAGGCTGAGTGCAGTATGGATGTCCGGGACTCTGAATTGGGTCACATTGACATGGATGAGTTACGCTTAGAACTCAAAAGGTTCTGAAGTCCATGGATGGACAAACTAATAGCGGTGCCACTGCGCTTTGCCGGAGGAATCCTGTCATTGTGGCATGTGAATAACGAGTTTATGATGGTTGTCGCACAATCCTTCAACAAAGACACGAGATGTGTCGAGAATAGCAAGGGCGAAGTAGTCATAAACCTCCTTTGCGCCCGCCATTTTGAGTTGATGCTTGGCATTCCTCACCACCGAAACTACGTGGTCATGTTAGCCAACAGGGAATGCATCAAGGCACAGGAAGACAACGAAGGCCAGTGCATGCAGTTAATGAATGAGGTCTACCTAAAGAATAAGAAGGTAGTGACCCGGTGGCCTCAGACTATCCACCGAAGTGATTTCTCAGAGGAACTCAGTGATTCTATCACCTTCTTGAGCAGAGTCTTCGGGCTTTCAGATGCCCACTATTTCCATAAGTGGATGCTGCGGTACCTAGAAACAATGAATAAGAATTTGCCCGATCAGCGCTTTTGCTGGGGTGAAATAATCAGCAGCACCATCTCTGAGCAGCTACAACAGCTTGCCACAACTGGAGTATTTCATATGAACTCCTATGTAGTCTGACTGCCGCATCGACGGCAAGGGATTACCCAGGGCTCAACCGAAGTGGAGTATGGCCTCAGGCCAAGATATTTGATTACTATCCAGAGCTGAGACTAGAGAATAGTATCCCTCAATTTGCTAAAATCAATGATGTTTTCTTCTATCACATCATGTGCATGTTGCGGCCAAATTTGACTCATAGCCGGACGACAAAGAACATAGTGGCAGTCACAGAGAAATGGGGAGCCTTGTTCACCCAATTTCCCACGTTCACCTATCTAAGGGCTGCCAACTTTTTGGGAGAGCCAACCAGGCTACCAAGGTATGCTGGACCAAAGCTGATTTTATTGGAACTGTCAAGACAGCTCGTCACATACCATGAAAAGTGCCTCAAGAGAAAGAAGGGCGGAACTCCTTTCCCCCTCACAGTAGGCCGTTACACATGCTCCAGCTATCACAAGGCGAAGGAGATGTTTGCTGAGCTAGAATTGCTCAACCTAAAGCATGATTTCCCAGCAAGGCCTACATTCGACCCTAGGGGCTGTCTACCAAGGGCTAAGCTTGATCCAATTCATGTCCCTCAGATTGAGGATATCTACATTGACGTTCTCCATGAGGTAGAACTCAGAAGAAAGGATCACTCTCGCTTGGCATTAACGGAAATCATCCAATACGGAGTGGCCATTGTCCCAAAAGGCTTCCAAACCACGGAAGACGAAGTAGACAAAGTGTATAATGACACAGAAGGGGATGATTGGCCCTTCCCGGACATTGACAGAAGCAAGGCTCCTCAAACAATTGAGGAGAGGGTAAAAGAAACTATGCGGAGAACGGAGCATTGGTGCCGCATGAACGGACTAATCTACCTCGGGGTAGATTTCACGACTTCCCCTTTGGGCAACGCACCTCCAAGGACAAAGAAGCTGCTGAAAGGCAAAGGTACCGAAGGTGAACCTAGCACCATTCAGGAGGAAGCCCCTGAAAGTCCTCTTCCTTCAGAGCCTGAACAAGTAATAACTCTGGATTCGCCAGAGAAAGAATTGACAGAGGATAGTCCTATACGCCCATCCACCCAGGATGTCGGCGTCGCTACAACTTCAGAGGTCCCTTCTATCCCTTCTTCTTCTCTTCCTTCCCCTCCTCGAGTGACTCAAGCAACCACTCCTTTGGTTGTGTCCTCTGCCCCTTCTTCTACTCTTTCCCCCGCCTCTTCATCTATCTTCTCCTCCCTTGCTGATTTGTCTTCTTCCATTTCTTCCCTCATCTCCGAGCTCCCTTCCCTTCCTATATCTTCTGCGGTTGCGGTTTCCCTTTCTCCCGTGGGCACTTCCTCGGCTATTCTTTCGATGCCGCCGCCGCGTGTCTCCACGTTTTTCCCCTCTTCTACCGTTGCTGCCTCCCCCTCTGTCTCTGGTCCTTCTTCTATA